>OZ024726.1:40344660-40689660 GCA_964016875.1 Fallopia convolvulus
AAGAGAGTCTGGACCTCGTCCATAGAGAGTCTGGACCTCGTCCATAGAGAGTCTGGACCTCGTCCATAGAGAGTTTGGACCTCATCCATAAGAGAGTTTGGACCTCGCCCATAGAGAGTCTGGACCTCGTTCATAGAGAGTTTGGACCTCGTCCATAAGAGAGTCTGGACCTCGTCCGTAGAGAGTTTGGACCTCGTCCATAAGAGAGTCTGGACCTCGTCTATAGAGAGTTTGGACCTCATCCATAAGAGAGTTTGGACCTCGCCCATAGAGAGTCTGGACCTCGTCCATAGAGAGTTTGGACCTCGCCCATAAGAGAGTCTGGACCTCGTCCATAGAGAGTCTGGACCTCGTCCATAGAGAGTCTGGACCTCGTCCATAGAGAGTCTGGACCTCGTCCATAGAGAGTCTGGACCTTGTCCATAAGAGAGTCCGGACCTCGTCCATAAGAGAGTCTGGACCTCGTCCATAGAGAGTTTGGACCTCGTCCATAAGAGAGTTTGGACCTCATCCATAGAGAGTTTAGACCTTGTCCATAGAGAGTTTGGACCTCGTCCATAAGAGAGTCTCCAACCCAAGCGGGAAGCGAGGGGTGGATTCACGCGCTTTTCGAGAATCTCCAACCCCAAGAGGGAAGCGAGGGGTGGATTCGCGCACTTTTCGAGAATCTCCAACCCCAAGCGTGAAGCGAGGGGTGGATTAGCGCACTTTCCGAGAATCTCCAACCCCAAGTGGGAAGCGAGGGGTGGATTTGCGCACTTATTGTTCGACGATAACCCGAGCGGGAAGCTCGGCGGTCCCGCGTAAAACGAGGTTCGACGGAAACCCCGAGCGGAAAGCTCGGCGGTCCCGCGTAAAATGAGGTTCGACGGCAACCACGAGCGGGAAGCTTGGCGGTCCCGCGTAAAACTAGGTTTTTACGGCCACCCCGAGCGGGAAGCTCGGCGGTCCCGCGTAAAACGTGGCCCCACACAGAGATTGCGGCCTAGCCGGCGCACGCCAGGGGCGAACCCCGTGGCGCCGCACAGAGATTGCGGCCTAGCCAGCGCACGCCAGGGGCGAACCCCGTGGCGCCGCACAGAGATTACGGCCTAGCCAGCGCACGCCAGGGGCGAACCCCGTGGCGTCGCACCAAAGACTAGGGCGAAGCCAACGCACACCAGGGGCGGACCCCGTGGTGCCGCACCAAAGACTGGATGGACCCCGTGGCGCCGCACCAAAGACTAGGGCTAGGCCCGCGCATGCCAGGGACGGACCCCGTGGCGCCGCACCAAAGACTAGGGCCAGGCCCGCGCACGATAGGGGCAGACCCCGTGGCGCCGCACAGAGATTGCGGCCTAGCCAGCGTATGCCAGGGGCGAACCCCGTGGCGCCGCACAAAGATTACGGCCTAGCCAGCGCACGCCAGGGGCGAACCCCGTGGCGCCGCACAGAGATTACCGCCTAGCCAGCGCACGCCAGGGGCGAACCCCGTGGCGCCGCACCAAAGACTAGGGCTATGCCCGTGCACACCAGGGGCGGACCCCGTGGTGCCGCACCAAAGACTAGGGCTAGGCCCGCGCACGCCAGGGACGGACCCCGTGGCGCCGCACCAAAGACTAGGGCTAGGCCCGCGCACGCCAGGGACGGACCCCGTGGCGCCGCACCAAACACTAGGGCCAGGCCCGCGCACGCCAGGGGCGGACCCCGTGCCGCCGCACTAGAGACTGCGGCTAACTAAAGAGGGAAGAGGACGCACTTACTTGATTTTATCCGAGAGTTAGGTCGGATAGGGAGAGCAGGTTCCCACAGACGGCACCAGTGTTGAAACCCGATATAATACGCTCTATAAACGGTATAAAGTCTAAAGGCTTTATTTGTAAAGAACAGAAAAACAACTGGCTGAGGGGTGGGGAGGAGGAATAATCCACGTACGAAAACAGTTCGGTTATACGAATCCCGAGAGTTAGTATTTATATCCCGAGAGTTAGTATTTATATAATTCCCGTTTATAGCGCGTATTATATCGGGTTTCAACACTGTGTGATGATGCGCAAAATAACCGCTAAATAATTAAGGGCAAATCGATAACACGAATAAAAAAGAGATAAATTGTCGCATTATATATACACGTTTGGGCACTCTCCACTTAGAACATTCAAATTTGTACATTCCTTAAGATGTATGGTCATGGAACATCATCATGTGAAATATGTGTGTGCATACATGAATTTATAAATGGCCAAGAGAAATAAACCGTGAGCAATCAGCTCAACATTCTCAATGAATGTTCGTCCCACATCGATTGTGAACAAACAAGCTAGCACGAGGCTAGTTATAAAAATAGGAAGGCACCTAGACTAAAGAAAAGGTCGAAAATCCTCTATGGCTCGAGAACTATCTCGTTTGCCAAAGATCGACGTGTTTGATCTCCGAGTGAGATCGCGCTATAAACGGTATAAAGTCTAAAGGCTTTATTTGTAAAGAGCACAAAAACAACAAGCTGAGGGGTGGGGAGGAGGAATAAACCACGTACGAAAATCGTTCGGTTGTACGAATCCCGAGAGTTAGTATTTATATAATTCTCGTTTATAGCGCGTATTATATCGGGTTTCAACACTGGCGCCGTCTGTGGGAACCTGCTCTCCCTATCTGACCTAACTCTCGGATAAAATCAAGTAAGTGCGTCCTCTTCCCTCTTTAGTTAGCCGCAGTCTCTGGTGCGGCGCCACGGGGTCCGCCCCTGGCGTGCGCGGGCCTGGCCCTAGTCTTTGGTGTGGCGCTACGGGGTCCGTCCTTGGCATGCGCGGGCCTAGCCCTAGTCTTTGGTGCGGCGCTACGGGGTCCGTCCCTGGCGTGTGCGGGCCTAGCCCTAGTCTTTGATGCGGCACCACGGGGTCCGCCCCTGGTGTGCGCGGGCTTCGCCCTAGCCTTTGGTGCGGCGCCACGAGGTTCGCCCCTGGCGTGCGCTGGCTAGGCCGTAATCTCTATGCGGCGCCACGGGGTCCGCCCCTGGCGTGCGCGGGCCAGGCCCTAGTCTTTGGTGCGGCTCCACGGGGTCTGTCCCTGGCATGCGCGGACCTAGCCGTAGTCTTTGGTGCGGCGCCACGGGGTTCGTCCCTGGCGTGCGCGGGCCTAGCCCTAGTCTTTGGTGCGGCACCACGGGGTCCGCCCCTGGTGTGCGCGGGCTTCGCCCTAGTCTTTGGTGCGGCGCCACGGGGTTCGCCCCTAGCGTGCGCTGGCTAGGCCGTAATCTCTGTGCGGCGCCACGGGGTTCGCCCCTTCCGTGCGCTGGCTAGGCCGCAATCTCTGTGCGGCGCCACGGGGTTCGCCCCTGGCGTGCGCCGGCTAGGCCGCAATCTCTGTGTGGGGCCACGTTTTACACGGGACCGCCGAGCTTCCCGCTCGGGGTGGCCGTAAAAACCTAGTTTTACGCGGGACCGCCAAGCTTCCCGCTCGGGGTTGCCGTCGAACCTCATTTTACGCGGGACCGCCGAGCTTTCCGCTCGGGGTTTCCGTCGAATCTCGTTTTACGCGGGACCGCCGAGCTTCCCACTCGGGTTATCGTCGAACCTCGTTTTACGCGGAATTGTGAGCTTCCCGCTCGGGTTGCCGTCGAACGATAAGTGCGCAAATCCAACCCTCGCTTCCCGCTTGGGGTTGGAGATTCTCGGAAAGTGCGCTAATCCACCCCTCGCTTCCTGCTTGGGGTTGGAGATTCTCGAAAAGTGCGCTAATCCACCCCTCGCTTCCCACTAGGGTTGGAGATTCTCGAAAAGCGCGCGAATCCACCCCTCGCTTTCCGCTTGGGTTGGAGACTCTCTTATGGACGAGGTCCAAACTCTCTATGGACGAGATCCAAACTCTCTTATGGACGAGGTCCAAACTCTCTATGGACGAGGTCCAGACTCTCTATGGACAAGGTCCAAACTCTCTATGGACGAGGTCCAAACTCTCTTATGGACGAGGTCCAAACTCTCTATGGACGAGGTCCAGACTCTCTTATGAACGAGGTTCGCTAACTCTCAAAGGACGAGGTCCTAACTCTCTAGGCGAACGAGGTTCGCTAATTCTCAAAGGACGAGGTCTGGCACACCTGTTTGTTGTCTCGTTGCCCTCGTGGAACGAGGACACCAAGCCAAGGGGTTGTGATGGTGCGCAAAATAACCGCTAAATAATTAAGGGGAAATCGATAACACGAATAAAAAAGAAATAAATTGCCGCATTATATATACACGTTTGGGCACTCTCCACTTAGAACATTCAAATTCGTACATTCCTTAAGATGCATGGTCATGGACCATCATCATGTGAAATATGTGTGTGCATACATGAATTTATAAATGGCCAAGAGAAATATACCGTGAGCAATCAGCTCAACATTCTCAATGAATGTTCGTCCCACATCGATTGTGAACAAACAAGCTAGTACGAGGCTAGTTATATAAATAGGAAGGCACCAAGACTAAAGAAAAGATCGAAAATCCTCTCTAGCTCGAGAACTATCTCGTTTGCCAAAGCTCGACGTGTTTGATCTCCGAGTGAGATCGCGCTATAAACGGTATAAAGTCTAAAGGCTTTATTCGTAAAGAGCACAAAAACAACCGGCTGAGGGGTGGGAAGGAGGAATAATCCACGTACGAAAACCGTTCGGTTGTACGAATCTCTAGAGTTAGTATTTATATAATTTCCGTTTATAGCGCGTATTATATCGGGTTTCAACAAATCTATCTTACCATTACAAGACCAGATATATGCTATTCAGTTCAAGTATTAAGTCAGTTCATGCATAATCCTAAAGATGAGCAATGGAGGGCTGCAAAGCATGTGTTAAGGTACTTAAAAAATGCACCAGGTCAAGGCTTGATGCTAATGAGAAAATCTGAACTGAAACTCAAAGCATATAGTGATGCAGACTGGATGAGTTGTCGAATGACCAGGAAGTCTTTAACAGGATTCTGCATTCTACTTGGTTCTTCTCTTATCTCATGGAGAACTAAGAAGCAATCTTATGTGGCCATGTCCTTAGTTGAATCTGAATATAGAGCAATGGCCATGACATGTTGTGAAATAACATGGATAGTAAGACTGTTGGCTGATCTGAGTGTAAAGCTGAATTCAGTTGAATTGTTCTGTGATAATCAGTCAGCTATGCATATTGCTAGGAACCCTGTGTTCCATGAAAGGACCAAGCACATTGAAGGAGATTGCCATTTAGTGCCTGATATGGTGCTAAACAAAGCTCTGACTCTTCAGTATATTCCAACAAAGGAACAAAAGGCAGATATCTTCACTAAATCTGTTACTCTTGAGCAATATGTGAAACTTCTTAGCAAGTTAGGTGTTGTTAACAAATTTAGCAACCCTAAACATGAGGGGGAGTGTTAAATGTATTGTTTAGCTTAATAGCCTGTTAAATAAGTGAGTGGTTAAGTCAGTTGTGGCTCTCACTTGTAATGACTATATAAGCTAGTATATTGCTTACTCTGTACTGTTTTTCACCATTATGAAAATTCTATTATGAGAGGGCTTTTCTTTCTCGTTCTTCTCTGAGTGTCTTGAGTGTTCTACCATGGATTGTGATTTCTACATTTTCCGCCTCTCGAAGCTACTGCTTTAACGGAATTAAATTCACCTTTCTCTACTAATGAAGTGTCACGTGCGTGTCCTGGAGGAGTTGTTGAGGGCCGTGCCCACCGCTGCCAGGGAGCGGGTCGGAGATGGTACTATCACACACTTGTGTGTCAAGTGTAACGAGTTAGAGGCGCTCTGGACAGTGGTGAACGTCGTGGGTGACGCCGGAATACTGTTGAATGCAAAGGATGGAGATGGGAACACCGTTCTACACTTAGTTATGGCTGACAAACGCCTTATAAGGGGACATCATGTGTTGCACATGATGTCCCCTTATAAGGCATCGGGATCGGACGGTTTTCCGGCTCGGTTATTCCAGAAGCGTTGGCAATCGGTTGGACCTCAGGTTTCTGATACTATTCTGAATTTGCTGAACAACCAGGTTTTCCCGGAAGGGCTTGGACATGCTTTGCTGGTGTTGCTGGCCAAGGTTGAGAATCCCATAGTTCCCTCTCAATTTAGGCCGATTTCTTTGCTTAATGTGGTCTATAAACTAGCAACAAAAGTGGTTGTTAATAGGCTCAAACCGATCTTGCCGTCCTTAATCTCACCGTCCCAAGCTAGTTTCATTCTGGGTCGTCAAATTATTGATAATGTGGTTATTCTTCAAGAAGTGCTCCATTCGATGAAGACTTCTCGGTCCACAAAAAAGATGATTTTGAAAATTGATTTAGCCAAAGCATATGATTGAGTTCGATGGGACTTTCTTAAATCGACTCTTGTGTTGTCGGGTCTCCCGGCTCATCTCATTGATGTGATTATGCTATGTCAAACTTTGGGATCAACTACTGTTCTTTGGAAGGGATCTTGCATTCCGGGATTTAAGGCGTCCGAGGGGTTTGTCAAGGGGACCCTCTTTCCCATACCTCTTTGTTTTATGCATGGAGAGACTGTCCCATATTATCCAAAGTGCAGTTCAGGTGGGTGATATTGGAAACCGATTGCCATTGGAGATATCCAGCTGTCACACCTCTTTTTTGTCGACGGTCTTATTCTCTTTGTCAAGGCTCAACCAACTCAAGCGGCTATTATTCAAAGATGCTTGAATGAGTTTTGTCAGATTTCAGGGCAACTCGTCAATTATTCCAAGAGTAACATGATTTTCTCAGATTCAGTTAATCCAACTATAAAAACGGCAATCAGTAAAGTCCTAAACATCCCCATTGAGTCGAGTTTTGACACTTATTTAGGCATGTCGGTGGCTTGTGGACGGTTAACAAATGATAGATATTCGTTCATCTTGGAGAAGATTAGTTCTCGGATTCGTGGTTGGCAAGCTCGCATGCTTTCTATGGCAGGCCGGGTGACTCTTGCAAACTCTATTCTTACGAGTATTCCCCTATACGTCATGCAATCTACCTCGCTGTCAAAAGGAGTTTGTGATGACATTGATAAGATTGTTCAGGATTTTGTTTGGGGTCTACGCAAGAAAAGAGAAAAGTCCATCTACTTGCCTGGGATAGAATTGCTATTCCAAAGAATGAAGGTGGTCTAGGATTGCGTGAAATGAGAGGCACGAATTCGGTAACCCTTGCAAAGCTTGGTTGGAGATTCTTTCAACAAGCTGAAGCTCTCTGGGCACGAATTCGGTAACCCTTGCTCGCAACAATCTCGTCTTCAATGGACAGGACATGATTAGCTCGTTGAGTGCTACTGTCACAAGCCAAACCGAGGCCTATGACCACTGTAATTAAGTTGAAAATTGCACAACTGCAGCACAATCCAATTCATGCTGATGTTGTTGCAAGTCCAGTGGGAACCACCACCGGTCGGTTGGATTAAATTAAATGTTGGTGGAGCCTCCAAAAGCAATGCGGGATTAGCTGCAGGCGGTGGTGTGTTTAGGACGTAAGTTGGTTGTGTTTTGAACGCGTTCACCTTCTCATGTGGTGCTTGTCTGGCGTTGACAGCTGAAATTTGGGCAATTCTCAACGGATTACGTCAAGCGGCTGAGTTAGGTATTACTAAGATTATCCTTGAATCTGATTCAATTTTCGCTTGTCAGCTAGTCTGTTCAAGAAGTTTATCCACTCATCCTGATATCTATCTTCTAAAGTAATGTTGGAAGATCCTTGACAACACCCCTTGGAAATTCCGAATTAATCATGTCGGGCACAATGCCAACCGAGTTGTTGATGCACTAACTCAGTGGGCTTTAGTTACCCTTTGATAAAAAAAAATTACGTACCAAGTCTTACTTAACATTAATTATTTTATAGTAACGGGGCTTGACAAGGTTTAGAAGATAACATTACAATTGCACAACTAAGTGGTTGGTTGGAGTACGACTACGTAGGTACGTAGTAGCTAGTGTAGCGTAACAATATTCTGATGGATCACATGATCATAAAACAAACAACCCAGTAATGAACAACAATTAACCAAAACGCAAGCATCAAATCACCCATGCTCCGGCCACCGGAGAAATCCCCTTCTTGGTCATCCGTGGTGAGCACAACGACGGCCCAGACCCCTTCGGAGCCGATCCCGACGCGGGTGTAATCGGAGTCGCGGAGGTACTGAGCGTAGCCGGTCTGGGTGAAGTTGGAGACGACATTCGTAAGGTCGTCGGTACTGATGTCGCCTACGCAAGCCGGCAGAATGACGCCGTCCTTGGTTGTGTCGATGTCGAGGCCGCAGTCCCCGAGGAGGCGGTAGTAGCCCGGGATGGAGTTTCCGGAGCCGGCTGAGATGGAGTCCGAGTAGGAGGAGCCCCCGGAGGGGAGGGCGAAGCACTGTTGGCTGTCTTGGTATCGGGTGGCGATCCTGTCGGCTAGACAGCTGGCGCCCCGGACTTCCGAGAGGTCCGGGAGGTTGTGGGCCCTGCGGTAGTCGTTTAGGCCGTCTAGGAGCTTTTGGTCCTCTTGCTCTAGATCTGCATGCATGCATCAATCATCCATATTGCAATAATATTATATTGTGTTTAATTTGTATATATACGTACGTACTTGTTGTTATTACCTTGAAAATCTTATAGTGGATGGTTTGATATGTGTAAATAAATATAACAAACCATAGCCTTAAAAAGAGATGTAAGTAAGAAAAATATGTTGCAAGAAAGAACAGAATTATAATCTGATGAATTACGCAGGAATTTAAATAAATCAATAGAGGCATCTTTAATTTACCTCTGGAAAGAACAGGAGAAGGAAGCAGTAAGAGAGAAGCATGGAGAAGAAGCACAAAAAACACCCATCCACTTCTACAATACGCCATAGTGTTCGTTTTAAGACACAAAGCTAGGTTTTGGTTTTGTTGATCACTTCAATTTTTTTGGCCCTTGCAATTCCTCTTCTTCTTCTCCATTTATAATAAAACTCTAGAACGTGACAAGTTTAAGATTAAATCGGGGGAGAATAGGCCTCCAAGTTTGGTGATATGTTATACACTTTATAGATGAATACCAAACATGCATGTAGCTATACGTGTGTACACATTTTAGTATAATATATGTAGAGTAGATTAAGTTGTTAATATATTGCGTCGTGGACATCAGTTTATAGACTTTGTGCGATTTTCAAAAGGATCGGAGTTGGTAATTTGCTTTTCTTCTTCATATAGGATGTAGGATTTGCTTTTATCACATTAGGGCAATTTTTGGACGAGGCACATTTGTTAGAATCTTTGATAAATTGAGGAATGAATTGCTTCTATATATTGTGTAATTCTTTTTTATAATTACGTACTCTCCCTACTACATTTGACTTAATTTGCTTCTTTAGCCTTTTTTAATCACCTTTTGATGAGTTGCAAAAACCAGTAGATTTGGCCAATTGAAATTAAGTAAAAGGCTAATATAAGGGCAAAAACTGAACTAGAGTATGCAGCTTGATAATTAGAAAGCAATTAAAGTTGCTCGAGAGTTTAGGGTAGCATGACTTTTTTTTTTTACACTGAAAAATCAAATTCCAAAGATAACTACAAAATTAAATCTATGATTCAGAACTCCAAGCATCATTCTTGTCAGCTAACCATGATAAAATAAAATACTATTTTGTAATTGTAGTCTTCCCTAGAGGGCAAAAGCTCAATCTTCCTACATGATTGGGCTGGTCCTTCATCCAAATGAACTGAGTATATATCCAAAAGCCTAATACCAATAATTTGTCTTACAATTTGGGCCATACAAAAAATATTGTCCCTGGGATGAGAAGTTACCTAGTACATGCTCATGTAAATTACAAGATGGCATTCAATTGTCAAAAATTAACCAGATAGATGGTAAATCTCAGGCCAAATATATACAAAAGTTATTTTGGAACACATGAAGACAACCTGTAGAATTCATTCACCCATAAGAATTTTCCATCTTTCATTTAAAAGGAAGTAAAGATTCAGTCCAATGAAGCAGAATTCTCATATCTCAGATTCTGGAATATTAAATAATAAAAAACAAAAAAGAAGAAGCAGCAGCAACTTGGCCACTCAGGCTACAACAACATTGGCCCAGTTGAATTCAGTTTAAGCGGAATCTGGGGGCCAAGATGGAGGCACCCCTGACTTAACAACAACAACATTGTGTAACTCAGGCTACAACAAGTGACAAAAAATGGCATTATGATGGAAAGGGAGAAGGATGGCTACTACAAAGCTATTGATACACATAAACTTGGTACATAATGAAGCTTCAACCAAGAGATTAAGACTAACAAAACAGTCAGAGGAGCTTGACCAGCTAATATCAGGAGCGGTGACTACCAAATTGGATTTCGACACCATTTCCACCTATCCCAGCTATGAAACACTGGAATCCCAAGGACTCGAGCTCCGCTTTCACCTTGTCAACCACTTTGCTAGAGAGGACTATTTTTTCACAGTCAAGGAGTAACATCTTGTGCAACAAAAATGCCAGATAAATAGTTATTGTTAGCAAACTTGATTAGTGCACATACATGTTAAGAGACTGGATCACTTATGTTTCAACTTTCCTCTTTGATATCAATTTTTCATCAAAATGTAAGGAAAGAAAGATTTCATGGTAATTTTTCATTTGGCACACAATCCAGTGTCCAAACGATCAAACAGTCAGGTTATTGTAAAACATGGCAAGTAGAAAACAGACTTGTACCCATTTAGATTCCCTGTCCACCAAATCACCAACCTTTCACCTATCAGCTTCTTTTTTTTTTAGATCATGGAAGGTTTCATCTTATTGACAGCAGAAAGGCAATTGAATAAGGTAATTATCTTGTTAAGAAATATTGGGAAGGAAGGAAAGAGAGGGAGAATAAGAACTTGAAGAAGGATACGGGTTGGCAGTAGTGTCAAAACACAGCCTCCGCCACCAGCTCCTGTCAATTTGGAAGACAACTTGTATTTCAATGTGGTTTTAAGAACTGCTTCAATTGACGTATGGCTTACACCCATGCATTGGAGCAGCCCTTGGTTCATTTCCATCAGTTCTTCCAGCTTCTCTTCTTTTTCGGTCAGAGAAATCTCATCAGTGGCAGTGGACTGGATAATGATGGATAATTCATTGCTAATGGAGTCAACAGCACTGAACACAGAAGCCATTGCATCAGGGTGCCTCACAGTCCTCTCAGAGACCCCTGCAACTAACGCTTTAGTGTTCCTTCCGACTTTGGTATTGGTTATCATCATTCTCAGAGGCATGCTTGACTTCAGGCGTGTCAGATCACCAGACCTGAACTTGATCATATGGCCTGTTACACCACACAGTTTAGTTTCCAAATTGTTGGGATGAAGAAAGACTGAAACTTGAGAACAGAACTGCAGGGCCTAGCCAAACATTCAGAAGAGCAAAACAAATAATAAATGTATTCCAGATCATGATCTGTAATAAGAGTTGGGCATAGGAAGGCGTCCCCAATCAGGTGATCACATCATGATTAAAACTTTCCTGCTTTTATTATGAAGTTTTAATCAGTTCACATCTACATCGACGTCTATGGTAGATGTAAGATCCATGTTTAAATGATTTAGAAAAAAGCCAGTTCATCATTCTGTCTAATGATCCTGAATTGTGTAGCACTGGCATATGCTTCGCCAGTTTTATACTCGTCTACAATATTCCAGCAGTCTATTAACTGGACTTTCCTTTATTTTCTTCATTAAATACTATTCAAATGGAATAACTACCTACAAGTAGACCATTAATTGATGGTTCTAAGATGGACATACCAAATGTGCTTACTGTGTTGTCTATGCCAGATGGCTTCCCATGGATTATCTTTTCACCTTCAAAAGCCCATTTATTGACCAAATCAAGCTCACTTTCAACAAATGCCAACCAATCAATTTTGCTGCGATCTAGGCTTATAGAACTTGATTGCGCAAGAAGGGCTCCTGAGAGTGAGACACAAAATGCAGCAGATGAGCCAAGTCCTGAGCCAAGTGGAAGCTCAGATGATACTGTCACCGAACCAGATCTATACCTGATTTAGAGAAATAGTTCAAACAGACATCAGTAAACATCTGTCAAGGATAACGGATTAGATGGTTTAAGCCTGCCTAAAGACTAGAGAATTTTCCAGAAACTTATGATCACAACTATATGAAATCAGAAACTATTTGATATACAAGGTAAAGAATCTGGAAATTTATGGAAGAATAATCAGAAACTAAATAAAATGGTGAGATAGTATCTTGTAGGCATTTCATTATGGTGCATACCCATGGATGCAGTTGTATAGCCAAAGAAAGGAAACGATTCCAGAAGCAATAACAATGTTTGCCTCTGGAATTTTGTGCTCTTCTACTAATGAAGCTAAGCACTTCAGGCACTCCACCGGACAGGATTTTGGTTTCAAAGGAGTATGGCTGCCAAATTTTGCTAATGCTTCTTTGATTCTTTCAATGGGCCATGAGAACTTCAAAGCCATGTCTTTGAGATGGAGCTTAAGCAAGCCATCGCACTCTATAACAGAAAGAGAAACATATAAGAACTTCACCTGATAAAGGAAAAAAAATTAAGCATATACAGAATTTTTCAAGCAACAGATTATAAATAGAACAAACCGTAGGATCGTTCACAAGCAGAATATAGCATTCTCTTTAATGCTGAACAAAACAACTATTTTTCTACGCAACCATGAACAGAAAAAATAGCAAGTAAACAATGCAACAAATACGATCAATCAAGAGGTCTACGAATCAATTAAGCCTGATCACAGCATTTTGCTATACTGCAGACGAAGATTACACAAGATCAAGCAAAATCCACCAAAACATGAAATGAAAAGGCAATGCAGCAATTGAAACCAATAATTACGAGAAAACAATCTAGAGATCCACAATGCAAGAGCATCCACATAAAGCAAATCAATCCGCCAGTCAATCGAAAGAAAAATCTCTCAATTGATGGGAATCAATTCCGGGAGGGACGAGAATATAATTGACAGTCTTCAGAATGAGAAGACATCGAAAGTACCAGAGGATGAGGGAAGTCGAAAAGTGACATAAGTGTAGAGATTGATGGAAGCGGCGACGGCGGTTGATCCATGGACGACGGCATGTTCGCCAGAAAGTATAATTTTCCCGGGAGCTCTCGCCGTCACCTCCATTATTTACTTTTGAATTGAATTTTCTCTCTTTCTCCCTCCAAATTTGTGGAATTTATTCTCCCAATCTGACCAGATTGAAGACGAGGGCGATTACGATTGCTATTCAATCAACATTTCGATTTGAATTTGATTCTGATTTCTGAGTGTGTACCTTGATTTTCTAACAAAATAAACACAATATCTTGTGAATCCGGAGGACGACAGGAATATATTCGTCACTTTCTGTGTCATCTGTACATGCCTCCAATATGGTCAACGCAGAGTATACGGTTAACCGGAATGGAAATTTTCTCGGGTAATCGTTGCGCCCATGTCAGAAAAGCGAGGCGCCCACGTCGGTCACCTCGATCGACGTGCAGCTGCCTCGAAATTGTGGAAAGGGGGAAATTGCGTCGGTCGAGGTGACCGACACTGTTGTCGGCTGTCTCGATTGACGTGCAGTGTCGGCTGTCTCGACCGACGCGCCACCTGTTGAGATAACGGGTGGATTTTCGGTCTATATAAACGTGTATCCGGGCATAAATCGAGCATACAAACTCGATCTCAAAATTATCCAAAAAAACTTCCTCTAAACAATATGAATTGGCTCACTTCAAAATTTAATGTAAGTAATTTATTTGGTTTTTTCCGTTAAATTTATACGATTCGATATTATTTTCTAAATATTTCGTAATTTTATGTAGTCGTTGATGGTGGGTGGGTCAAAACCACCGGCTCCATTCGATTTAAACGAGGAGTACGTTGATGACGACGATGGAGGATATGAGGTTTCAAATGAGCACAATTACGACGTCGTTTGTAATCTAGAATCAAATCAGGTATGTAAATGTTAATTTATTCGATTTAGAAATTTAGATAAAAAATTCTAATTTTTTTTTATTATTACTAGGTTGATGGCCCGTGCTATCGCACGAGTTATGATTTATTATGTTTTATATTATATATGTGATAGGTGAAATTATATTTTTTTTTATAGGTGATAGGTGCTTATCTAAATTTGCTACAGAAGACTAAACGTCAATTCAAAGGATGTTGACAATAAATTCAATTGGATTATTTTTTATTTTATTTATTTTATCTTTATTGGATACTTAGTTATAAATGAGCCAAATTTTTATTCTTGACAATAAATTATTATTTTTTATTTTACCTTTTTTAGCTTGCATTTGATACTTATCTAAATTTGCTATGGAAGACTAAAGGTTAATTGAAAGGATATATTGACAATAAATTCAATTGATTTTTTTTTATCTTTATTAGATGCTTAGTCATAAATGGGCCAAAATTTTCATCTTGACAATTTTTTTTTTACCTTTTTTAGCTTTCATTGGATTCTTATCTAAATTTGCTATAGAAAACTAATGGTCAATTGAAAGGATATTGACAATAAATTTAATTGATAGAAAATGTTATATTTAAACTTTTATAGTTGATTTTTTATGAACCTCTAAAACCTCATGACTATCCAATATATATGTGTAGATGAGGAGTTTTAAATGCCATTAGTTGTGCAATTAGGTGTGATATGGAAAGTCTTAAACAATTGGTGACTATTGAAGAGTTACATAAGTTACAAACATTAATTCTAATAAATAAGTAATATTTGAATAGTTATAATATTCTAATAATGTGTAATTATATATATGTCCAACCAATAATGACAAATGAAGAGTCTCACCACTCTCACAAATGTCATAGGCTACCAAATGTTTAATATTTCTCATTCTTATTTTTGAGTAAATATTTATATAAAGAAAACTACTGCATTATGTAATGTTTTTTTTATGATATGAAGTGTTTTTAGTTGAAAATTCATATAAATACACATTGTGTATTATGATGTGAAATATTTTCAGTTTCAAATTATTTGCATTAATTTCCAAAAAGAAAAAAAAATCAACCTTGTTTGTTATGATATCAAATGTTTCTTGGCTTTGTATATTTTGTAAGAAATTTTTTACGGATTAATTAATTTGATTATCTTTTTTTACTCTTTGATTTTAATTGGGTGCTTGGTCATAAATGACCAAAATTTTCTTCTTTATAATATAGACAGATAGATAGATAGATATTTTATATAAGTATAAATGCTATGTGTGAATGTATGACTAAAAAAGAAAGGTAATATGTGATTAATTAGACGTTATAACGGAGGAGATAGTTGAAAATATAGAAATTTAATATGTGATTAATTGGACATTATAACAAAGGAGTTGAAAATATAAATCAATGCAATATGTTAAATAGGACAATATTTATTTATGAATAAATTTGTGCAACATTTAACATTATAATAATGACATAGGGGTTAAGAAATGTGAAGGGGTTAAATTATAATCAATGTAATAGCTAACCATTTATATTTTTAGAATTGAATGGGACGAAATTACCTCCTACTATATTTTTAAAATTAATTTTAGGCAATAAATCACCCTTACTTTTTATTTTAATTTTAATTTCATGTTTAATTACATATATGAATAAATCACAAAGAAAACACTATGTGTGATTAATTTGAGCACCAAAATACTAATTGAAATGAAAATTCACAATTTAATTAAAAAAGAGACGTTTATTTCCCAAAAATCTTACATGTATACATAGATTTAGATTACAATTACTTTTATTTTATTTTGTTAGCATATAACTTTGGCCTAAATAAAAAAGGTGTTAAAAAATTGTTGTCTACTTGCCTTCCTAAAATGAATGCATTTTCACACTCATTTCCAATTTAAAAAGTAATTATTACATGATAATTAATTTATTGAATGCGAATGGTTTAAATTATTAAAAGTTAATGAATTAGAAATATTTCGTATAAAGGTAAAATTGAATATAGTGTAGATATGAATTCATTTATGTAGTAAAAAATCCATACAAACTAATAGAGTAAATAATTATAATAATAATACATTACTTATTCGAAAAATGTATAATGGTAGTCTAGACAATAAAAACAACAATAAACATAATTAGAAGTAAAAAACACGTTTGCTCAGAGAAAGGTAAGAACGTGCTCACAATTTTTCATTCTCATTTTTTTACTAATGGAGGAACATGTGTTTAACAAACCTAATATTCTGTTTTTTATTACATAAACTCATATTGGAATGAGTTGTAAATATTACATATAAGAAAGGGAAAGGCTAAATGCATATTTCAAGTGTCTGATGCAATAATATTTTCTTGTATGGTTGCAGTTTTGCTATGTGACGCCTTATTCAAGTACGTATATGAAGAGATACTTGATTGCTCTAAACCTATTGCACCAATCAACATCTATTTGGGTAAGAAGTCCTTCTTCTTCAATACTTCTTTTCTACATAAAATGGTTTTACATGAGACAATCATCTTAAGAAAAGTCCATAATACATGTAAAATGAAAAAATATTTGTAAACAACTTCACATAATTGATCAAGGTCGCAATGTTTATCTCCTTCATCATCAGTTTTCGATGAACATGGTTTTGTTGTTGATTTCTAAAGCAAAATAGAAAAAATAACGAATATTTGTATTTTTGGCAAGAATGGAAATGCTACACAAAGAAAGTTGTTACAAATGTAAACAATTACCATTGGGATTGAAGAGGGAGACATTATGTATGTATTGCTCTTGTTAGATGTGAAAATAAGATTTTGAAGTGGGTGCTATGAGGTAGAGAGGGTGAGGGAGAATGTGCGACTGTTTATATAGTGCAGAATTTTTATAGGATGAATTTAATATATAGAATTTCAAAGGCCATAATTTTTTAAGATTAAAGACACTTTACACATTCTTCAAATTAAGGACATTTGGAAAAAAATGGAATTTATTTGTGAGAAAGATGTTGGGAAGTTGAAACACATTTGCCCTTTCAATTCCTACAATTAGTACTATTAAAAATACCCTTTCAATTTCATACAAATGCCCATTTAATTCTTGTAACATTTTTTTGAATTAAAACTCTCATAAATAACATGTATTGAAATCATAGAATGACCAAATTTTACCTATGAACTTAATTGTGAGAATGGTCATAAATGATCAATTTTTTCTACTTTATATGCTATATATATATATATATATATATATATATAGATATAGATAGATAGATATATAGATATAGATTTTTCTTCTTCCATCACCCTAAAAATATCGATTTGATTTCAGCTTTGATTAGATAAACAATATACCAAAAATATAATAATTTTACCATACATAAGAAATGTTTACATCAAATGAATAAAATAGCTTTCATAATTTAAATAAAAAGTAATAATATTTTACCTTAATAATTTAGTTTGATGATCCTTCGATCCTTCTTTCTCGTGAACATATTCTCTCATTGTCTTATAACCCATATAAAAAGAAGAAAAATACACCAAAAAAACATGAGAAATTAAAATCGACTACATAATTGCCTATGAAATTAGGCATGAGAGTCATTTAGAGCGAGAAAAATAATAATTTCTAAATATAGTGGTAAAAGAAATTAAATAAGTTTCTTTTCGTTGAAGTAAAAAAAAAATAGAATGAAAGCTTTATGAGAAAGAACCATTACCTCATTGCTCTTTGCTCGTATTTCATAATTCTTTTCATTTTGGAAAACAAAAGTCTTGCATCTATTGATTTACACCTTCTTTTGTGTTTGATAAAAATCCTCCAAATTAGCTACACTTCATCTTTCAACACATAAATAAGGATGACATAATACATGTACTTTATTGCAAAAATTAATGTAATAAATTTGATCTTATCTAGTTTTTAGAGGGTATGGAATATGAGGGGATAGACAAAATTAATATGAGGGGATGTTATCAAAATTAATTTGTCCATAAATTGTAATTAGATGTAGGGATTGAATTCTTTTTTTTAATGTAATAAATTTAATGTTATCTAGTTTTTTAGAGGGTATGGAATGTGAGGGGATAGACAAAATTAATATGAGGGAATGTTATCAAAATTAATTTGTCCATAAATTGTAATTTGATGTAGGGGTAGAATTCTTTTTATATTTTTTTATATAGGAACATAATTATGGGATTGGTCATAAATGACCAAATTTTTCAATTTTATATGTTATATAGATTATAGGTTATTCAGTTTCCAGATTTTTCTAGTCACTTTGCAAATAATTGTGAGTGGAAGGAACGAGATCATATGATAGAGTGGGCCCGTAAGATAGGGAGGGGGTTAAACATTGTACTCACCATCAAAAACTCATGGCCGACAAAGATTAGTTTGGGATGTGTATTAGGCGGTGAGTACAAAGCGGGGAAAAAAAGGCATACCGCGTAAAATGGTTAAGAATTTAGGTGTTGCTGATGAGCTTAAACCTCGTCCTCGTACTAGAAAGAAGGGTTGCCCTTTCGAGTTGATAGGTTGGAGGGACAGAAAGACCCAGAAGTTGCACTTAAGGGTGGAATGTGGTAACCACAACCATGACCTTTCCACTAGTCTAGAGGGTTATCCGTTTGCGGGCTGACTGACTAAGGACCAAAAGATTGATGCAAGAAATATGGCTTTGGCAGATATAGAACCTAGGAAATCCATGACATTCCTATTGGATAAGTATCCAGATATGACCACATCAATGAAGCAGTTGTATGATTTTCGATACGACGTGTTTAAAAAGGAGATGAACGGAAGGGGGGTGAGCAAATTTGCGATTCATTTCTTATAGTCTAATCAATACTATGTCAACTATCGAACTGCGAAGGGTAGCCGTAAGGTACTAGACATCTTCTTTGCCCATCCGAAGTCGATGCAGTTGCTGAAGTTGTTCCCTTACCTCGTTGTGATGGACTCGACGTACAAAACAAACATGTAAGTCTTTTTATTACCTATGATGTTGTACACGCATTAAATCTCATTAAATTGACATTGTAGGTACAACATGCCTTTGTGCGAAATGGTTGGATTTACATGCACCGGGAAGACTTTTTGTATTGTTTTTGCGTTAATGACAAGGGAGATTCAAGACCACTACGAATGGGTGTTATTCCAATTGATAGAGGTCTATAAGCTGGTTGGAAGAGAGCCAGAAGCCATTCTGACCGATCGGGATATGACTGAGGTGAATGCTGTCGATATCTTATTTCCCAAAGCCAAACATATGCTTTGTTAGGTGCACATCCAACGCAACTGCAGGGCATACGCGTTGGGAAATGGGTTCAAGGATAAGTCGGCGGACTTTTTTGCGAACAAAGCGTGGGAGCTATTTTGTTCGACGACCATGTGGGAGTACGAGACACGACTCCAATTGGTGAAAGAAGCCGTGGAGCCAATTTTATTTACATATCTCCAGAAAACCTGGCTCACCTCTTGGCGCGATCGGATTGTGAGGGCATTCACCGACCACCGCTTCAACCTTTTTACGAGGACCACAAATAGGTAAAAATAAGTTAATTTTGCCACTCATTCCAATTTACAAATTTGGGTTTTAATTTCCAAATTTTTGTAGGGTCGAGTCACAACACTCCACGCTGAAGGATTACTTGGGATCATCTGTTTTGGGGTTCAATGCTATAGTGAGGAAGATACACAACGCGGTCAGAATCAAGATTATGACCGTACGTGGGCAGATGGAGATGGATCGCACCACTGTTCCACTTGCCATCTATCACATGGCCGAACCGCTCCGAACGATATTCTCTCTCCTCCCAACGAAGGTATCCAACAGTTGTATAGGTCATTTGTTCGATCATATTAGTGCCCCTCTTAGTCCGGTATGCGACGATCAATGGTGGACAACTTCCCGTGGGCTCCCGTGCCCTCACCAAGTCCGGGAATGCATCGACCGATGTATGCCTATTGAACTTTCAATGATCCATCCTTTTTGGAAGCAACTAGTATGGGAAGGCCTTCCGATGACATCGCCCGAGGATGATTGCATAGAAGATGACGATGCTGAATGGGAGAAGATGATAGCAGACTACAATGCAGGCACGATGCCCAAATGGGTGCAACGTGAGGTGATCCGCGATTATCGTAAGCACAAGGATACTAGCACATTGGAGGAACCCGATGGTGAAAAGAAGAAGGGAAGACCTAGGAAGAAATCGAAGGTTCAAGCAAGAGAGTTGACTAGATTGGAGCATCTACAACAACAACCTCCCCAGCGCAAAAGGGCTGTAAAAGGCGCTCATTCTATGCCAGGGACAACATTTACATCGATCCCAGCAGTTGATGAACAAGAGGAAGATGTGGAGACTGAGGAAGATGCAGACCCGATTTTGCCTCCCACGTCGGGAATGGGGTTTATTCCACCCAAGGCCCCCCTCTCACTAGCGACTTTGGAGGATTAGATCTCATACATCATGTACCTCATTTCATGATCCCATACATCGTCGATGCGCATGATGTTCCAGGAGACGGTCATTGTGGATATAGGGCGCTCGCTTCTCAGATGGGGTGGAATGCGACTGATGGATGGATGCGTATGCGATTGCAACTTGACCCACCGCGAGATATATTTGATGATGGAGCATCACAGCTTCCAACGGGTTGATGAGTTGATCCGTAAAGTCAACTGGTTGCACGCGTCTTGTCCAGTGGAGTATTGGATGGAGACACCTTCGATGGGTGTTGTATTTGCTACTAGATTTCAGTGTGCATTAATCATATTGGGTCGGGGTCTATCACACACATGTTTCCCGATCACAGGAGACGGGGGCGTTCAGAGCCCTCTTTGGGACAAGGTTGCATGTATTGCTTTCCTTGGAAACCACTATGTTCCGGTAAGTCAATATCCTCATTATTGATAAATATTGTTTTTTTATTTAGGACATTAATAATTGCGTGGTTTGTTTATTATTGTAGGTTATATTGCACGATGATTCTCCGATGCCCCCCCCCCCCCCTCGCTAAGAATGTGGAGGGAGTGTCATCATCCATCAGTGGGCGGATATCTAGCCCGATATCATCATCGTTTATCTACGTTCGATCAGTATCAGAGTGCAGAAAATTTGGTTCATCCTTATGGTGGTTTATCTAATCCTTATCAAGTTTAGTGTATGAATGTTTAGGGTACTGTATGTTCATATGAATGGTTTAGTGTATGAATGGTTTAGTGTATGAATGGAGTGTATGAATGGTTTAGTGTAATATTATCTTTCATGTACGTTCGTATGAATGGTTTAGTTTGTATGGTTTAGTTTATTTCAAATTAAGCCCCAAATATAAGTAACAAAACAAGCCCCAAATTTAAATTTCAACTAAAAGATACAAAGTGCAAGACTAAGTCTTCATGAACAATAAAAATCCTAAACCCTAAACCCTAAACCCTAAACCCAAATATAAGTAACAAAACAAGCCCCAAATTTAAATTTCAACTAAAAGATACAAAGTGCAAGACTAAGTTTTCATGAACCCTAAACCCTAAACCCTAAACCCTAACTAAACTACCTATAATAGCCATCATCGCTATGACGAGGCGGTTGGAAGGAGGTTGAGCGGCGGCAAGGCGCTCGTGGGGCATCCCTCTGTCGGGGGGTACCGGAGGTGGAGCGTGTTGTGCAAATACAATGTTATACAGTCGGCGACTAAAGGCTCCCAATATCCCGTTGTCATTCCGATATACCTCCATTTCCCTTATTACGCCTCGTACATGTTGCATACACTGTCAATCAAATACAACTTTTATTAGTTCGAGGCAAAAGAACATTAAATCTAAACACTATAGGGGTTTTTACATACCGTACGATCATCCAGCTCTGGTCGAGGGTGTCGAGGGTTGTTAGCTACTTCTTGTGCTGAAGTGTGAAGTATAAATGGATGAGTGTGCCTCAAATGCCACTGCTCATACTCGACATCCATAGAGTAGGGGTACGCCGCCGGTTCACCAACGGGCACCAAATGGTCCCACCGTTCTTCCCAGTGGTCGTCATCATACGAGAAGCACACCGACCACACACCCCATTTCAGAGTCGAGCCTCAAAAAGAAGAGGTCGGCCTGATGACATCAAGCGAAGGTATAGCTTGGTGCCATCCAAACTGTCGGGCACACCTCTCAGGATGGTACGCCGCCTTGATATCGATAAACGTCAACACGCCCCGGTACCTCGACAAACTTATAGGTGGAGATGAAAAGTCAATAACTTCACGCCACGGCATAAAGTCGACCTGTAAATGTATAAATTAATCGATATATTATGATTTGTTAAATAACCTTAAATATTGTTTAATTTAGTAGAGATGATACTTACTTGGTCGATTCTTAAGGTATCCAAATAATGCCGATACTGCATTAATGACATAGTATCTCTGTTTCGGCCCCTATCTCTCAAGAAAGCCTCCCCATGCAAGCGTGCAATATCATTATGGTTGAGGTGACCTCGTAAACTAGGAAAGTACCTCCAAATAAAATTCTACAAAAATAGGTAAAATAAGTGACACAAATAAATTTGGATTAAAAAATAGTAATACTAGATAGCATTACTCACGTGTAGGACATATAAGCAACCGTCTATTTGTGCATCATCAGAATGGGTTGCCATTCCAAGGTGGTGGAACAAGTATGAGAGTGTCACGGAGCACCATGAATACTCACGTGTGAGATTAGGGTTCATCACCAGCTGCATCACTTTCAGCAACGCTCCATCGCCTGTCTTGTCAATAAATAAAGTACATCCTAACAACTCGAATAGATACCCTGTCGCCAACAAAGTCGGATCTCCTCTATTAGCCATTAGGTTTTCCATGATAGCATGCCATCGCATCATGGAAACACTTTTCCTCGAAAACAGCCCATCCATCTGCGCCGGCGTCAATTGATAGGCTTCTATTATCCAATTAATCAGATCATTATCGTCATACGTCTTTCCAGCCTTTCTCCCGTCCAGCGGCACTCCCAAAATGAAATGCACATCATGGAGAGTGATCGTTATCTCGCCCCAAGGAAAATGGAAACTATTCGTTTCCGGATGCCATCTCTCGACGAACGCCGTAATCAATGCTTCATCTGTTTCGTTAAACTTCCAATTCTGTAAGCGGATTAATCCGCTACGGTTCACAATGTCAACCCACTCCGCATCAGCGGGCATCTTACCCTTCTACCAAGAAAACCCTCCTCGCTTTTGTATCTTTAACAGTCTTCGATTCAACTGAAACCATTACAAATAATAAATCATTGTAAAATCAAGTTAAAAAAGGTTATTTTATTTAATATTTCATGAACGTTCTTACCTTGCTGGGGTCTTCCCATAAATCATTCGCAATATGATTGTTGAAGTCGGTCAATAGACTCGTATCAATAGGTCCACCACCATATTCCTCTTGTGCAGGCTCGACCTCAGCGTCAAATTGGGGTGTTCTGTGGTAGGAAGGCTCGGCCTCGCGGGGTGTTGAATGATAAGCCTCATGATAAGTCGGATTGGCCTGATAGTGGGTGGGCTCAGGTAGAAAGTGGGAAGGTCCGACACCTTGGTGGGAAGGTCCGGGACCTTGGCAGGAAGGTCTGGCACCTTGGTAGGAAGGTCTGGCACCTTGGAAGGAAGGTCTGGCACCTTGGTAGGAAGGTCCGACACCTTGGTAGGAAGGTCCGGCGTGGTGGGGGTCAGACGGGACTGAGAGAGGGGTGTATGAAATCATATTGAGGAAAAATGGGTCAGTCCCTGGTGTGACGGCATTGTCAAATTCTAATTGTAAGTTTCGAGTAGGCCCGAAATCAAGAGGATTTGGTGTGGGTTGGGAACTAGATGACGCCCACAAATTTTGGTAATCGGGGGTTGGGATTTGAGTTTGAGTGGGTAGATTGATGGGATTTAGTGGATAAGGAGAGGTAGAGAAGTCGAATTGTGGCCGGGACCAATCTACGCATAAATAATTATACTTAAATGCTACGCATAATAAAAATTATAAATATCACGATAAATTAAATATAGTTCTAATATATTGTTGTATAAATAAATAAAATAAATAAATTGATACGCATAATTAAAATTACGATCTAAATAAATTAAATTAAAGTGACTAAATTAATATTTCAAGACCTAAAATATAATAACTTACCTAAATTAAATCCCATCGAATGAGATAAATTGAAATCAATTTCATTTGGAGTCGTTGGTTGAACCGACATCTGCTCTTGCTCAACTTCGGTGATTTCCATATTCGCTTGATTTAGATCTATAGGATTCGATGCAGATGGAGGCGGTGTTTTTGAACGACTTTTTGATTTTCTTCGAAATATATTCATTTTTTTCTCTTTTTTTTTCCTTTCCCTTTCTTTTCTTTCTTTCCTTTACCTTGCCTTGCCCGATTTATGGCTGGAATGCGGATGGATTGGGTGGAATGATCCATTTATAAGGGCCACGAAAGAGCCGTTGCAATTGCAACGACTCTCTGGGGCACATCGGTCGAGGCGACCGACGCGGGCCCCACCTCGCTTCTGCAGCGAGCTGCAGAAAACGAGAATTTTAAAAAAAAAATTATAACTGTCGGCCGCCTCGACCAACGTGTAGGCGCATCGGTCGAGATGGCCGACAAAAAAGCATGGGCGACCCGCATTTCTACAGGGGGCGCTTCGTATTGTCCAATTTTTTTGAGCGCAAAAAAAGAGCTGATGATATGTGCATAGCGGCGGACCCTCGAATTGTAACAAAATTTAAAGAAGAGAAATTAGTACCCATGTCCCACTTTGAAAATTTGTTTACAAAAATGTCTTCTTATTTCTAATGTTATATCAATGCCCAAAAAAATAGCATAAATGTCCAAAAATATAGTAAAAATGCCCAAAATCATGTCCTTTCCTTTTTTAGAAAAATATTAAAATAATTCATTTTTTTGAAAATTTAAATTACGAAATTTGTTTTCAATATAAAACTTAAAATCATTTCTGCTAATTAAAAAAAAATCTAAAATTTTAAATTAAATTAAGAGGAATGAATTAAAAGCAGATCAAAAACAAAACACGTCATCTTCTTCTTCCGTACCAAATCTAATCCGTTTACAATTTCCTTTTCCTTTTTAAGTACGTAACAATATCATATAGATGTATGACAGTAGAATAGACAAGCATGACAGTATAAAATCTAGCCCGAGTAGACTTTACCGGAAATCTAAACCAACTAGTATATTTGCCATATCTTTGATTTTTCTTTTATCCTCTACTAATAGGTTATTATTGTTTCCATTAATATTGTTATCTCTTAAGATTGTTATCTTTGTAATATCCGTTATATTTCTCATTTAAAGGAAACAAAATATTTCGTAACAAATCTAATTCGTTTGCAATTTCCTTTTCCTCTTCAAATACGTGACAGGATCATAGAGAGGTATGACAGTAGAATAGGCAAGCATGACAATATAAAATCTAACCCGAGTATACTTTGACGGAAATCTCAACCAACTAGTATCTTTGTCATATCTTTGTCTTTTCTTTTTTCCCTTTTTACTCCTTATTTTCCGTAAACACTTTAAGATCATAACAAATAGATAATTTAAAAATATCTTTTCACATGAATTTTATTTATTTTTTCAATTTTTGTTTTTTGATTTTAATTCTTTTAATTTAATAATTCATTTCCAAAAAAACATTACAAATTTAAAGTCAAATAATTAAACAATAAAATAATGAAAAATAAAATTGCATAAATGCCAAAAATATATGATTTGCAATTTCCTATAATATGGAGTACTTTTGCAACCTTTTTTTTATACATGGGATACCCTTTGCAAATCCGCCTTTAAAGAATTTGGTCTCGGTTGATATGCGATTTAAATAAGTAATTACAAAAATAGTCATAGAAAGTTACTTAACAAATCATCTCAATGACTAAATTAGAGCCACGAATACATCACTTGAAACTCGACAATATTTGGTTGCTTATCATGTTCATGAAAATCATCTCAATGACTAAATTGTTGACTTCTTTAATCTAATCACGAATTTATCCATAATCTTAAATAAATAAGTAAACAAACCTTCAACTCAATTACTCAAACTAAATTTATTCAAATACTCAATCAATAATCTACAATAAAATATTTAAATCAATCCAATTTCGTTACTCAAACTAAATTAATTCAAGTCAATCAGTTCCGCTCCAAGACGTTGGTGCCAAACAAAGCCTAAGTTAACTTTGTGAATTTAGAGGAAAAAATATGACAAAAAAAAACATAATAAGGACAACTGATGAGACGTTTTAAATCTATGACCTCTTATCATATGTCTTCCTTTACTAGCTTGGTTTCGTATCATCGTATGCCATGAGAAAAGTAAAATAAATCCTAAAGTAGAAGTACACCACTTCAAATTAGTTTTCCTTCAAAAAAAAAAACTTACCACAAGGGGAGAAAATTGTCCAAAGTACAAGGTTACTATGGTAACTTCAAAACAAGTAACACAGCCCTTCATAGAAATATCAGATCAAGCAATTAAACTTGATCTAACAAGAGATCTAAGTGGATAACTCGTGACTATATGAAAATGGAAGATTTTCTTGCACTTAATTTGTAAGGTCTAGCAGATGATTGCATTTGCCATCATCCTCTTGATGTCCAGTTTAAACAGCTGCAACTTACCAAGCTGCAACTTCAAGCTCTCAACTTCTAGTTTGATCATGTCCACTTCCCTCCGAGAATCCATCAATCCGTTCCTCTCGTCCGTGTCCACCCTAATCACTGCCTGCGCTCTAGTTCTCCTATAATCCAGTCCGGACTCTATCATTGATCGAGCCATGTTTACTTGCTCAAGAAGAATGAACTGGGTCGTCATGTTTAGTGGTAGTCGTTCGTTCTTCATTGCGTGCTCCCTTGCTTTTTGTGAAAGCTTGTGGTACTCCATGGCCCTGCACACTCCCTTTCTTTCTTCCTCTACTAGCTGTGGATGAGCCTGCAATGTCAAAAAATATATATATAAAAACTAATAGTTGCATCTTGCAAGGTAAAATAGACTTGATGAATTGTTTACCTAAATATGGTTGAAATTTTAGAAATGGGCTCAGTTTCCAATTTTTGTCTTTTAAAAAAACTAAAAAAAGATTTTTGGAAACACCTTTTTATATTTTTCAAATTTTAGTTGTCAATTTTGAGAATCAAGGACATAACATATTTTGTAACAATTATTTTGAAAACTATAAGAAAAATAAAAATGTTTCAGAACTAAAAACTAGAAACTCAAAGTTAAACCAAAGGTATCAGTAAGGATACAAGCATATCACCTTTAGCTTATTGATTTGGATGGAATAGTATTTTCTTAGCTCTTATTAACAAATATGATTTTCAACCTAGAACTTGATGTTGTTATATGAGTCACTAATACCTTGAGGTATTTGTCAATGGCTCTGTAGAGATTGTCATCAGAGTTTCTGGCATTCTTGGGCAATGCCTCAATCAGCAACTGGAAATCTTGAGCCGGAAGTTGCTCATCCCTTGCCACCATAGCCAAGAACCCATCCATCAGTCTTGCAACTATAAGCATTTCAGATTCAGAGTTACCTGAAACCATAGAAACATAAGCCTCCACTACTCTCACAATGATCTTGACATCATAGAGAGTCACACCCTCTCCATAGTTTTTAACCAAGAGATCCATGGGCTGACATTTCTCCATCATCAGTGCTATCCTTTTCTCTAGCCTTGTTGATAAATCAGCATCAATGCCCATCATCCTACCCACCTTGAGAAGGTGAAGTAAAAAGTTGCAAGAAACCGAGTGTTCCTCAGTGGGTAGAATCCTAATCAGGCTTTCAACAACAACCCTTCTCACTTGATAGTTTATTGTTTTCCGGGTCAGTTTATGAACACCAAATGGCATCTTAGAAAGCCACTTTGCTGTCCAAAACGCTATGCAAGATCCCAAGAGCTCTGGTTTCATACCCCTTTTCTTGATCAATGCTACCACTTCAATAAAATGATCAATCCTAAGAGATGAGACATCCTCAAACCACCAACTCTCGCTTACCTTTCCACAATCAGAGTTCTTTGCGCCAGTCTCTAAATACTTCAAGCACTGTGCTTCATCATGGCCTAAAGCTATTGCTTCTGGGTCTGTGCAAACTTTCCAAGCAATTGCTTCTGAGCATCTTGTTTGGATTTGTAAATCTCTAGCCCAAGAAGAAATGTGTTCACAGGATTTTAGAAGGCGGAAAGTTTCTTTCCACGAACTTAACATCAGGAAACTGAGAAAGGTCTCAGTTCTGGAAACCAGGTTTGTGGGTTGAAAGTCATCAGTCATTTCAAGAAAGTGAGCTGCACAGTAGAGAGGTGCTACGTTGTTTGCTGTCAGATCAACCTTCCATCCATAACAAAACTTGACTACTAATTCAAAGGTATCAGCTCCTCCAGGGAGATTGTCTAATTGAACACTTGGCTTATTGTTTCCACTATTTCTACTCAGAAATGTCATTCTGTTTAGATACCCACTTCTGGACACCATTGGAAGCTATAACAAAAAGTGGAAGGATTAGAAATTTTTTGCTGAACATAAATCTAAAAAATACAGCACAAAACATCACTTATAATTCCAAATGAAATTGCTATTTTAAGTGTACCCAAATACTCCGTCTACTTTGCATAGACTGAGAAAACAAAACAATTAAACCACTTTTACTTTCTTTTCTCTCTTCAAATTGCACTATACAAGTATACAGACAAGACTTGCTGATTTAGGATATCATGGATACCTACACGGTACTTTGTGTGCGTAAGCTTAAAAAAAATTAGATCTACACCATCAGGTAATGTAGTACCATACCATGTGCAAGTGGAAATTGTTTCCCTTTCCAATCCGTATAAGCAGATCACTTACAGCTTTTGTGCGTACAAACCTACATACCGCACAATGAAACCATATAGCAAGAAGAAGAAACATAAAAGGGAAGAATAATCTACTACAAGCTAAGATCTTCAGAGACTAATATATATATAAGAGAGGTTACCAGCTGTTGTCTCTTCTTTCTATAGTTTCTGCTACCATATCCACCTTAGGTGGAATAATAACACATCGGTTGTGTTTTTCTCCATAAAGTAAACTTCTTTTGTCAGAACTTCTCCTCCCCACAGAAGTTCTCTCATTTCCTGAAGAAACCGTAAATTTAGGCTTCATTGTACTTCTGGGAACTTCCTTTCTATCAAACTTTCTCCAACTGATGCATATAGATCTGTTGGGTTATTCTGGGCAGCGTCCCGGGAGAGGAGAGGTCTCAAAAATAAATTGTGAGAGCAATTTCACAAGCATTATTGCATGGATCAAAAAGTCATTTAAAAGATAAAGGCATAGATGGTCTCATCTTGTCTCTTTCATCCAAAGAATGTTTGGCAATTGGCATTTAAGATTTTAAGTTGAGGGATAAAAAAAACAATAAGAATAACCAGTTACACTAGTATGACAATGATGTACAACTTCCTGACAATACATAATTGTGTAATATTCAGAAGCCGATGATATCCACAATGCTAGAATCATATTCATCAAATTGGACATCACACCATAGATGCCAGCCAAAATGACAGATGAAAGCAACGGCAAACAACCCCTTTTAATGCCCTAGGTAATTTACACTTGTGATTTCTCTTACTCAGAAAACTGATGAAAGAGTTTCCTTCTTCTTTGAAAATTACAGAGAATCAATTAAGCAGAGGACGGTAGAATGAAAAAATTACCTTTCCACTTCAGAGAATGAGCTTAAAGCTGAGAATAGTTGGATGGTCTTCAGTAGGGCATGATGAATTTTCTGCATCGAAGGACAGCAGAATGACAAAATTACCTTTCCACATGACTGACAACCAATTGTTAGTTTGCATATAGTACAAGGGTTGAAGGTTACCCTTTTTTCCCTCAATAATAATACCTCTCCCATCTAGCACCCTAGCATTTATAGTAGCTGAATGGTCACTAAGGGAGTAAGGGGCAAGGGGGACCCGGGGGGCTTGGAGGGGCAGCCGCCCCCGCTTCTCCGGGGAGCCGCCGGATTTCTCAAGTTCATTTTTTTTTTGAAACTGTTATTGGGCTTGTGGCTCTTGACCTCTTGTTGTGCGCAAAAGGAAAAGATGCCCTTCACAAATTAGTGTTAAGTAAGGCCATGTACGCCTCTCTTTACAACGGTCGCTTGTTCTTTTCTTCTTCTTCAAGAAGAACGCAGTCGCACTCCCAAAGAAAACTCACAGAGAGAGAGGAATGGAGATTATCACACCATCATCGAAGAGTCTCTCTTTCTGCAAGCCTTCTCCGTTATTCTCCAATGTCCATCTTCTCAAACTCTCTCCTGCCTTTCTCCCGCACGGAACGAAACCCCTAACGCCAAAGCCAATTGTACTCGCAAATTGGAAGAGGAGGAGATCCAGATCCCGTAAATCTCACCCCATTTCACTCGAATCGCTCGCGTTCTTAGCTTCGAGCCTAAGAATCTTACCGGAACCCTTGGATTTCGTCGTCAGAGAACTCGCCGGCGGCAACGGTGGGAAAATAGGGTTTAGAAACGGGTTCGGAGGCGGAGGATCCGACGGCTGGGGGAGAATGAGAAAGAGAAAGATAGGGTTTTGGGTAATTCTCGTGGTTTCTGGTTTTTTACTGTTGTGCGTCGTTCTCGACGGAGGAAAGGGGCGTGATTTGACCTGGGCGGCGCCAATCTTGTTGGCGATGGTGGTGTATTGCTTGGGAGGATGGTGGAAGAGAGAGATCAGAGGCTGGTTGCTCGGCTTCTGCTGTGGCGCTTCCATGGTCGGCTTAGGGTTGCAGAATGGGAATTTTGTAAGATTGTCTCGGAAATTTAGGGCGAATTACAGGAGCTCTAATCCAATTGAGGCTATTTTGGGGAAGACGAAGAGTAGAAGAAGATGAAAGTGTGAGCAGAGTTGGATGGATTGCGAATTCCGTTTACTGATTGCTCGAAAGTAGATGGATGAGATTATCATTTTGATCTCTGATTTTTGGCCAATGGAAGATATTGTATCCCTGTGCCTGCACAAATTTTGTTAACAAGCATTGCATTCATCTAAAACTTTTACGATTCATCGTCTCTTTGGATGGAAAAAATTTGTGTAACCATGTATCACTTATTGTTGATGAACGATGATGTGTGATTATACTTTATACTTGCAATTAACACTACGATGTGCTCAAAAGAATATCATTTTCCCGGGTAGTTTAGACCTGTTGTTCATGCTCTGACTCATGACATAAACTTGCTAAGACACGAGCTATATACATGTGCGCAAGGCCTGTCACTCAAAACTTGAACCGATCGGAGAAATCCGACTTGGCCCGTCCAATCCGACAACCGACCGACACCGAAAAGAACAAACAAATACATATATCCGAGACCGCCCGACCCAAACCGATTCAACCCGAACTTAAAAACGAACCGAATCCGAAAATGACCCAAATCCGAGTATATCCGATTCGATTAAGTTGATATTGACCCGAAATTGAAATGAACCGACTCGAAGCCATTCGAAAACTCAAAATCAATTGACCCGAAATTATCCAAAACCTCAAGATTAACCAACCCGAAATCATCTGATAATAATCACCTTTAAACGATAATGAATATAAATCAATCTTCTTAATTTTAGTATTTAACTTATGTTAAATGTATTTGTTTAATTAGTTATATGCTACTCTTGAATTTTTTTTGACAAAAAGCATTAAGTCTCGCATTAAAACAATGGACGATTTATATTCATATTCACATAAGAAATTATAACAATCAATATTTTTCAACCAATTTATTTTAAAAGTATATCACTTACATATTAACCAAATCCGTAAATGGTACGAGTATATATGCTAGTTCTAAAAACTAAACAAAGTCCACAAATTTTTTAGTTTGACACTTTTTTTTTAGATTATTATAAATATTTTTTTAAAAATAATTAATATATTGATATATGTTTTTATCTACTTAATTTAAAGCACTTAAAGATAGTTTTATCAATAATTTACTTTATCAACCCCTTTTATCAATATAACATATTAGCATTACGCTATAACTATTTAATAAATATAGATAGTCATTTTAAGTTTGCTTTTAGGTTTTAAATATTACATGAAACCTTAAGACTTAAGAATTAAAACTTAATCCGAAATATATTGTACCACTAAAACTTGATACTCATTTAATTAAAATTTGATTCGATAGAAACTCAATCAAATTACAACCCGATTTAACCGAGATCTTATTTAGACCGAGATCTGAACTAGACCAAAATCCGAAATAACCAACCGAACTTGATACGATACTTTGACTTAATCCGATAAAATGAATATTCGAACTGACCCGAACCAACCCAGTCATATCTGATTTGTCACAATATCCGACTTAGATCCGAATCCGAAACCGAAACAACCCTTCCCGAACCCGATCTGTTTCAACCAATTGACAAGCAACGCAAGTTCCATCCAGAACCGATTATCTAAAATACGAACTCGTAAGGGCATGTTTGGACTACCATTGAAAATGTATTATCTTGTATTATAATGCAGCCATGCAGGATATAATGCAAAATTGCATTAAGTCCACACAACTCCAATATCCATAGACAGAGTCGTTGTTGGCATCCCCACAACTCTAATATCCGTAGTTGGAGATGGGATATGCGTCGAGAAAACTCCACGATTTGTAGTGGCAGTCGGGGTAGGACTCAACATGCACGGTTGGACGAATGGATCATACTCAGCCATTACGTCCCTACTGATCTCAGTATGGGGATTGAACTCAGTGCTCCTTCCTCTTTAAACTAGCCTCCAATACCTCTTGCACGGCCTAATTTCTTCGATGAAACTTAATTTCACTAATATTTTTAATTCCACTTCTATCTCTCCATAATGATTATAACGATCATAATGGATTCATGACGATTTCTTATTATTATAACGTTTATAAAAACTACACAAATAATTTCTTATTATTGTACTGATTTGTGCAACAATTCAAAAAATTATAAAAAGTCTAAACAATTTCTATAATGATTATAAAAATTCTAAACGATTTGAAATTATTATAACTGTTATAAATAATTTATTATGAGTATAACTATTCTAAACAACTATTAATGATTTCTATGCTTATAACGATTTCTAAACGATTAGACAACTAAAATTAATATTAATGTGAACAAGGAAAATTAAATTCTCTATATTCTATAATGTTTTTATTTTTTTGTAATTCCTAATTGGGAAATAGAAAGAGCTAAAATAATAAATAAACTCAAATACTAATATAAATGTAAAAAAACAGAAATACATACCAGTGGTGACGGTCGAGCTCCCGCCCCGAACGGGCCAGCAATCCCCATTGGAGAGACTGATGGGCCGGTGTTCGTGCCCGCTTGTCCAGATCCAATGGGAGCCACGCCAAATGGGACCCACTTGTTCCGGGCCCACCACTAGTCAGACCCATCTTTGGCCTCACCTGAGCCCATTGCCCAGTGTGTCTAAACTCGCTTGGAATGGTGTCGCCACCCATTGGCCTCTCCAGAGAGTCAATCTCCACCTCATAGTCTCACACCACCCTCACCTCCATCCACCATCAGGCCGCAGACCGAATGCGAAGTCGGGCCTCTCGCGTCGCCGTCCCGTTGCGAAGTTGCGCCTCTTGCGCTTGGATTTGCACCCCCGACTGCATAGCCACCCACCCCACCTACTTTACCCCCTCTACCACTTCTCCCTCTAGGAATTTTGTGAATTTTATCTTGTAATTGGAATTGAAATAAAAAACGACAACGATGGGTTTCAAAATCGGCAGCTGGGGTTTCAAAAGAGAAATGTGAAGGGAGGAAGGCAAAGCTCCGCATATATAATGCGTATTGTCACGTCGTGTTGTGGTGTAATATCATGCCATGGGCGAGTGTGAGATTCCAAAGGGGGACGCCCAATTGATTCTCCCAAAATTGCTCTTATCGCCTTGAAGTCTCACACCGATTATGGGGTGACATCACACCATGTGTTGGCTTGAAATACCACATGGGTCAGCCCAATTCATAACGCTCGGAATAGCTATCAGAGCTTTTGTATGGCGTTATTTCACGCCACTTTGTGGAGTGAGGTTTAAATTCTTACACAACCATAGCAAAACGGGTTAAAATCTTTTATTTTATTATTTTTTAATGCTACAACATATTTTGGCGTGGAATCGTTACGCCATATAATAGCGTGGTCAACACCGCCCATATTTTATGTACAAAAAGTGTGTGCCCTATTTTTCGCACCCCGCACAGAAAATAATTTTACATGGGGCAGAGATCGACGAAGATCATTTGATCCATGTAAGATCTAGTGATCTACTACTAACACGAATCATTGCTTGAATCACCATCATTTGTTGGCCCAATTTAGTGTCTCCTTCCCTGACCTATCGTTAGTTCAAGTTGAGGTGTATATAATTCTCTACGATTGTGGATTTGGGCTAGGGTATGGACGGAGTTTGTTTGGTCGAGGTCGATCGTGGTTATGTTCGAGGCTCTTGAAGATTTCTCATTCCAGTGTAGGCAACATCGATATTGTCCATTTATCACTTTCCTAGACGATGTCTTGGTCAACCTGTTTGCTATTGACGTTACTTTTTCACTAATTCTTTGCTCACTCCCCTCCCAAGCTTTGTTTTTTGTTAAACTAACAATTTAATTGACCTTTAGATTTATGAGATATGTCTACCTTTAATTCATTATTTGCAAATAAACAAATACATGAAGTCTCCTAGTGGCTCAAATACTCCCAAAATATCCAACAGTTAAGCACTGCTTTCATGTAATGCTTAACCAAGTACTAGCAGTACTTAACCACACAACTTCACAAGTTGTATATAATTATGGTAGTTTGCAGTTATAAATTATAATAAAAAGAATTTGTAAACATAAAAAGAGTATGATTTTAGGGCTTAGCAAAAAAAAATTGAAATAATATTTGAACAACATATATATGATATAATTTGAAATATAATGAAGATCATTCAAATTATATTTTGGGTTATAAAGGGAGGGAAAAAAACAATGGATTATAAAGGGAGGAGAAAAAAACAAAATTTTCTAAAAAAAGAAGCTGGTCATGGTGAGGTTCGATCATAACAAGTCAATAAACAAAGATTCATTAAGAAGAAAAACAAAGAACAAAGATCAAGCTAAGAGCATATTCAATGGTTGACCAATTTTTTTTATCATCATAATAAAAAAAATGGCAGAATACATATACAAAGTCACAGACATTTGTACTTGTGCAAAATAGTCACTTAGACACCTCACCTTTGGTTTTGTTCTATTGAACACTTGAATTTAACCTTTTTTGTTCTATTGAACACCTGCAAGCTAATATTCTTATTAAGTGTATTACACGCGCATTGACATGACAAAACTTTATGCCACATCAGCGCCACATGGATAAATTTAGTTTATATTTTTAAGTGTTTAAAAAATAATTAAAATTTAATTACTCTATCTAAAAATTTTGATATTATTCCCCATCTCAAATTTGGATTTAATTTTCCATATTAATTTAGGATTTTTTCTCTAATTATCAATTTGCTTCGTTGGAAAATGGAAACAAAAACAATTTGGGGATATATCCAGATTTGAGGAAATCCTAGGGTTTGAAACAAACACATATTCAGTCCATCAAAGCAGACAAGAACAATCGAATCTGATCAAATGGAAAAACAAAAATATTGTGTGTAGACTGTAGAAGAAAAGTATTGAACGAAAATCCCAAGCAAAAAAATGTACAATCAAATGGCAAGGAAGAAAAGAGGTTGGGGTGGCCGGGTAGCGTCGGAGTATTGAACTAATCGGAACCCCTCCCTTGGACCGGGTTAGCAGCGGTGGATGAAACCCGCATGTCGGTAGACTCGATGAAGCCGACGGATCTGGACAAGCGGCAGTGGACATCGGCAGGTTGGCAGATCCGCTGAAGCCGACAGATCTGGATATACGGCGGTGGACGAAACTCGCACGTCGGCACATCCGCTAAAGCCGACAGATCTAGACAAGCCGGAAGATCTGGACAAGCGGGGTGATTCTCCGGGGTGATGCCCATGGAGAGGCCGCCTCCGCCGAGAATCCCGTTTAGTCCGGTGTTCGATGTCGCCATCCTATTGATGAGGTATTTTCGGTGGTCATTAATACCTATCAAAGAAACCTAACTTAACCAACTCAGTAGAGCGACAAGTAAGGGTCGATCCCACAGAAACTTGTGTATTTATGCTTTTACTTATGTGCCAAGTAACTAAATAAAGGGGGGTTTTAATGATTGGAAATCTAATCTAAGATGCAAGAATAAAACTAACTATGAATGCAAAGTTTGATTGTAAATATGTATGAGAGAAATATGTTCAACTAGTTAAATCCATCATAGATATGCTTATTGATCATTGATTCTTTCGATTCTCAATTCCCTTGAATAATCTATTGTGAATTATACTCCTACTAAGGATTATGATTCAAACTTCATAAATAGTTGAAAGAACTAACAGTCTAAACAACCCTAATCATTTAACAACCTAAAACAACGTCTAGATTCAATTAAACGACAGCTTTACGAATCAAGTTATCAATAGAAACAAACACTCAGAGCAAACAAACATCTAAGTTATTTGTGGATTTATTCCCTTCTACAACTGAATAGCCCGAACGGGTCTAAACAATTATAGTTTCTACTTTATCTAATCAATCCCAAACGGGACTTGATCAAATTAGTTGTAAATTAACCTAGAAATTCTATTAGGTGATCAATCTAACAAAACCCTAGATAAATTCTGATTCAATTAAGCACAGGGAATAAAACCTATTCAAGTTGATGAGAATCAATCAAACCTCACAATATTATGCAATCTATGATTTCAATAACTAGTCAAACACAGAAATTAGCAACTCATAATTGAAATTAAGAAAACTTACAAAGGTTCAAGTTTGCCTCTAGAGAGAAAACCCTAGCCTCCAAAGTTGATCAAAAGTTCTGAGAAAATAATCTAACATAAAGTATTTATATGACTACTAAAAATATCCCTCAAAATATCATATCTTAACATATATCTCGGATACAATTTAGCCCAATTGAACAAATACCAAAGCCCAAATCAAAACTCGGCCCAAAACACTTGCTCGCTGAAAAACTCCGATTGCGCGGCTTCGTCCCGCAAAAGCGCGGCCGCACTTTCCCTTTGCTTCCCCGCGCTTTTACTCGCCAGTTGGGATTGCGCGGACACAATGCTCGGCTTCACCCCGAGCTTCTGACTTGTGCCTGGCTTGTCTTCTCCTTGTCTTGGCTCTTCTTCATCCATGCTCCTAGCTTCCTTAGCTTCTTTGCCTCGTCCATTACCACCATGATCCATCTGTACTCGCCCCGCTGTTGCTCCTGAACCTAAAAACCTGTAAAACCGAGCAAACCAGCGCATAATACCCGATAACACAAAAACCTAAAAACTACATAAAAAATAACCTAAAACTAACTAAAACATATACAAAACATGAATCTAAACTACTCCTATATGCGAGCTATCAAATTCCCCCATGCTTAACCCTTGCTTATCCTTAAGCAAGACATAAATCCAATCACACCATAGAAATACATTTCACATATAATTGAAAACCTAACCAAGACTTCCTAACATGCATCATCATAAGCATAGAGCAAAGACCATTCATTCATTCTAGACATCACCAAGGTATATGTGTTTGCACTCAAACTCTCAAGTGTTTAAGGACGTGTTTCACTCAAAATCAATCATGAAAACTAGACTACCATATGCTTGCATCAGAGTTCTAAATCTCCACCGCTGGGGATCAAATATATAACAAAAATCATGAGGTCTTTTTAAGGCTTGTAATGGGGCCAAGGTAAAGTGAAATTAGGAAGGGATCATATTTGGCCTGTGGTGCTAAATTCGGGATAAAGAAATAATCCTACACCCAACTCAACACTTTTTCTTCTTACTTCACTTCCCAACTTCCTTTCTCAACTCCATACATTTACAATTAAGCACTTTGCTTCTTTCTTTTTTTTTCCTTTTCTTTGCCTCTTTTTCAACTCTTTTCTTGCATATTAATGAAGACCACTAACAATTTAAGCAACTTTTCTTTTGCTTTTCTTTTGAAATCAAACTTTTCATCTTCATTTTTTTTTTCACTTTGCTCACACAAGAGTTTTAATTTCCTCTTTTTCCACCTCTTTCTCAAACTTCCCCCATACTTATACCAAACTCACATAAAACAAAACCAACCTAAAGTCCTAAATCCCGAATTATGGGTCAAGCTTATTAGGCTAGGGATCATTTGTGGAGCTAATAAAAATAGGCTTAAGGCTCAAATAAGTGGGGTGTCAAAAACATGGATCTTGTAAGGTAGGAAGGGAAAATAATAGGCTTATAGAAACATTGCCTCAATCATTTTAATGTCATGCATTCAATCATATAAAGCAGCCTCGAAAAAGAATATTAACGCAAGTTCTAGAGCTAGATAATCATGGTGATACACTCAAGAATGTAGAGAACAAATATATCATGAAAGTCCAAAAATCTCACAAGGCTAATTTTTTGTCTAGAACTTCAGAATGAATCTACTACTCAAGCTAAATACATTCTCCATCCTATAATCAAGGTAATCAATCAATGATCATGCTCATATCATATCAACTTCAGCATATCATGCAAATCATGGGTTAGAACTTATACTTAGCACTGAAAAACAAGAGGAATCAAACAATGGGGAAATAAGAACCTAAATGCAATATTTCTGTATTTTTTTTTCTAATTTTCTAATTTTTTTCATTTTTCAAGATTTTAATCAATGCATGCAAAAAATTTAAATATGACCTAAACTAATGCAAACTATATGCAATGCAAACAAGTAATTCCCTTCCCCCATGCTTAGAACATACTTTGTCCCCAAAGTATAGTAAAAAGGTAAGGAAAAGAGAAAAACTCACAAAACTCTAGTTGTGTGGCGGGTAGTAAGGCGGGAAATCTTGTGGTGGCGGTGACTGAAACTCCGGTGGATACTCTGGATGTGGTGGATGGTACGGTGGGATCTCCTGTGCTGGTGGTGGCTGATATGACGGGAACTGAGGATATGGCGGCTCCGGGAAGGCATACTGAGGATACGACTGATGAGGCGGATAGCCTGTTGAGCTCCATCCATCCAATCTGGTGTTGAGCAGTCTGAACTGCTCATCCTGGCGAGCCTAAAAAGCAGCAAGCTGCTGATCCTGATGAGTCTGAAATGATGTGAACCTCTGATCCACATAGCCTCTCATGCCCTGAAAGCTCTGATCGATGTGAGAAGACATATCATTGTATCGTTGCGTGTTGTCCAGCTGCATCTGTCTCATCATCTCCATCATCTGGTTATACTGAGCATCAGAGTAATGTACACCTCCAACAGGTCGAGACGGATCAAACTGCCTCTGCTGATCCTCCTCCTCAGACTCATCATCCTCATTAGTGTCAACATCTTCAACAGATTCTTCCTCTTCTTCTTCTTCTTCTTCTTCAGCCATGGTGAAATCCTCATCCATCTCCTCTTCATCAGAATCCACCACAATAGGAACTGAAACCGCCTTTTTACCCCTAACCGGGCCCTTAACGGTAGCCACATCCAAATCTCCAGCCTGAACCTTGATGAACCAGTTAGCTGGACTATCCCCAATCTGCACTCGATGTCCATCAGGAAGCTTCATTGCTCTCCCAGAATCACCAATCACCCAGAAGTAAGAGTTTTTGTACTTGTAGAGAGCGCCCATTTTCTTCAACATGATGAAGTCAATAGGTGAAGGCAGAATATCAACATGTAACCTGCTAAGATCGATACCAAAATGCTTGGCTAGGAAAGTCACAATCCCGCCAATACAAATGGCTCCACCGCCTTTGTTCCCAACATGAGCCATGTGGTGCATCAGCATAGCACCCAAGTTCAACGGTTTCCTCTTCAAGCTCGCAGCCAATACAGTGACGTCTTTCTTGGGACAATTGTTTCCCCTATCACCTCTCCCATTCAGAGTACTAGCAATAAACCGCTGGAATACTTTAATAGCGGGATGAGTGATGGGAGAAGCCTTCTCTCTAGATGGATTATACTGAGGTCTCCCTGTGATGGCTTTCCAGAAGTGTCTGTCAGCCCATGTAGCACCTGCCTCTGTAAGTACCAAATCTCTACTAATAGGAAAATTACAGAACCCAAACACTCGGTTGACCTCTTTCAAGGTCATCTTCCTTCTAACTCCCCCTAGCCAAAACTTAATCTCCCCTTCTCCTTTAAAATTGGTGGACAAGCTGCTCAGAAACTCCAGTGTTAACCCCTTGAAGGTGGGTTCACACAGCTTCAAGAACTCACGCATATGCAGATACGCTCCTATTTCATTCAACAAATGAGCTATCCCAATCTGGTTCATGAGATCCCAGTCAATGAACCGAGTTGCTTTCCATTCTCTATCCTTCAGAAGCTCAAACCTAATCACATGATTGTCCTTGGTCAAAGTGATCCCAAAAGTCTCTTGGGTGACCTCCCCCACCACAGCAGGGGGAGCTAAAGCGGCTCGGGATGATGAAGATCCATCAGTTCGGCCTCTCTTGTTGCCCATGATATCAGAATTTCAAGTAAACCTGCACAAACACCACACAACAAACAAGCAAGCGCAATTCCGTTGTCCCGGCAAGGACAACCACAGCAATATTTCACAGATAATCACTCAAACGCTCTCTTCCCCCACTACCTAGAACAAATTAATCAAAATTTAATCAAATTCTAATTAATTTCTAGGTAATTTTCGGATTTGCATGCAAAGTTCAAATAAAACACGAATCTAGCCTAGAATCATGCAATAAACAAACTTTTGTAAAGGACTTGAGCCTAAATCCGAGCCTAAAAGGGTCAAATTCGGGTTTTTATAATCAAACCTAGGTCTAGATTTAATCTATCAAAACCGAAATTTAAGAGGAGATTGTGAAAAACTTACTTGAATTCCGTTTGAATGTGTGTTCCTTGCTTGAATTTGCTCGAAAATCCGCCTTGAATCACTTGAATAGAGCTTGGGACCTTGAGCTTTAATGGAGTTTTGAGAGGGGAGGAGAAGGGAGGTTGCTCGAATGGGGGAAGGAAAAGAAGAGTACTCGGGTTTATTTAGGTTATTTCTCGCTGAAGCGGTCGAAAGCGCGGGATTGCACGGGAATGCGTGGCCGCGCATTTGCGATCCCGCGCAATATGGTCCCAGTCGAAATTGCGCGGCTTCGGGCACGGGATTGCGCGGCCGCGCTTTTAGCAGCCCCAAGCCGCGCTTTTTTTCTCTGAGCATGCATTGCTCGACTTGGATACAGATCTTTTGGCCACGCAATTTTTGTCCCCCTTCCGAGTTTCTCTGTACTTCAAGGCTTGCCTGAGCTATCTGAAATTTTGAGGATTATTTCTATCTAAACTAACTAATAAAAACAAAAACTGTAAAACAGATAGCAAAAATCAAAGCAAATCTATCCTAAAACATGGGTTGCCTCCCAAGAAGCGCTTGTTTAACGTCTTTAGCTTGACGTAAAAGGATATCACGGCTCTTGGTCCGGCTCATGTAGAGTCGTCTCTTCAATGATGGCCTTGTCGAATCCTTCAAAATATGGCTTCAGTCTCTGACCATTGACTTTAGAGATAGAGTGCGTAGTGCTGTCATAAATGTCCACCGCGCCGTGTGGATAAGTACGAGCAACTACATATGGGTCCATCCATCTCGACCTCAGTTTCCCAGGGAACAGTTTCAGGCGGGAATGAAATAGAAGGACTTTATCACCCACTTTGAAACTTTTTCTCCAGATATGCTTGTCATGCCAGGCTTTTGTCTTGTCCTTGTAAATTGCTGCATTATCATAAGACTCAAGCCTAATCTCTTCCAATTCTTGGAGTTGAAGTTTCCTAAATTCGCCCACCTCATCCGCTTGCATGTTGCACTTCTTGACTGCCCAATATGCCTTATGCTGAATTTCCACCGGTAGGAGACAAGCTTTACCAAACACCAATCTGAACGGTGACATCTCGATGGGTGTTTTATAAGCAGTCCTGTACGCCCATAGTGCATCATCCAACCTAACACTCCAGTCTTTTCTGTTTGGTGCAACAGTCTTTTCCAAAATGGACTTGATTTCCCTGTTAGATACCTCTACCTGGCCATTCGTCTGGGGATGGTATGTTGTCGAGACCCTGTGTGTGACATGATATTTCTTCAATAATGCACTAACCATCCTATTACAGAAATGTGATCCCTTGTCGCTAACTAAAGCTCTAGGGACTCCAAATCTAGTAAAAATATTGGTCTTCAAGAAATCTGTCACCACTTTAGAATCGTCAGTCCTGGTGGCCTTCGCTTCCACCCATTTGGAAACGTAGTCCACCGCAAGTAAAATATAATAGTTCCCAAAAGAGTTTGGAAATGGTCCCATAAAGTCAATGCCCCATACATCAAAAATTTCACAAAAGATCATTGGAGATTGAGGCATTTCATTCTTTTGGGACATATTCCCAACCCTTTGGCATCGGTCACGGGATTTACAAAAACCATGAGCATCTCTAAAAATGCTTGGCCAGTAAAATCCTGCATCCAATACCTTCCTAGCTGTTTTATTGGAACTAAAATGGCCCCCACATGCATAATTATGGCAGAAAGTTAAGATAGAAGTTACCTCATTATCCGGGATGCATTGTCGGATTACCTGATCAGCGCAGTGTTTCCACAAATATGGATCATCCCAGATGTAATACCTTGCTTCACTTCTTAACTTATCTTTTTGAGCTTTGGTGAAAGTTGGTGGGAATTCACCCATAACCAGGAAGTTAACCAAGTGTGCATACCAAGGTTTTACAACCTTAATAGCAAACAAAGTATCATCTGGAAATTCTTCCTGAATGGGTGAACTTGCTGGCCTCTTTTGCTCTTCCATCACCAGACGACTCAAATGATCAACAACCACATTCTCAGCCCCCTTTTTGTCCTTGATCTCAATGTTGAACTCACTCAACAGTAAGATCCACCTGATTAACCTGGGCTTGGCCTCTTTCTTCGTCAACAGATAGCGGAGTGCTGCATGATCTGTATAAACGATCACTCTTGTTCCCAGCAAATAAGAGCGAAATTTTTCCAATGCAAACACAACTGCTAGGAGCTCCTTCTCCGTGGTGTAGTAGTTTCTCTGGGCCTCATTCAATGTCATAGAGGCATAGTGAATCACATGAGACGCCCTGCCCTTCTTTTGTCCCAAAACAGCCCCCATTGCATAATCACTAGCATCACACATGATCTCAAAGGGGAGAGACCAATCTAGGGCTTGAATGATGGGAGCTGTGGTGAGGCGGAGTTTTAGCTCATCAAACGCCGTCTTGCATGCATCACTAAACTCAAATTCCGCTTCCTTCTTCAATAACTCACATAAGGGGGAGGCGATTTTGGAGAAGTCTCTGATAAACCTGCGGTAAAACCCTGCATGGCCTAAAAAAGAATGCACTTCACGCACATTAGTAGGATAAGGCAAAGATTGAATTACTTCAACCTTAGCCTTATCGACCTCAATACCCTTAGAAGACACTACATGGCCTAATACTATACCTTGTTCTACCATAAAATGACATTTTTCAGAGTTTAGAACAAGATTAGTATCTTCACATCTTTTAAGCACTAGTGTCAAATGAGTTAAGCATGAATCAAAGTCATTCCCATGGACGGTAAAATCGTCCATAAATACCTCAATAAATTTCTCTATGTACTCAGAAAAGATACTAACCATACACCGTTGGAATGTAGCTGGGGCATTGCACAGTCCAAAAGGCATCCTTCGGTATGCAAAGGTGCCAAAAGGACAAGTGAATGTTGTCTTCTCCTGATCCTCTGGTGTTGTGGCTACCTGAAAATATCCAGAATATCCATCCAAGAAACAATAGAATGAACGACCGGCAAGTCGTTCCAACATTTGGTCAATGAAAGGTAATGGGAAATGATCTTTTCGGGTTACAGCGTTAAGCTTACGATAGTCAATACAAACTCGCCACCCGGTTTGAACTCTTGTGGGAATGAGATCACCCTTGTGATTCTCAACCACTGTGATACCACCCTTTTTAGGGACAACCTGAGTTGGGCTGACCCATTTGCTATTAGAAATAGGAAAGATCATACCTGCCTGAAGGAGCTTCAGCACCTCCTTCTTTACCACCTCCATCATCGGGGGATTCAACCTTCTTTGGGGCTGTCTAGACGGTGTAGCTTCATCTTCTAGTAGAATCCGGTGCATACATGTTGAGGGACTAATCCCTTTAATGTCTGCAATGGTCCATCCTATAGCCGGCTTATGCTCCTTCAAAACTGCCACCAATCGTCCTTCTTGCTCCTTGGTGAGCTTGTTGGATATAATTACTCGCAGGCTATCCCCGTCACCTAGGAAAGCATACTTGAGATGGTCTGGAAGTTGCTTCAATTCTACCACTGGTGCCTGCACAATAGATGGCAAAAGCTTCTCGCTAGGCAAGGTTAGTGGTATGGGCTTTGAGCCCGGTGGCATAAGTGGACGCTCAAAGTGAGCATTCAACTCTGCCACCACTTCCTGTAGGTTAGTCTTTAAATCCAAATCTGAAGTATTATTCATAATAGCATTTTCCAAGGTGGATCTTAAAGCTTCAGATTCATGAATATTGAAACAGTCTTGAGCAAGTGGCTCTATTACATCAACTAAGCACAACGAGGAGTCTTCGGGAGGGTATTTCATTGCATCATATATATTATATTCTACTCTTTCCCCGTCGAATTCCATAGTCAGTGAACAACTACAGACATCAATCTTAGTCTTAGCTGTTTTCAGAAAAGGTCTACCTAGCAAAATAGGTGCAGCATGCTTATCATGGTCCATATCTAAGACATAAAAATCAGCAGGAAATATGAGATTATCAACCATTACAAGCACATCTTCAACTATTCCTCTAGGGTAAGCATTTGACCTATCAGCTAATTGTATAACCACACCAGTTTCTTGCAAAGGACCCAGTTCAAGCATTTTGTACATAGAGTAAGGTAAAACATTAATTGAAGCTCCTAGATCTAGCATGGCTTTATCAATCTTTGTATCACCAATAATGCAAGGAATAGTAAACATGCCAGGGTCACCACATTTCTGAGGCATACGCCTTTGAAACACAGCAGACACATGCTCACTTACAGAGATTTTCTGTTTCCCTTTTAGCTTTTGAGTTCTTTTAATGGTGCACAATTCTTTCAAAAACTTAGCGTATCTAGGAATGCTTTTAATCAGTTTAAGTAAAGGAATGTTTACCTCACACTTGCTGAACGTCTCGAACAATTCCTTGTCAGTCTCCAGCTTTCGGGTCTCTTTTAGTGCCTCTGGGAAAGGTGGAACAGGTGCATAAGACTTCAGAGGAGTTGCAGATGAACCTTCAACATCGTCTGAATTGCTCGGCTTCAGTCCAGAATGCGCGGGCGTGCTTTCCGATGTCATCCAGCGCAATCCTAACTGAGACGGGATTGCGCGGCTTGGCAAATGTGCGACCGCGCTTTTTGGCGTCTCGTCCCCGCGCATTTTCGACTGAGATGGCATTGCGCAGGGTTGCATTTGCTCGGCCGCGCATTTAGCAGGCAGGCCGAGCAAATCATCGCCGAATGATTTGCTTGGAATTTCCTCTGTTTCGCCCTTAGCTTCTTCTGCCTCTCCCCTTCTGATTTGTTCTTGGGCGTCCCTGGGCTCTACTTGCAGCTCTCTCCCACTTCTCAAAGTAATAGCATTGACGTTCTGTTTTGGATTGAGCTCAGTCTGGGATGGTAACTTGCTGGAATCTCTAGCTTCCAGTTTGCCTACAACATTGGCAATCTGACTAACTTGGTTCTCTAAATTCTTTATACTAGACTTGGTTTCCTGTTGAAGCTAAGTTAGAGAACCATGCATTGTAGAAACTGATTGAGTCAACTGTCGGACCATCTCCTCTGTGGACATAGCATTCTGATTCACTCCCTGATGAGGCTGAAAAGGCGGTCTGTACTGAGCTTGGCCACCTTGATGGTTGAACTGCTGGTTGTTGGAATTTCCATACCTCAGATTAGGATGATCCCTCCAGCCTGGATTGTAGGTGTTGGAGAAGGGGTCATACCTCGGCCTAGGTGGTCCATATCCTCCCACTGCATTCACCTCAACATTCTGATCTTGAAGTGTAGGGCAAGAATCAGTGGGATGCATGTTATCAAAGCAAATTTCAAAGGACTTCACCTGTTGTCTACCACCTTGCTGCAACAGCTGCTTCATCATCATTTTCAACTCTGTGACTTCATCTTGAATTCTTGTGTTAGCCACCACAAAGTTTGCAGCTTTCGAACTAGTTTCTCTTTTGAACTGTCTTGTGCCCTCAGACAGTTGTGTGAATAGGTCAAACGCAGCAGCAGGAGTTTTGTTAAGAATGTGACCTTGGCAAGCTGCATTGACCATTCTTCTCTCATCATCCAAGAGGCCATTAAACAGATATAAGATCAGGTCTTGGTCAGTGTAGCCATGGAAAGGACAGCTGGCTATCAACCTCTTGAATCTCTCATAGTATTCGTATCTCTCATAGTATTCGTACAAGGACTCACTGGCTTCTTGTTCAATATTACTGATTCGCTTCTTCAGATCATTGAGCCTTGTAGCAGGGAAGTACTTCTCCAGAAAAGCTTCTTTCATCTTAGGCCATGTATCAATACTTCCCGGAGCCAAGTAGTAAAACCAGTCTTTAGCCTGATCCTTGAGAGAAAAGGGAAAGGCTCTCAGCGCGATCTGGTCATGAGTCACATCAGCAGGCTTCATGCTTGAGCACACAGCATGAAATTCAGAAAGATGTTTGTTGGGGTCTTCACCACTATGCCCATGGAATGAAGGCAAAAGGTGGATCAACCCGGATTTGAGCTCAAACTTGACTCCTTCAGCTAAAGCAGGGAATTGCACCGCCAACGGTTGTTGTGCCAGATTCGGTGCAGTCAACTCTCTCAATGTTCGGTCACCCATCTCGACGGATTCAGCAGATTCAGATTCCGAGTCAGAGTCTTCAAGAAAGAATGGCAATGCCTGAAAGTGATTTCGGTTTTCCTTCCTTAGCTTGAAGAGTGTCCTGTCAATATCTGGATCAAACAACAGGGGAGATGAGTAAGTAGCACGGGTATGAACCATATAACAGGTTCACACCCAAAACAGCACAAAAGTAATAAACACAAATAGCGACGAGTCCCCGACAACGGCGCCAAATTTGATGAGGTATTTTCGGTGGTCGTTAATACCTATCAAAGAAACCTAACTTAACCAACTCAGTAGAGCGGCAAGTAAGGGTCGATCCCACAGAGACTTGTGTATTTATGCTTTTACTTATGTGCCAAGTAACTAAATAAAGGGGGTTTTTAATGATTGGAAATCTAATCTAAGATGCAAGAATAAAACTAACTATGAATGCAAAGTTTGATTGTAAATATGTATGAGAGAAATATGTTCAATTAGTTAAATCCATCATAGATATGCTTATTGATCATTGATTCTTTCGATTCTCAATTCCCTTGAATAATCTATTGTGAATTATACTCCTACTAAGGATTATGATTCAAACTTCATAAATAGGTGAAAGAACTAACAGTCTAAACAACCCTAATCATTTAACAACCTAAAACAACGTCTAGATTCAATTAAACGACAGCCTTACGAATCAAGTTATCAATAGAAACAAACACTCAGAGCAAACAGACATCTAAGTTATTTGTGGATTTATTCCCTTCTACAACTGAATAGCCCGAACGGGTCTAAACAATTATAGTTTCTACTTTATCTAATCAATCCCAAACGGGACTTGATCAAATTAGTTGTAAATTAACCTAGAAATTCTATTAGGTGATCAATCTAACAAAACCCTAGATAAATTCTGATTCAATTAAGCACAGGGAATAAAACCTATTCAAGTTGATGAGAATCAATCAAACCTCACAATATTATGCAATCTATGATTTCAATAACTAGTCAAACACAAAGAAATTAGCAACTCATAATTGAAATTAAGAAAACTTACAAAGGTTCAAGTTTGCCTCTAGAGAGAAAACCCTAGCCTCCAAAGTTGATCAAAAGTTCTGAGAAAATAATCTAACATAAAGTATTTATATGACTACTAAAAATATCCCTCAAAATATCATATCTTAACATATATCTCGGATACAATTTAGCCCAATTGAACAAATACCAAAGCCCAAATCAAAACTCGGCCCAAAACACTTGCTCGCTGAAAAACTCCGATTGCGCGGCTTCGTCCCGCAAAAGCGCGGCCGCACTTTCCCTTTGCTTCCCCGTGCTTTTACTCGCCAGTTGGGATTGCGCGGGCACAATGCTCGGCTTCACCCCGAGCTTCTGACTTGTGCCTGGCTTGTCTTCTCCTTGTCTTGGCTCTTCTTCATCCATGCTCCTAGCTTCCTTAGCTTCTTTGCCTCGTCCATTACCACCATGATCCATCTGTACTCGCCCCGCTGTTGCTCCTGAACCTAAAAACCTGTAAAACCGAGCAAACCAGCGCATAATACCCGATAACACAAAAACCTAAAAACTACATAAAAAATAACCTAAAACTAACTAAAACATATATAAAACATGAATCTAAACTACTCCTATATGCGAGCTATCACCTATCGCGCCGCTCTTGTCGTCGGCTTGTCTACCGTCATTTTCTCCCTTCCCCAGTCTTGCTGAATTGCTGATTTAGAGTTCTGGAAATATTGAAGAACAAAAAAAAGAATGAAAAAAAGAGGAAAAAGGAAAATAAAAACCCTACATTCTCCTTTGGAAATCTACTAAGAATAAAAATGAATGAAAGAGAAAAAAGGGAAAAAAAAAAGAAAATGAAAAAGAGTAGAAAAATTTCCCATATTAGTCTCTCCACTTGCTTTAAAGAGAGTGAAATCTACGCACCATGCCACATCAGCGTTCAGGTGTTTAATAGAACAGAAAAGATTAAATTCAAGTGTTAGAACAAAACTAAAGGTGAGGTGTCTAAGTGACTATTTTGCACAAGTACAAGTGTCTATATATGTATTCTGCCATAAAAAAATTATATTCTTTTTTCTTTCCTCTCCCTTAAATGACATGTGTCATTATGCCAAATGATGACCAAATCTCCATTTTAGTCATTGTGATGATTGGTCATACAAAATTTCCTTCCCCTCTCTCCACATTTAATATTATTTTATTATCTCTTTCTTCCTATGACCAAATTTTGGACAATGGTTGGGAATGCTCAAAGTATAATATAGACAAAAGAAAGCTAAAAAGGTTTGTTAAGGTTCAATCAAGGGGTCTAAACCCTCACAAAATACACTAAAATCAACTGAACTTCATTTTTCAATTAAAACATTGGTAAAATACCACCTTTAATAAATAAGCCTGAACTTGGGCCGGCCACTCAACCTAAAAAGCCTTTTGGGCCGGCCCCACCTACATAACACTTATCGGTCATAATTTTCTTACACATCCATCCCGACCACGGTTCAAAGATTTCTAGTTCTTGTTTTTAAATATCCGAAATGAAAAATTGCACGAACACAGACTTTAGGGTATCAGTCTATCAGATCACGGACTTCTTTTTCTTCACAATACCTTCAAATACTCCATCAATTCCAAGAACAGCGTCTAATTGTTGTGAATCAACTGGACCTGGAAGCTTAAAAGTGATTGAGAAATGGCCCGGTGGGCAGAGATTTTGTGTCATCATCTCAAACTTCATGGAGTCTTTATACACTGCCTTCTCTCCTGTCGTTGTTATCCCTTTTATCAGTATTTGTCCATCAGGGGCCACATCACATGAGAACTCTTCTGCAACAGCAAGTTTTAAGGGGTTGTTATCATAAAAGAACTTGGGATACAACATACACAAACACAAGTGAATGCCTACCAAACAGCATTTACACTTTAGCTGCATTTCAGCAACAATCAGCGATTATGTAGCAATATTATATTGTAATATCTTGAGAACCCAAACACGTAAAACTCTAACTAATCTCAGCATTAGCACATAGCTTAAGCAACAAAGCTGGCTCTAGTGCACAACATGTTCTGCAGTACCAGGAAACGCTATTCGTAAAGTAGTCGGGCAAGGTATGCAATTTAAGGGATAGAGAATATCAAATTGCTTTCAGGAAATATTAACTCATGGGTGGGGCAAGACTAACACTAATGCAACATTATATAGAAACAATGAATGAAAAATACAGTTTTCAATGACATAATTATTCAAAAATGTTGGAAAATTGAAAATTTTGTCAAGGGGTAAGAATAAGTACTTTCACCTCTCGCAACACCAGGCAGGCCTACACGAAAGATGTATGAAGTGTCATCTTCACCAATATCCAGCTTGCCAATAACTGGGCCTAGTAAACCCTTTGCTGCACTTCCACCCAACAACACCCCATTGTTTCTCACAGATAAGACATTATTCAGTTCTTCTTCAGTAGGTTGATAAGGTAAGTACAGCAGAGATTGCTGACCAGGATTTGCAGGCCCATTGTTAGCTTCTCGATTGATTGAATTGGAATTATTATTTGTTCCCAGTGGATCAACGTAGGGAATGCTATTTAGGGGAGCAACGTTCAGAACATTTAAGGGCCTATTCAATATAGAACATCATAATACAGTGTTAGAATAGGATATAACAGAACAGGGTTTGAGGGTAATTAAATTTCTTGCAAAAGCAAAACACTAATACAAAAGAGTATCAAGAACCACAATGTTGGTTGATGGTAACAAATTTGTGAGGTCTAAAAACAAGAAGCCTCGAATGATTAAGTGAGTATTTATTTACAGAAGCGCAAAGTAATACCTGAGACAGTAAAAGAACAGTGCATCATATTCAAACTAAAAAGGCATGGCGACAAATGAGAAAAATAATCTATTTATTTAAAAAAGGGAATATAGACAGTCTAGAATAAAAGATTGGCACCAAATGTTCATTATTTGTTAGAAATTGGAAGGTTCACAATCAACACGATTTAGTGTTAAGGTCGGATTAGCTTCAAATTTGCAGATAGACTTTCCCAAGTTTTCAGGGAAAATCAGGCTGGATAAGGGGTCTCTAATGACGCATGCATTGAAAAGGGAGTAAAAATTCAGCTCATTTTTCTTAATGTAATTTTCTGCCTTGCCATTATTGCTCATTCTATGTTTCAAAGAAAGTTATGCCCCTTCATTCTAATACCTGATGGCCAAAGAATGACACCAAATGGTTTACTTTACCACTAAAAAAGTTGTTTTGAAGTTTCAGATAAGAACTTTGATTATACAAGAGTGTAATTTTAGTAGGCTTGTAAGGAGAACCAAAGTGTGTATGGGATTGTAAACGAGGGTGGGTTTTGAAAGGAAAAAGAAAAATTAAATTATACGGAGTACATATATATCCAAATCAGCATTGTTGCTAGTTCTATACTTCAAGAAAAGTCATGGCCTTTCCATCCTAATATCTATAGGCAATTAAGTTTCTAACACAATTAACTAATATTTTGATCTTGAAAGATGCTCATTGTGTATTGGCAAGATTACTAAAAGCATCTACTCATTCCAATTGCCTCACTCGATCATAAATTACTAGCTGCATTTCAAACAAAAACTACTTACTAGCTATGTCTACGAAGAAAATTTAAAGAAAAATCCTCAAAAGATAAAAACTGAGTTTCAACAACTAAAATGACATCCAAACACAATGTTTTGTGCTAGTTGAGGTCTATAGAAATTCGAACAAGTATTCAAAGCCATTTAGATACTTTAACCTAGCAAAGCTAAAGTGAAAAGGAAGGGATTTTCAATTAGCGAATGAACAAAGATGTGATGCGTTCTAGTCTACTAAGCATTTTCCATTCCAATACAAATGCAGTTGCACATGTGAAAGACACGTGCCTGACAGCGCAGCTAGCATCTTTCAAGTGCGCATGACTGCACACGAATCCATATTAAAGCCAAAAGTGCATTGCCCTCATAAATATGTAACATATAGTTACTAATATTGCCAATTATAAGTTAGCAAGACCCTAAAAGGAGAATTTGCAGTCCGAAGTATATGGATATTTAATTATTACGTTATATAACGACATGTTACTATACAATGCTTGAATCAGTTTAGCATTTTCCTTGTAAACATATTTGGGTAGGTTTATATCTTTCAGTTTTTGTTCCAGTTTGGTTTGATTTCCTACCTACATGACCTTCTATATTATACGTACTTAAGAATGAAAGACAAAAAAATAAAACAGAATGAATGCCATTTCTTTCCTCCCCTTCCTATGAGTCATTTCATCACAATTTCTTTGAAATTTCATATCTAATCTTCCTGAAAACCACCTCGTGTTGATCTCCATCTATCAACCCTTAGTTCTTTGAGCTCAAATTCGAACACTTGCAGTTCCTAATCGAGCAATAAGCCAATAAACTACTAATTTGACTGTCCAAAAGCAAACCCAAAAGAAATCCGAAGAACAAACGTGTAAGAATGGTTAAATATGCTTGTAAGAGAGAAAACTAAACTTTACATGGTAACCTAATCCTCCTCCCAATACTTAAGACTCTGAGAAGTTCTCACTTGTTATCATCGATCATAATTCCCCTATTCAGTATAAGGTTTAATTGTTCTCAATTATGAGATTCATACAAAAAAAAAAAATAGAAGCAACAATTTCAAACCCATCGTTTCCAGATAAATAAACTATGACTTCCCTAAATTTTGCCGCAAGCCACACCATCTGAATCAATAAAATTCAAATCTTTGAAGCATCTTTCAAAATGAATGATAACAAAATGCAACAAAACATTTACAATCCACACAACGAAAAGACTTAATCAAATGCGAACCACCAGAAATCGATTAGTCAGAGGCTTAACCTAACAAATCAATCAACAGCCAAGCGTATAATAGTACGATAGGTAACTAATCAGAAATCCGTTTTAAATCTTCGAAATGAAAAGAAGAAGAACGCACCTGATCGGAGGAGTAGCCATTGGAGATGGGTGAAGCTGCTCGGAGAAGAAGCTGCTGAGAGGAGAGAGAGTTCCCAATATACCCCAGGTGAGTCGGGGAGTGGCGATTGGCGAATGCGGAGCAAGCCGAGGAGTAGACCGTGAGAGATGTAACCGTTGAGATGGATAAATCTGGGCCGTACATTGTTGTGGTGGGGTCCACAGGTTCTGGCCCGCTCTCAGTTACTTTTTTTGGCCTGGCTGCTTCGAGTGCATTTCGATTTGAATCAAACCGAGATAATTTGGAAAAAAAAATTAAGGATTTTAAGTAGGCCGTTAATGGATCGGGTTATGGGTGGATGAAACACTTATATCACGTAACTCGCTTGTAAAAATGTTCCATCCGACCAATCCGTCACTCATGGAATATTCCACTCATTATCTATACAACTTGTCATCCGCTGGGTATATGGGTGACCCGTTCACACATATAATTGTTACTATAATTTTTTTCCATTTGTATGAGACCATTTAATACTGATAATTTAATACGAAACATATAAAGATAATAATTTAATAAGTAAATTATCAATGACATATCGATATAAAAGTGTTATTTTGATACCTCCCGAAAAATTGGAATGTTAAAATATCACTCCATATGCATTCATATATCCGGTATCTTGATATCACTCATACTCATACCTTAATATCCATAACAATATCGATACATGATATCTCATATCTTGGATATGGATAACAAATGAGCCTTGATATCTCCCATCTCTCAAGATATCGATACCAAATGAGCCCTAATATTAATACATGATGATTTCTGGGTTGAAGATTATCATGAGAGTGATGTGCCAAGTATATGGAATTCAAGCAAACAAGTTTATTGATGATTCGAACTTGACTGATTGTTGTTGAATGAAATCGAACATGGGATTTTTATAAACAATCTGATTTGTTTGGGTTGGGAACGTGAGAATAAGAAAGATAAAAGATAGGGTTTGAGTAGGAAAACCTTGGAATAAGAAAACTTAATTTAAGCCTCTTATCCCAAAGTAAAATCCACCATAATCATAAAGATGATTACAGAAGAGTATTTAAAGACATAGAAATTTGAAGACATAGAAATCCCTATATAGAAGATTTCTATCTAAAATTAAAAACATATCCAAAAAGATAAACTCCTAGATTAGTAGCTTAACCTCTAAGGAATAAAAGCAAATTATCCCATATATATGGCCTAAGAGAAATTACCCAAATATATATGGAAAGAACTTAAAATAGCAAATATCAAGCATGAGAAATATAGAAGGAGACTACTAAAGATAAGCATGAAACAACCCTTGCATGTAAGATAAATCAATGCATGTAAGCGTCCTTCATCTTCTAATGGAGACTAGACAAAAGTTGTTGATGAAAGTAGAGATTCTTCAACACCATTCTAAACTTGAAAGCTCAAGACCTCTTTAATGGGTGGTATCGGTCATTGGCCCTTCTTGGTCTTCATTCCCTCCTTAGCAATCGACATTTCTTTCACCGCATCATTCTCCTCCACACTTGGTTGCGAATCGTCATCGATTCGTGTGTCGGTGTAGAGAAGAAAGCACAAACATTAGTCAATGAAATCTGATTAAGAAAAAGAAAGTATTGGCATCGGATTGGCCGTCAAAATATGGCATATGAAATCTTTTATTTGAGAACTTCTCATAATATGTACATGTTCTTGACATCTTGCTCACACTCAACAAACAAGATTATCCCACAAATCACAAGTAATGCCAAACCGCAAGTTCCTCCTAAATCAATCAAGAAAGAGCAATGGAATGCAAGTGCAAGGTCAAGGCAAGGAGTTAGGTATGGCTAGGCAAAAAACAATCCAATGCACACACAAGCACCCAAACCCAACAACGACTTATAGGAAAAAGAAGCTACTAGGCACCAAGTGTTTTACACAACAACAATCTAAGCAAATTTTGGCCTTGCTCGGATTCTCTTTCTCACGGGATCCGACTTTTTCTATGCCCGACCTCTCTTTCACTTTCTCGTGTATGAGTTTGTCTATGTCCCGATTCTTTTCCTTTCCGAGTCCGACTTTTTCCTTTAAGGCACAATTCTTAATTTTTTTTAAAAGAAAGTGGCAAGCAACCACAATTCAAGACAACAAGCAATAATGCAATTTCCTTACGAAGTTTAACATCCCGATGTCGTTCCCGTATCTTAAACCAAGCCTATACAAGTCCAAATGCAAGACATGTACATGGAAAATGGGAAGGGACGTGGCTGGTTTGAGGATGGTTCGGATTTGGACACAACCCACACAAGACACACTCAAAGGCACCAATAATGAATGGTTGTTTCCAAGGGGTTTCGAGGCTTTTCGGTTTGCGAATTAAATTGGAAAATCCTTGGGCTATCTTCGTCAACCTATGGAAGAAAATATTTGGTTGAATTCAGAAATGTCCGTGCACCACTCAGCCAACACAACAACAACACACAACAAAGACAACAACCATAATTCTAGGGCAATTCGAAAGCAATTTCGAAAATCGTAACAAGGGTGGCTCCTATGAGCACTTGCAACCCTAGATGCTTGATCAATGGTCAAAAAGAAGGAGTACCTTGTGTGGCTCTGATACCACGTGATGAAGGATCTTGATCTTGCAAGCGGTGCAAGGCAATCCGAGGAAGACCCGAGCAATCTTGATGGAGGATCTTTTGTTCTGGCTTCAAAAGGCTATATATATCCCTCGTTTGGACTCGGAATTGGGTGATTCCAAACACAAGACTTAGATCTACAAGTGTAGTTGAACTCCTCAAAATTTAAGCGCCAGATGATCAGTAGATTGAAAGTTATAGCGATTTTACTGAGATGTCACAGAATCAACCGATAAGGAATTTCAACTTGTTTTGATGGAATTTTTAAGGGGATTATGGATCCGAGTTGATGGAGGATGAGATGGTGATTTTGGACGAAATTGTGTGATGAAATAGACAATGAAAATCGAGGTAAAGGGCTGGATATGAACGACTCTCCAAGAGGTTGGGACTCACCTCTCGGAAACGCGAACTAGGAGGTTCGGACTAGGATATGACTCACCTAGTTGAATCTCCGGGCTTGGAATCAATATGACTCTATAGAAGAAGTTAAATATGAATAAATTTAACTTCTTCTATAGAGTCAACTAGGAGGTTCGGAAACGCGAATTTTAGGTTAAATATGGATAAATTTAAAATAATTTGTATTAAGAATATGAAAATAAAGTAGTCTAGATGGTTGATTTCTCAACCTTGTAGGCATTCCATCAAGATTCAATTCCCCATAGTCCCATTTTAGTTTTTTTTCATTCATATATAATGCTTCCTTCCCAAAAATAAAATTTATTGATATTTTCACACATTTAATGCTTCCTCCCTAAAATAAATTTTATCATTAGATAAGTATCAATTTTTTTCATATTTAGGAGTATTGATTAGCTAAACTCGTCGGCAATTTCCGAACTATTGACTCTATAGAAGAAGTTGTGCCCCCTTTCAATTTGTTTTGCATCGTCAATTCCCTGATATTTAATATATTTGATATTAATACCAAATGGGATCTTAGGCCTTGCAATAGTTCTTTTCAGGAAGCCAATAAAAATATGCTTTTTCCCATAAAATACTTATTTCAAGACAAGAAAATGTGCTCTTTTTTTTTATCAAATGTGTTTTCTTATGGACGCATCCGTTCTTACTCATTGGATGATACCTTTGAGATGGATATAACCCCTATATCAATTTGGTGCATATTAACTAAATTTAGTTATTATTGTCACATAGTTGAATTTAGTTTTCCTTGGGTCTATTGGGTGCGTCCTCCTTATCATGGTATGGGTGCCTCCATCTTGACCCTAGTTCCATTTTGTGCAAGACTATAGTGGGCAATGATGTGTGTACTTCCCAAAAAAAACTAGAGCAAGCCTTGAGGGGGTGATTTAATGGCAAAATGTGGATAAAAGATGGCGGAATAACCTTTTTACTTGTATAGTGGTTTTTATGCAAATTTCTACCAAAAAGAGTTTTTCGTGTTAATTGCAGAGTAGAATAAAGCAATGGTTGTTTTGTGTAATTTACGGTAAAATAAACATGTAGTCTGTAAATGAAAGTAAAGACAGTTAAACTAAATTTGTGCTAGCCTTTGAACATCTAGTCAAGTGGGAAAAAAGCCTTCAAGTACAATAATACTCTTGATTTGTCTCTCCACCAAAATCATTATTGATCCAATAATTACGGATGAATTGCATATAAAAAAGTTGGTTGCTTGACTCAATCTTTCGTTTCCACCTGTGAACTGTTCCTTTAATCATGGAGAATCGAACTCAAATCTCACAAACCACTAAAGTATACACCAAAACTTCATCCCGGTACAACACCTGCTGAAATCATTCTAGGAATGAACTTAGCAAATGGAGCTCTCACCAATTGACTCCCAAATCTCACTCATTCCAGGAACCAAGCCATTTGCAATGGCGATTATTAGCAAAAAAATCATCCGCAGAAATAGATATAAAACCTTTTCAAGTAGCATCCTTTGGATGGTGCAAAAAATATTTAGTCACTACCAACCGCTACACAGGTTAAAAAGCTCAGTAAAGCAGGAACTCTGTTGATAAACTACCATCTCACCAGCATATTGCTTGAATCAGTTATCAGAAGGCGACGGCTGTTTCTGTGGTGGCCACATGGCTTGAGGAGCTATATAAGGAAGACCCTGCGGAGCATAAGCATTCGGCGGGTCCATAACGGGTCGGCCCATCATCATGCCGCCCCCGCCCGTAACCGCCTGAGGCGAGTTCTGAGCTGCAGCCGCCTGCATGTAGTAGTAAGGAAGCGCATCCGACGGTGTTGCGACGGGGACGGTTCCTCTCGGGATAGCAGCGAGGACGTCGTCTTTTATGTCCTCCCTCGGGACGATGTCGACCAAGAAGTCGAAGATATCGGTCCTGGTGATGGCGGCGGCGATGTCGTTCTTCTGGAGCGTCTTCCGTTTGTTCTCGTCGGTGTGGTTCCACGAGCGCATCGTCAGCTCGAGGATGAACATCTCGCACGCGCGGGCGAACACGATCGGGGCCTCGGCCGAGATCATGCGGACGTCCTCATCCGCCTTCATGATCTTCTTGATCCGCGCGAGCGGGAGGCTGTGATTCTTGAAGTCGCACACCTTCTCGATGTCGTGGTGCTGGTTTATCCAGAAGTTTTGGAGTTGTTCTTGGAGTTGTTGTTGATGTTGCTGTTGCAATTGTTGGTAGGCAAGGGAGTTGTGAGCGAGCTCATTTCCTGCTGCTGATGGTGCGCCTGGGTGGACCGCACTGATGGGGGTCGGTGTGGACACGTGGTTTGGTTGGTATGCACCGCCATATGGAAGTTGATCGGCGGCATTGCCGTTGCCTTGCTGGTCCATTCTGTGTTCAAGGTAAACTGCACATTTCAAACCTTGTAGCTTTTTCCTACCGACAATTACACATAGGAAGGAAAGCAGCTATAATACTAGAGAAAAGCATTGTTAAGAAACTAATCCAGGTAAGTGCAGAACACTTACTGCTTGATCACTTACACAACCACCAGTTTTCTGGTATAGTAGGCAAGTAAAGAGTCTAGGGTTTAAATTAGAATACTGTGTGCAAATTGCAAACAAGAGGCTACATTAACTTCACGAGCAGAACACAACAACATCTACCCAGTTGGATCCCGGTAACTTCACGAGCAGAAGCAACACACACAAGAAAGAGCTTCAATAGTGCGTGATTTCTCCTTACCGTGCACTAAAGACACTACTACTTCATTTCAATTCAGATATAAGAGAGCTTAGGGACTAAAAGGCCTGCAAGATCATGCTATATCCTACTGAAAGGCACTACTATGCATCTCAGCAGTTGGAGGCCCAAAAAGTCACTCACCATTAAAGCAAAAATTGAGAAAATGGTATATGGGAGTAACATCACAGCCAATTTTAAGAAAAGTTCAAAGCATCAAGAAAAAATGACAAAGCTAATCACTATCATGCAAAACACATCACAATCGCTGTGGTTTTACAACACATGGCCTTTGTCAAATCACTACAATAACCCACAAACACGAGGGATATAACGACCACAAATCCTTGAACCCTAGTCATTGTTCCTTCCACATCCCTGACCACAATCTAAACTGCCTGTAATTATTTTGTAGCTTCAACATCCCTGACCACAATCTGAATACGTAATATCATTGGAAAGTTCAGAGAACCTCAACCTGTTTCTGATATCCTCTTGAAAATGCTATATATGAATATGATTGCATCCTTGAGTGACTCATCCTTCTTTTCTCATCAATTGAACAACCCCCTTCTCATAATGATACACTGTTCAGAATATCTACTCAATTTACCAAAAAAGAAAACAAACTTTCACTCTGTTCATTGGACCTATAATATTAGACATACATTCTAAAACTTATGCATCTAAGGTTTCAAGCAATCTGCTTTTATAGTGCAGAGAACAAGGAGAATTAATCATCATCTTTTAAAGGCTGCTTTCAATTTCAGTTTCATTTTTTCTCTTCTGGGAAGATGGGTTGGGAGATGAAGAAGTGAAAGGTTGTCCATGATAGAACTTGAATCATCAAATAAATTTACAACAAATGACTCAAAAACTAATGGCTTTCCTACTTCACAAACAGAGGCAATCAAAACCAGCAAGCACCACCCTATCAAATAATCAAGCATTGAATCAACTGCTAATAACGTCGAATAATGAGCCCTTACAAAGGTAGAAAAGCTTAAGCTGCATATAAAAAAAGGCCCTGGAAAATTCATAAGGTGATGAGGAACACTGGAAAATCAAACGAGTAAATTATTCAAGCTTTGACAGGTAAGGGAATTGATCAACCAGAAATTAAAACAGAAATAAAGTGGCAGATCCAACGCCGCCAGATATCGAACATAAAAATTAACATGCAAAGGGCAATGATCATAATGATTGAAATGTTGAAATCCTGCGATCAAAAATTAAAAATTTAGACGTATTTTTTCTCATTAAGTATCTGCATCCCAAGAAGAAACAACAACAGCACATGCAAAGTTATGAAAAGAGCGCTAACATACACACATGATAAAGCCTTAAAAAGAAGTCATTTTTTACCTGCAAAATAATACCTTGAACCCACGAAATCAAGCCGAAAAAGACCTAAAACAGAGAGAAGAGAAAGAAATTACGATCAGAATCGAAGGAAACGCTTATGGAACAGAAAGTAAAAGATCAAAGGGGCCACTTGGGCATGGACAAAATAATGTCTATTTCGCTTTATAGTTGTTTTTAGGGTTTTGATTCTGATTGGCGAGAAGGAGGGAGGGGCAATGGCGATACGAAGAGAAGAAAGCAGAGAGGCGAATAGAGGAACAGAAAAGTACCCAGAGAGAAAAAGCGAGTGTGTTTCGAACGCGGAATTTGTTTCCTTTCCAAAGTGCTGGAATTTGGTTAATGTTTGTAGCTTCTCTTGTTTGTCGATTTCGATTCGGACCTTTTTCTGGGCCTTCCTGTTTCTGATTTTGAGTGAACTCTGATTCATTAAATTCCTTCCTATGGCTTGGACAAATCATATGTACTCCGTATGTAATTACACTCAAATTTAGCTGTAATTAGCAGATGATCGATCCGAAAATCAAGAGAGGAAACGGTATCAGATTTGAATGGGCCTTAGCCTTAGGTTAAGTCAGCCCAGCTCAAATTGAAAATGGGACGTACTGGGCTTATATATCTTTTGGGCCACTTATAAGATAGCTTAAAGAATAACAAAGCATTTTACGTGCATCTTTTAACAAAACATTTTTTTTACAAGGGCACAACTAGGGGCATCAAAGAAAAAAAATCGAAAAATCGATTATTTTTAGGTTAATCGAACCAAAAAAATTTCAAGTTTCGGTTTGTCAACCGAAATGAAAATATTTTCGGTTAATCTGTTTGATTTCAGTTTCGGTTCACCACTTTGCATGTATTGGTTAACCGAAAAACCGAAAATATGTTAATACTTTTCCAAATATTAGTTATCTTTGCTTTGTTTTAGTGGTTAAACTCTATGATTTTCAAGGTGACAGTCTAGTTCGCGTATTTCCGTCACTAATTTTAACAATTCGTACGCTACTTTTCTATTTCTCATTGATATGAGACTCGCTTATTAAGTTTCATCATCATCATCATTGATCCAATGAGGCTCCGCAGCGGAATCAGGGGGTCAAGATGGGGGTACCCTACCCAAGGGAAAGGTGGTACGCTCGATAGACCCAAGAAAAACTGAAATTCAGCTATGTGACAATAGTAACTGAATTTAGTTAGAATGCACCAAAATCACTTTTTAAATTTAATGGAAAAAATTAGTATTGTGTTTGATTTCACACACACAATAGTATGCACTCGCTTATTAAATTTAATGATCGGCATGTCGCATGGGCTCAACGACTCGTGGACATAGCCTCAATCGAAGAACTCTTGAACTTGTTGTTGCAGTTCCTTTGTATCTTCGAGATCGACCTTGTAGGGGCGGCCCGATTAGATGATTAGGTGTCGAGTACCAAATCAATTTGGTGCTTGACTCCTCGAAGCGGTGGAAGGCTTGGGGGAAGCTCGTCGGGGAAGACATACGCGAACTCGCCTAGCAATGCAACAACTGCTGGAGGTAGAGAATCACCCTTGGTGCTAGAAGACTCTGCACACAACCGTTAATTGCAGACTGAAGTATAAAAAGTTATTAAAAAACATAGCAATTGAATGTAATACAAAAAGTAAGCAAATAATGAAAATCGTAACAGGCGTTTCAGAAGTTGAGTCGGGAGTTGCGTACTCCCGACGCGACTACACCTCTTGTGCCGAAGAAGAGAGGACTAGGAACGCGAAGAGGACTAGGAACGCGAAGGCAAGAGGGCTAGGATATTAGGGGCTGATACTTTGATATCAGAGCTACAGCGGGACGAGGCAACGCATGATGGTGCATATATTCAGATAGAGCAGGACGTTGGTCCGTCTGCTCCGGTTGAGACTGCTGAGGAGATTCTGAGGGACGTCGTTGTGATTGATCAGGCAAAGTAAGTTGGTCCGTCTTCCCCTACCCACCATTCCACCCCTTGACAAGAGTCCGAGCAGATCGATTCAGTTAGTTTAGAGACTCCGATTGGCACCAAAGAGGATCTTTCTAGGGACGTAGATATAACTCCTCCACTTGCATCGGGCCATTTTCCTGCCAGTATTTCTCCCACTGTAGAGGAGCATGTTGCTACCCCTTCATCACATGATTTTTCTCCTACACACCATTCCACCCCTCCACCTGGCCCGATCCCACATGCACACGACCCGGTCCCACTTCCTCCGACTCCTGTTGTTCAACCTCCAGTTGCCCCGGATCCTCCCAATGTCGACCCTTCACCCACTCCGGTCCCTCATGTTGCTGACGTACCCATGTGGTAGCCAAGAGGACCACGTTTGGCCGTCCTCCTTCGACACTACCCCATGCATACTGCGGAGTCGATATGGAGGTGGACTCCTCGAGCGCTAATGTAGTTCATGATAAGAATATATGACTCACAAGTATGAAGTGATCTCTGTTTCCCACAAGCGCTATGGTATATATCTTGGTCAAAGGGTCCCGGTTGTCCCCTCTTGCCTGCATCGGCAAGCATGTGTGCGATCCATCCCATAACAATAAAACAACTACAACCTGATCTAGTGTGACAAATATCAAATCGACGATGGACATCTCCATCCAATATCTTCGAGCGCAAGGGCTATTCACATAGGGCATAGTATCCAACAACTTATCAATAGGGGGTTTGTTCAAAATAGGATCATATACGCCTCTGTTCCTCCAATATTCGGCTGTCAACTCCAACCGAACTCTGAGGTACTCGATCTGTACATGTCTCAACAACACGACGAGTGATCCATAACCACAATGCCCATCTAGTGTTGCATCTTGCAGCTGATCAATGTAAGGAAACACAAAGTCGTTAACGTTGCCAACTCCAAAGTTGAAATCAAGCCACATCATGTTGCCCATCGCTCCCTGTGCACTTGTACCCGTCGCAACTTTTTTCGAGGCCTTGTTGGTTGAGCCCTTTGGCCTTCCACACTTTTGGTCGAGCAATGAGGTTTTTCTTGAGCTCTCCTTTTCCTTGTCTTGTTCTCCTTTTCGTATGCCTCCATCCGATGCTCAAGCAAAGTATTATTCCTTTTGGTGGACCACTTAGTGGACCCCTTTGGTTGTCCCCTCTTCACAGCATCTACCTACTCAATCAAAGACGAATCTTTTCCCAGCACATTATCTACAAACGTCTCTGTGATCGAGTACACATGGTCATATGTCAATTCACCTCGACGCTTCCTCTCGACCATATCTTCCCATCTGATCTCGGTAAGTTCTTTTGACTCTTTGTCTTCTATGGGCATGCGCTGCGGATCAACTCCCTCCCATACCACCTGATGCCAAAATGGGTGTATGTCACTTGGCGGGATCGGTCGCTTATTGAGAATGGCTTGTGCAATCCTATGAGGGCAAGGAAGACCCATGCACTCCCGTACCCAAAAATCAACACACAATTTATCTAATTTTCCTTCAGCGGCGTCCCTGTTCAGGTCGTAGTACATATTCAACAACTTCAGAATGCACAATGTTGACACTTTGTAAAATAGGCGAATGAATATCATCCTAACTCGATTAGGGACGCTATTCAACTTTGTTGGAATCTTACTACGTGACATCTCCAGGTCCCCCCTTATATCATTAACTTGGGACTCAATGTGATGGTGGATCCTTCCGATCATTGTGTTGAAGCCTCCTCGAGAACTGTCAAGTATTTTTTTAAGCACACTGATCATGCCCTCCGCACTGTCTTACATATTATTATTATAAAAAAATGTACCTTACAAATGTGTAAATCACATAATTTTAACAAACACAAAAAAATAAACAATTAAAACATGTGTACATGTTTGTTGTTCTCGTTTCGAAGTGGGTACAATGATCGGTCCATGCTCTAACTATCGACTTCTTGTAAGGCCCGAGCCACGACCTCTCAACATACTTCATCATCCCTCCCCAACGCTCTTTGACTCTTCTCAGCCTATCCTCGTATTTTGCCTCCATTGTCAACATGAATATGCCCCAACATCTATTAGCAAACCTTTTTGCCTTATCTTGCTCCTCTAGGATACCTACAACGTATGCTAATATGATCGCCTTAACATGCACCCAACATAGAAGATGTTTCACCTTCTCTCCAAACACAGCTTCTTTTGCGTTAATGATTGCCCTCTCTCGATCTGTGACAATCACATTTGGCATTGCTCCCACTTCATGAAACAAACGCCTCAAACGCGCCAACACCCATGAATAACTAGCGGTGTCTTCTCTTGAGAGAAATGCAAAACCTATGTTGGAAGATCTGTTAGTGTATGTAAACCCAACCATCTGCAGCAAAGCCATGTCATACCTGTCAATATATGAAACAATTATACAACTTTACAAAAGCAATAATTGCCTCTGTATATAATTAAAAACTTAAAAGTTTGTACCTGTTGGTCTTATGTGTGATGTCCATAATGGCAACATACAGAAACAACTTCAGTAGATGCAGCGAGGTGGGGTGCACAAAGAAGAGGATATCAATATAATCTGAACCACCTATCCTATTCGGATATACTCTGTAACCATTATTTGTAGAAAATGCAATGCATATTGGGTGGTTGTCAGATTTGCACTATCCTCTTTTTGATACCGTGCCCTCAATTTTGAAACTTGCTTCCTTGATGTCACATTTCCGGGGTAAATATTTCTCAACCGCTCCACTATACGAGCAGGTGGCACATATATATAACTCAATTCCTTCACAAGCAATTTTTGTGCTTCTGTCATTCGGCCTGAAAATGAATTGCCAAGCACATTGGTGGGGAGGTTGTGGTTGTGGACTCTGCACACAACCGTTAGTGCCCACTTCCCGGTCAATTTACTTCTAACACCAAACAACTCGAATTTGCATTTGCACTTTGTGTACAGTGTTCACACAAGAGGTGGTGTAACAGTAGGGATGACAACACCCTTCTTCCCAGGTTTATACATACCATGCCTATGACATGCTAGCCTGACCAAATTTGCATTTGATGTTTTTATAGGCAACGCCATATTTCTTTCACAGCCTACTTGCCTAGCCCATGCTATCATTTCATCTCGATTATATCTCATCGTGATGAAAGTCAGTAGAAAAATCTCTCCCATTTACCTGTTTATAAATTAAAATTACTTTCAATTAAAATCCAAATACACACTATGTTTTTAACAATAATATATTTTTTACTATTTTTTTCCAATCAACTCTTATTTTTAACGGATATAATCAATACAAATGTTTAAGATTAATAATCTTAATTTTTTTATTTAAAAATATAAATAACGATATCTTCAAATTTCTGAATATAAAACTACAAACTGCAAATTAAATATATGATTTTTGTAAAAAAAAAACTGACCTCGACTATGTCGTTTTCTTCTTCGTCAACGTTTATTTCTCCTCCTCCTTCTTCTTCAAAAGATGATGACAACTCTTCATAAGATGATGATGATTCCGCTTCATAAGGTTCATCTAAAAAAGGCGATTCCGTCGACGAATTTTCTTCATAAGATATATTGGATGCCATTGTATTGTGTGAAAGTTGTGTTTTTTTACTCATAAACTTTGTGATGTATGAATATATAGGGCTTCAATTTTTCCTATCTAATCTATCTTATGACATAAAGATAGAAATAAGACTTACAATAAAATCTTTTTTCCAAATTTACGAAAACTTAATTAGGCATGGCGGTGGCGTGGTGCGTAGAAGAAAAAAATTCTGCCCAAACCCTTACGCTTTCACGAAGTGTCATTGTTCATAAAGTGTGACGCTTCGTGAAGCGCGCACCCCGATATGACCCCGTGGGAGGGCACCCTTTGGGTCATACGCTTTATAAAGTGTATGAATCTTGTGTGCGTCGGGTGTTTTTTTTTCCTGTGCGTAAAGAATCGGCCTAAAAAAAGACTGAGAAATAATAAGAGGATAAAAAAAGAAGAAGCAAAAAACTCCAAAGTATCAAAAAAGAATTTCCCTTTTTACAAATTGGTGTATCGTACTCCGTATTGATCCCCTCACCAGTCAGTCAGTCACTACTCTCGCTCGTCACTTTGCAGCGTGTGAGCGTGTTTCCTAGAAGGTGGTGGACCTGGTCGATGATCGATTTGATTAAAAGGAGAAAATAGCCAAACCCCAAAGGCATCTTCTTCTTTTTCATCTTCTTCATTTTTAAATTTCCCTACTATTTTGTCTATTTTATTAAAAAAACTCGTGATCTATCTGATCATTCAGCAGATGGGTTGGCGCACTTGTGCTCTACTCTTCAGCATTCAAAGTCAAAGACCACGTTTCAACAAACAACACTACGTTGTTCGTTTTAGGTGTCTTCCAATTGCCATGCCAGTTTGCCACCCAGTATCCACTAAAATTTTGTTGTCGATTGTTTTGGTTGTATTACTAGCTGCCTACTTTATACACTAGTACAAAAGTATCCAAAAATTTGCTATAAATAAGATCCATTTATCACCCATTCTTATTCAATTTTTTTAATTTTAATTTCTAATTTTCTAGCATCATAATTTAATAAAATAAGATGTCGGGGCCATCTGGTCCCAAAATAGTCAGGATTTTGTCTATACGGTCTACGGTCAGATTCCTTTTATTTATTTAATAATAATTAGTTGTACCCGAAAGTGGGTAAGCAAGCATAGTCGGTCTTTAGGGTTTGCAACTGTGCACTTTTTTTTATTATATTCGTTACAGACAACAAACAAAGGTTTGTACAGTGCAACTAAAGACCTTGTATTATCAATTCCACAATTGCATAACAATCATGCACCAAACCAACATTTACATTTCATTTTTGAATAGCACTTTCCATTACAAATAAACCATAACTTCATAGCTTTCGACATCCAAGTTAGGAAGCATTTGATGTTTAAAAGTTTGCCAAACAATTTGCCTAAAGTTGACACGAATTAAAGTTGCTTGATTGTTGCCAAGTCTGTTTCGCAAAGATGAGAAAATAAAGAGAATAATGACGCATTAGACTAACGGACAATCAAGTAAACAACACCCACGAAGAGTTATTTAATTAACACCGTAGGAAGTTAAATGTATGCATTTTTGCTTTTAAAATGCTGGGTCATAATTTACTTGTTACGTTATTTACCAAGATTGTTGGGTCATAATTTAGCTGTTATTAATATCACATCACCTAACATTTTCCTGAATTTAAAATGGTTGCTAGCTACAAATACTTTGTGGGGAAAAAAAAAGATGTACAGTATTTTCATACCTTAAAAATTACAACTTATGTTCTCTTCTTCGTTGAATAAAAAAACCAATGTCAAGTCTAAGGTTCTCAGTTCTCTTTTTCTTAGGCATTTACTTTATTTATTTGACGAGTAAGGTTGTTATAAAATAACTTCTTAATTATTCTATAAAATAAAGAGTATTTAGAATCTTTAGATCTTTTTGATCTAAGGGTTGTTGTTCTATATCTTTTAGGGACGCGGTGGTATTTTGATAATTTCTCAAAAATTACAAAATTGCATCGCTATCGTAAAAAAGTGCATTGCTAAATACCAATAAGTGCATTACAAAAATGAAGTCACGCATTCTATGTTTGGTTCACTATAAAAGTGTATTGTTATGATGGAAAAGTGCATTGCGAAATGCCAAAAAGTGCATTACTAAAATTAATTTCACATCAACATGTGTTGCATTCTAGTTTTCCTATCATTCCTGATCGAATTAATTTTATTAATAATTTTTCCAATTTAGCATTAATCAATCATAATTAGTTGGTAGTTTCCATGACAAATTTTCACTACCTCGGTCACTAACAATCCCTGTATCCCTTAAAAAAAAGCAATTGATTCAATTCCATCCAAACGAACAAACACACAAAAGGGGCAATAGCAAGCCGATGACAAGAGAAAATTGAAAGCCGACCTATAAGCAAAAATTTTCACAAATCTAACCCTATACGGCTACTGTAGAAAGTACGGTCGAAATTAAATTTGAGAGATTAATAGTTGTGAGAGAGGGGCGTATGAGAGAGAGGTGGGATGAACTTTACATAAAATAAAGTCTAATTTTTCGGTTTAGTAATGCACTTTACCGATTTCGTAATGCACTTTTTCACCATAACAATGCACTTTTGTAATTTTCGAAAAAAAATACGAAAATGCCACCGCGTCCCTAAAATGGATAGAACCTTAGCCCTTGATCCAAGGGTTCTAAACGCTCCTTATTTTATGAAATAAGATTTTTTATTTAAATAAAATTCTTTAATTGATTATCTCTCGATGAATGCTAGGCGTCTCATGCAGCTTTTTTAGACGGTCCGATTTTTTAAGTTCAGTTAGACCCATCGAAGTCAAAAAAAATTGTAAATTTTGGTATGTTATGTCAGTGCAATAAAAATTATACAATTTTCTACTTTTAAGTTCGGCCAGACCGACCGAAGTAAAATTTATGTTAAATTAAGATTATTACTTATTTATTTATTTTTCTCTTAATTACGATTTTTTTTAAGATTTAGGGTAGAGAATGGAGTCATTTTTGTCAATTTATGTTAAGTTTATGTAGAGAATTAGTATGATATTAATATAGAGAATGAGAACTCTATGTTAAAATTATGCGCTAAAGTGAATTTTTTGATAATTCTCATCCCATAATTTGTAATTAGTTTATTAAATTTATGTGCTAAAGTAGAATGTTAAAATTGCATGCCTCGTTTATCATGTTTTATTGCTGTAAAGTTTTCCTTATTTATTTTCTAGGCGGGCATCTCCTTGATGTTTAACCGTGGTTCATCTTGGTCTTCTCGACCCTAAAGTATTGATTTAAATCAAACCACTCCCGTCATGTAAGATAGGGGCAATGTAGAGTCCTTTGAAGACGAGGTTGAAGTGACAATGTTGACTCACATCCCGACTCATATCCATATAGTTGATTACAGGATCTCTATAAGCCCATTTTGCACCCAAGAGGTTGCGAAAGGCTATCACCATGTTCCCTCTCCAAACCAGTTGTCGGAGCAATCGATCGATGATGATATTTGGCGAGAGTTTTTAGATTATAATAGGAACTTACAAATACCAAATATCGGAATGTGTAAGTCTCGTTCACGCACTATCCAAACATTGTGTAACACCCCTATTTTACAACATTGGGTATTACCGCCAGTGACCTCGGATTTTATCTTCCAAAGTCACCCAAGGCTTTTAGAATGATATTGAACACTTAAAATGCGGAAATTAACATACTTCATAATATAAAAAGGGTTCTCTCGAAAGAGACTTTGTTCGTACAAACCATCTTACAGTGCTTAAACAAAATGATGTTCGAGAATGAAACGCATAAAAACTTGTCCTTGGAACATAAACAGAAGTAAATCAAAATGGTATGAAAATACATCTTGAAGATCCTTGTCCTTCCTTCACCTTCACCTTACGCCTAATTTGAGTTCCTAGGTTCTGACATATTTCGCAAGGGGCGAGAATATGCCAGGCAAAAATGCGGAAAAGAAGAATTAGTCTAAGAGACTAAGCAAGCGGGAACGGAACTTTCCTAAGGTAATTCGGTAATTTAGCAATATCGAGAGAGATATTATCGGGTTGTGTCTTAAGGTATGGCTTATTTATGTGGGTTTTAGTGGTACGAAGAAAAGCGTATCTTAAGCGGAGATAGCTCATTAATTGAGAGAAGAGCTACGAGATTGTAGACTTCTTTTTAGAATAGAAAGTATGTTGGGAACGTTATTAATTCAAGCAAGTTTAAAAACCTCTCGCGCCCTGAGCGGACCGAGAGCCGGATCGATCATTTGAGACCGGTCCGGTTTTGATGTCTTTTACATGTGCATTGGCACTTATCTTATATCGTGACAAAAAGATATTGATTACGTTAATGATTTTTAAAGGGGGTGGGGGCTTGTGTGGCCCGGATCACCAAGGGAAAACTCAGTTCCCGACACTTAGCTAGAGTGTCACTCATCCCTCCTTGCAATCGGAGCGGACATGGATCATGATCCTGAAAGTCGTACTTTAAGCGCAGAGGCATACGACTTAGTAAGTTATATAGAGGCGTCGGGTTAATCCCGCGCCCCTCACTAGTTCGTTCGTAACCGTTCTCTTAATGAGACCGTAAACAATCAATGCCACAACACAACTAGAGTAATAGTCCTACCAAATATTAATTAACGTAATAACGATAACAGTGGGGTCATTATGTCTAACAATCGATATTCCTAGGTTCGTTTTTTTTACTTAGCAAACAAGTTGTTCCCAACATCGAGAAATTTCACGGAATGAATATATAAGGCTACAAGGGGAAATTCCACTTGCCTTTGCTTTCATGAGTATAGACTAGCGAGATGACGGAAAGCGTTGACCACGACTCAGAATGAAATCTCGACCTATCGACATGGAAATTTATGAACGATCTTTAAATAAGAATTTTCCTTAAATTCTTTTAAAGTTTTGACATTCTCTTGTATGCTTATTATAAGAGAATGAAATTCTAAATTGTTATAATAATAATTTAGGTGAGGCTAAATAAAATAATAATATTCCTTTATTATTATTTTAACTTTGTAATATCCTTTTATTCTTATAAAATCCTTATTCGATTTATTAAAATATTCTTTTAATTTCACTTGCTATATTCTTAATTTAAATAAGCAAGGGCAACCTTATGAAAACATATGATATAATATTCAACCTAAAAAGGTATATTGAATTTATAATATTCTTAGGATTGTAAAAAGTCTATTATGTCCTTATTAAAATATCTCAACTTAGTGTTATTTTAATATCACCTTATTTTCAATAATATCCATAATACTACTTAAAATATTATTTTCTCATCAAAGAATATTTTATTAAAACATGCTCTTAATAAAAACCTTATTTAAAAATACAAATCATAAAAAATAGAGATAAAATATTACTAGGCATTCCTTCTTAGTATTTCCATAAATAGAACTTTCTATATACTTTATAAAGTAAGCTTTCTATAAACTTAGCATAATTTTAAAATAATCTTATTTACCTTATTTACATATATCTTCCCATATCTTTAGTTTATATAAATAATATGATCATGTCTTAAAAACTTATCTTATAAACAATAAGTATATAATTATGATAACTAGAACAAGATATATTATCTTTTCTATTTTTAATTATCTTTTCATGCAAGACACTTCTAACAACTTGGCAACATAAATATCTTATTATATAACAAATTTATTATCATATCTATCATCATTATAAAATAGTTCATATGTCTTTAAATTCTCTACACTTAGAGATATATTATGTAATAATAGCTCTTTATCTTATAATCTTCTAACAAGGTATTTCGTTAATAATAGCAAGCTACAAACTTTAAACTAGTAACTTTATATAAAAATACTTTTACATGGGTTCTTATTATTATTTAATATAAATCATGTCTTGCAATCTATAATATGATTTAAAATAAGGGATTATCCAATATACTTTATTTATTTGATTTATTTCTTCTTCTCAACTAACAAGATCTCCGATTATTATTTTGATTAGATTAAATCTTGCAAGTTAACCCTTAAACCCTTATAATGCATTCTTGAATTTATTTTATTAATTTACTAAACGATCTTTTTTTAAAGAGAAATAAGAGTTATTGTATTATATTATGAAATCTCTCTTATATAGAGAAAAGGATTATACTTATTATATTATAATTGGTTTAAAAACCTTGGAATATTGCGGATATTACACATTGGGACCCACCCTACCCTGTCGCCATCGTATATTCTAAATGCCATGACTAACTATCAAGGGGTCGGGACTTCCTAATTCCCACCAACTGGGACCGCCCAATTCCCACCAACATACTAGAAATGGCTTGGGACTTCACAAGTCCTGTCCACGAACTATCAAGAAGTAGGACCTTCACAAGTCCATGCACAATCTCACGTTGCAGCAAGTCAAAACAGACCGATGAGGAGCAGAAACATCGGTGGGGGAGGAGGGGGTTTAGGAGGAGGTGTTGACGTCATGGATGATGGCAGCCTTGTTAATAGGGAAACCCTCGTGTAGTTCGACACCCATATTGCCAAGAAAATATGAGAGGACTCGTAGATAATTTGGATAATGTTTTAGCTAGTTTATACTTTTTAAATACAGTTCTAATTTCATTTTTGCTTGCAATGTCGTTAGTGTGCAAGGGTGTTAGTCGAACTGATTGGCTCCAGGCCAATCATGGATGATCCGATGATGTTGGTTGAACAAAGCATCCTACTAAGGTTATTGGACTTTTCGGCTAGTGGAACAAACCAAGTGATACATTATTATATAGATTATTTATAGTATTTAATTAATGTATTTTTATACAGAGTTTATAATACTCCTTCTCGGGTTTTCTTTACGGTTCTTTCCCGGGACGCGTTTGTTGAACCGTTAGGATTAGGGTTTAGTGGCAGGGCTTATTATTATATATACTCATTTTGTATTTTAGAAAGTTAATCAATCAATGAAGAAAACAATTATCGCCAAACCCTAATCTCCTCCTTCTCATTCTACGCTTCTTTCTATCTTCTCCCCTATCTCATCTAAGTCACTCTTTATCCCCGGCTTTGGCCCTTCTTCCCTTCACTCGGTTACTTTATTCATTAAATTCGATACGAGATCTATACGGTTTCGTATTAATTGGTGCTTTCATCCCTGAACTCTACAATCACCATGTCCGCCGTTACAGGCAATAACGCGGTTCTTCGCGACACCCGAGATCTACTGAAAAAGTGTGAGGTTCAAAGTCGAACTCTATATGTCAAGATTCATCAGGAAATCTACCCAATTTCTTGCACGATATTGGAGCAACTGTTTTCGGCATTCGGAATTATTGAGGACCTTGAGATGTCTGGGCTAGAAGCAGGGTTTCATGCCAAAATTCGTTTCAAGAATAGAGGATCGGCCATGGATGCCTTGTCCCTCTATGGGAGATACATCTATGATGGATGTTGTAAATTGGAGTTGTGGCTTGGAGTATTGAAGTACGAGGAGGCTACGGAACTACGCGTATCGTCACAAGGTTCCGTGATTCTTTCAGGTTCGAGTCAAGTGGAAGTTCTAGTCGACACTATCGGCGTCCGCGGCTACCAAACCCGCGCCCGCGGCCATGAGTCCCGCACCGCGGTTTTGACGCCAGCGACATCAGTTTCACCGCGATCACCCGCATCCGCGGCCCCCCAGCCCGCGCCTTCGGCCAGCCCTCCGGCACCCGCGACCAGCCCTCCGTCACCAGCGGCCAGCCCTCCGGCACCCGCGGCCATCCCTCCGGCACCCGCAGTTTTGTCCTTCGCAGCCTTCATTTGCCCTTGCTCGACGCCTGCAAATCTAAATCCTAAAACTCTTGGCGTCGATACGGAAACACATGAGATGAAAGCATCAGACTTCATGGCGTTTTTGGACATGTCAAACATTCCGGACAAGCCGGTATGGTGGGAAGGCAACTTGGGTTTTGACCCAGGGATTTTGGGCATGAGCTTGTCAAAGGGTCTTCAATTGTTTCTGTCTGATCTTCCAATGAAGAAATATTTGGGCATCACCGAGTGGTTGGCTGGTGATGTTTGGAGGGGTCGTAGTAATAGGAGATTTGGCCCAAGGATACTCACATTAGGAGGTAAACATCATCCACAACATCTGAGGCGTATGCAGAAGATTGAGGCTCCTGTGTGGATATTTGATTCTGGAGGGACACATTGTCCACAACGATGCATGATTTCTCTTCCTGATTTCCGACTTGAGGACAAGTCGATTGTCAACGGGGGAGAATTGATACGTTATTATATAGATTATTTATAGTATTTAATTAATGTATTTTTATACAAAGTTTATAATACTCCTTCTCGGGTTTTCTTTACGGTTCTTTCCGGGACACGTTTATTGAACCGTTAGGATTAGGGTTTAGTGGCAGGGCTTATTATTATATATACTCATTTTGTATTTTAGAAAGTTAATCAATCAATGAAGAAAACAATTATCCCCAAACTCTAATCTCCTCCTTCTCATTCTACGCTTCTTTCTGTCTTCTCCCCTATCTCATCTAAGTCACTCTTTATCCCCGGCTTTGGCCCTTCTTCCCTTTACTCGGTTACTTTATTCATTAAATTCGATATGAGATCTATACGGTTTCGTATCACCAAGCTTTTGTGTCTACTTTCATGGAAAGTTGGCACACCCTTGAAGAAGTGAACGCCCAAATATCCGGTGGTGAGCTCTCTCTCACAACCCTTAACAATCGCCTTGATATAATTCGGGTATAAGGAGGTAATCAAGCTCACATAGCGTCCGAATTTATGCTTGTTGTATTGGGCGACACCCTTTTCATGGAGAAGACTGGCCATGCCGTAAATCATAGATTCATACACTTGCTCTTAAACCACGGGCTGACGGGTTCGATATCATGGGGCCTTGCAATCTTGGCCTACTTGAATAGGCAACTAGGTATGGCAAGTCATGTTGAAGTTGGACAAATAAGTGGTTGCCTATATACAAGTGTGTTTCCATAAATTATGAATTTCTAAACTTCAATTCATTATTATTATCATACCTAACTTAACTTTTTTTGAATTGGATATGAAGGTACCTTCTCTAAAGAGCTAATTTGAACAGATTTATAAGCTTACAATCGGGGGAGTAGTATGATACGAGTCGGACCACCGAACTCGTCAACACACGGCCTATACGAGATCGGCGTAAGCCGAGAAGATATGAAGATTAATAATTATCTTAGTTATTAATTTTATTTTATAGTTAAGTATTTTATTTTATTTCGGTTGTAATTTTTAAACTAGAGCAAGTCTCTCTTCTCAGGTTTTCTTGGCGGTTCTTTCCTGAGACGCATTTATTGAACCGTCTAGGGCAGAAGTATAAATACTCTCTAATTGTCTTGATAGGAAATTAATCAAAGAAATTAGCCTTTTGCCCTAGTTTCTTTGGCTCTCTGTGTTTACTCCTTTGCTTCCGAGTCGTCGTCCACACCGGGCGCATCTCAACCCCCTTGACCAACAAGGGTCCGATACGCGATTCACACCGAGCTCGTATCATCTGGTGCTTTCATTGCCTGAACCATGCCTTCTGACGGAAGTATCTCCGACTCCCTTGCATCGGCGATCGAAGAATTGACGAAGTCCGTCGCCGAGATGCGCGAAATGCTTCTAAGCGTCACGAACGACGTCCAGACCATTACGCGTGAAGTTGAAGTCGAGCGTTTGCGAACCGACAACGTCTACGACGTCTTGAATGATCGCGCAATTGGTGCGCGCGCGATTCCTCCCGCGGCCGGCCCTAACGCGCCAAACCCTAATCCGGCTAACGCACCTCCTGCGATTCCTCCTGCGGCGGCTAACCCTAATCATCCACTCAGCCTGCAGCTCGCCCAAGTGCTTCCGCCGCTGCGCGAACCGCCGGAACCTGACCGGTAGTCGGTCGTCATTCGGGCTCCGCCAGAGAACGAGATGGTACCAAAACTGCGCATTAATCCCCCGCACTTCAATGGTACTGATCCGCGTGGCTGGGTTTACAAGGTTCAAGCCTACTTCGATTACTTCCACACGGCCGAACATGATCGCCTCCGGTTAGTAAGCATGCTGTTTGATCACCCTGCTTCTGATTGGTTTCGCTACCAGCGGGATAACCACGGTGACGAAACATGGGACGCTTTCCTGTTATCCGTACAACAACGATTTGACCCTCATCATTACGAGGATTACGTCGGCCTCCTTGCCAATCTGAAACAGAAATCAACGGTTTTGGAGTACCAAACCGAGTTTGAAGCTTTGCTCAATTATGTCCGTGGTCTGACACAACCAACTTTGATTTCACTGTTCAAAGCGGGATTAAAGCAACCGGTTCATCGTGAGCTTAACCTGCGGAATCCGACATCTCTTTCTCAAGCTTTCGCTTTGGCCCGAGAATTAGCGGCCACCTTCAATGAAACAGCCTCCCAATGGACCGCAGCTCCACGCCGCACTTGGCAAGCGAGCGGGACTCGGGCCCCAGGTCAGCCGCTCACGAGCCCCACTCCACAGCCACCAACCGTGTCTTCGTCGACTCCCACGGACCGTTCGGCGACACAACACGGTAACCCTTCGTCTCTCCCTATTAAACGTCTAACGTTAGCTGAACGAGAAGAACGATCTAAACAGGGTCTGTGTTTTAATTGTGATGAGAGGTACACTCGAGGGCATCGTTGCAAGCCTCGTTTTTTGCTGTTAGGAGGCGGTGATTCTGACGAGGAAGATCAAGAGGACGTCGATCAGAATGACGACATCGTTGTTTCCGGTGACATTTCGACAATCAACTCGATGGAAGGTTTGTCTAATCCGAAGTCTTTGAAACTTGCCGGCACTATTTCTGGCTTAGCTGTGCAGGTGTTGATTGATGGTGGAAGCACTCACAATTTTATCCACCCTGCTATTGCGGAAAAGTTACAGTTACCACTATCTCCGGTTTCACCTTTCCGAGTGTATGTTGGGTTCGGTGCTTATTTACGATGTTCTCATCAGTGTGCTGCAACACAACTTACAATGCAAGGCTATACGTTTTCTATTACTCTATTTGTCTTGGCTGTGCATGGGCCACATGTTGTTTTGGGTGTTCAGTGGTTACAGACCTTGGGCAAAGTGTCACACGACTATGCTCAATTGACTATGGAATTTCAGTGGCACGACAGCTCAATGTTATTACACGGTGACCGGCAATCTCCGAAGTTGATTTCTCTAAATACCCTGCAATCTCTTTATTCCGCTGAGGTGGTGGCTGATTGTTTGAGGTCGTATCTGTTCCGACCGAGCCTGACACTAGCTCGGCATGGACACGACCAGATGATATTCCTTCCGCATTGCGCGAGGTCTTACAGCGACACTCGCTGGTCTTTCAGATACCCACGGCCTTACCTCCTACGCGCCTTTGGGACCACCGTATTCACCTCTTGTCGAACTCCAAGCCCGTCAATGTTCGGCCTTACAGATATCCCTACTTTCAGAAATCAGAAATTGAGCGACAGGTCCTTGACATGCTACAACAGGGAATTATTCGTCACAGTACTAGCCCTTTCTCCTCGCCTGCTCTTCTAGTCAAGAAGAAGGATGGTAGCTTCCGCTTCTGCATTGATTACCGCGCGTTAAATGCTGCGACGGTGGCGGATACATTTCCAATCCCAACAGCTGATGAGTTATTCGACGAGTTGGGTAGCGCCACTTATTTTACTAAATTAGACATGCGTTCCGGTTACCATCAGATCCGTATGCACGCCGACGATATTTATAAGACTGCTTTCCGGACTCATGACGGACATTTCGAGTTCCTTGTCATGCCGTTTGGCCTGACGAATGCTCCGTCGACTTTTCAGGCTGCAATGAATCAGATATTTTCTCAGTTTTTACGGGATTTCGTCATCGTTTTCTTTGATGACATTCTGATTTACAGTCCCACTTTGGAGGCACACTCTCACCATATTTCGGTTGCTCTTCAGATCCTTCAGGATAATCACTTTTATGTTAAGAGTTCGAAATGTTCCTTTGGGACTACTAAGGTCGAGTATCTGGGGCATATCGTCTCTGCAGGGCGCTTATTGGCCGACCCTGCTAAGTTGGCGGCCATGGCTGAATGGCCTCAACCGAAGTTTGTTAAGCAACTTCGGGGTTTTCTTGGGCTTACAGGCTATTACAGAAAGTTCATCCGGAATTATGCCCTGCTTGCCGCTCCACTGACAGCCCTATTACAAAAAGATCGGTTCATTTGGACACCAGAGGCGACTACAGCGTTTCAGCGTCTACGAGATACTATGTTACAACCTCCGGTCCTCCAACTTCCGGATTTTTCTAAACAGTTTACTGTTGAAACAGATGCCTCGGATGCAGGTGTTGGCGCTGTACTATTACAGGATGAGCGCCCTATTTCTTTCTTCAGCAAGAAACTCGGACCGAAACGTCGCGACTCTTCCGCGTATCATCGCGAGTTATTCGCCATTGTATCTGCTGTACAGAAGTGGCGACAGTATCTGCTGGGTCGCGAATTCCTAATTCGTAGCGATCAAAAGAGCATCAAGGAGCTCCTATCACAGGTTATTCAAACGTCGGACCAACAGTTTTTCATTCGGAAGTTGATGGGATACAAATTTCGTATTGAGTATAAAACCGGTGCGAGTAACCGTGTTGCTGACGCATTGTCGCGATGCGTGATTGATGACGACGATGACATCAAGCAGTTTATGGCGCTTTCCACGCCAAGGCCGGATATTTTAGCTCGCCTGCGCCGCGAAAATTCAGCCTTGCCCGAATTGATCGACTTGCACGCCCAAGCAACTTCGGGTTCATTACCGGCGTCTTTCCGAGTCCACGACGGTATTCTTTATTATGGTCACCGTTTAGTGGTTGCTGCTGATTCCAATCTGAAAGCCGACATTTTGACAAAATTTCATGCTTCTCCTTCGGCTGGCCACCCGGGGATCGACCGCACCTTCCGACGTCTTCTATTGGCGCGGCATGCGCAAGGATGTCCGACGGTTTGTCACCTCTTGTCTTGTTTGCCAGTCTACGAAATACAGCACTCAGAAGCCAGCCGGTTTATTACAACCATTACCTGTACCACAGCAAGTATGGGACGACGTTGCCATGGATTTCATTACGGGGTTGCCGCCGTCTAGGGGCAACACCACTATTTTGGTCGTGGTTGATCGCCTTTCTAAGTACGCACATTTCGGGGCTTTCGGACCCAAGTATGACGCACCCAAGGTTGCCGCCGTGTTCGTTGAAATAGTGGTAAAGCATCACGGCATTCCGGCTACAATCGTCTCGGATCGCGACGCTATTTTAACTAGCGCTTTTTGGACCGAGCTCCACCGTTTAAGTGGTACGAAACTTCATCACAGTACGGCCTACCACCCGCAGTCCGATGAACAAACGGAAGTTCGGAATCGCGGCCTTGCGCAGTATCTCCGGGCCTTCACTCATAGCCGACCGCGTAGATGGTTTGATTTTTTGCCCTGGGCCGAGCTAGCACTCAACTCTATGTTCCATGAAGGACTTCGTATGTCTCCCTTCCGTGCTTTGTATGGCCGGGAACCGCCCCCTCTTAGTCGGGTTACATCCCCGTCGGGCCCACCCACACCTGCTTCGGAAGTCGTGCGCGATCGCGAGTAAGTGCTCGATCTTCTTCGCCAAAATCTGCGGAAAGTTCAGCAGCGTATGGCTGCGCAAGCGAACAAGCATCGTCGTGATTTAGAATTCCAAGTCGGCGATCAAGTCTTGCTTAAACTTCGTCCATACCGGCAGCATTCGGTAGCTCGCCCCGCGTCCAATAAGCTGTCACGACGCTTCTATGGGCCATTTTCCGTGACGGAACGCATTGGCCGGGTCGCGTATCGCTTGGGCCTGCCCTCCGCCGCCCGAATCCACAACGTTTTCCACGTTTCCCTCTTGCGGCCGTTCGTGCCCAGCGGCGCAACCCCTCAGCCCGCTACATTACCCGCTGAGTTTCTGTATGATCGGCCTATTTCTCGCCCCGTACGTGCCACTGCTGAGCGCACATTTATGATTGAAGGTGCCCCCCCGTCACGAGTGGCTAGTTGAGTGGGATGACACCACCGATCCTTCGTGGGAGCCGGTTGACTCTATTCAGCGTGCATTCCCTGCATTACGGCTTGAGGACAAGCCGAATCTCATCGGGGGAGAGATTGATACGAGTCGGACCACCGAACTCGTCAACACACGACCTATATGAGATCGGCGTAAGCCGAGAAGATATGAAGATTAATAATTATCTTAGTTATTAATTTTATTTTATAGTTAAGTATTTTATTTTATTTCAGTTGTAACTTTTAAACTAGAGCAAGTCTCTCTTCTCAGGTTTTCTTGGCGGTTCTTTCCTGAGACGCATTTATTGAACCGTCTAGGGCAGAAGTATAAATACTCTCTAATTGTCTTGATAGGAAATTAATCAAAGAAATTAGCCTTTTGCCCTAGTTTCTTTGGCTCTCTGTGTTTACTCCTTTGCTTCCGAGTCGTCGTCCACACCGGGCGCATCTCAACCCCCTTGACCAACAAGGGTCCGATACGCGGTTCACACCGAGCTCGTATCATAGTACAAACCAGATCCTTCATAGAGACATAGGAGCCCAAATAAGTTGAGGAAATATCGTACGACTCTGGACCGATACATAATGGATATGGTAATACACCTAAACCAAAATTATTTGCTATACTATTTAAAACATTACACGTACTAATACGAGCTATCAAATACTACAATTATACAAGTCAATTTGATGCCATATATTTTAGGGTTGAACTTCGCTGATGGGGAACTCTCAATCTCTAGGTGTAGTAGCTTACTAACATTCTTCGTAATTCAAGAACCCTATATGCTTGAGAGAGTTTTCCGCCAATTTAGCTACCATCATAGCATCCCTAGACTACTTATCATCGTGGCCTACACAATGGTTCGAAAAGTGAACCTTGGGAGAAAATGTTACAAATTAGTATTCTACCCTGAGAATGACTATTAGTATTAATGCTTTAACTTCTTGTACCAAATGAGAGACTTAGCTAAATTTCCTTGATCAATGAATGATAACTACCAATAGTAGCATTTATAGCACACTCATCCATATCTCCTGCTCGGGCTAGAGGACCCGTTCTCTCAAGCGAGTACTCAAAATGATCTCTATCTAAAATCAATCAAAATCTCTAAAAGTGCAACCTAGCAACAACATCTACAAAACAAGTGTGATAATGTAGTATATGGTCATACGTGGTCCAGAGGAGTACAGGACCACAGCTCCAATTTTTATTACACTTACCTAATTTCTGCCTAATTTTAAATAAAGTGGGACATAAAATATATATAACCACAGACCACACAGGTAACGAAGAAGATATTAATATTATCTTTTCTTTTATCGGCAAAACCAAACAAAACCCACTTTCCTGGTCTCGCACACACGGGATTCACCCACTTCTACTACTAGCACTACCACATTAACAAACACATCTTAAGCATAACACTCCCAAATCGCTAAATGCTAAGTTGCTAACACAACACAAACTATTGGTACTAATAATCCTCCTCCTCCAAAACTTCAAAAATAAATAATAAAAATAAAAACTTTACATAATACTACAGCCACTAGGATTTTCATCACTAAACATATGGCCGATGGGATCCTGGTAAGGCCCCGGCGGCGGAGGGATTGGGGGCGCGTAGCCATAGCCTGGTGGTGGCCTCCCATACATGGCCGGGTGGTACATCTCTCCGCCTCCACCACCGCCACTGCCACCACCGTTCATCATCCTCTGCTGGTTCATCATCATAGCCATATACTGCTGTTGTTGATAAGGGTTGGCAGGCATGGGGCCCATACCCGGGTGGTACCCACCACCCGCTCCTCCTCCATTCATGTTCATCATTGGTGCGTGTAGGGCCTGGGCTGCAGGAAATTGATGGCCCATTGGATACTGACCCATTGGGCCCATTCCACCACCGCCCTTGATGTGGTTGGGTACATCAAGCTCTTGAAAGCCGCCGCCTCCGTTCTTGCCTCCACCTTTCTTTCCTCCTCCGCCCTTCTGAGGGGCGCCGCCGTGGTTACCACCACCTTTGTTTCCATTTTTGCCCTCTCCGCCATTTTTAGGACCACCACCACCATTGTTTTTACCGTCTCCACCACCACCACCTTTGCCACCCTTTTTACCAGCACCCGGATTTGGATTCCCTCCTTTGTTTTTACCTCCACTTTCACCACCACCTCCCTTTTTACCACCATGTCCATTTTTACCCTCACTTTTCCCACCTATTGCCCTTCCTATCATTGACATGATACCACCACCCCCTCCTTTCTTCTTGGCCTTTTCTCCACCACCACTACCACCACCACCTTTCTTGGCTTTCTCACCTCCTCCACCTCCACCGCCGCCGCCGCCGCCACCACCACCACCCTTCTTGTCTTTCCCAGCTGACTTCCCATGACCATTACCCATAATGGGTACGGCTATCTTCTGTTGATGATGATGGCCATCATCACAGCACTCATCATCTTCATCATCGAACTCCTCATCAAACTCCTCATCATCAAAATCATCGAAGTCATCATCTTCATCATCAAACTCATCAAGATCATCATCCCCACTAAAATCCCCATACTCATCCCCACCATGACCACCCCCACCATGACCACCACCACCACCACCCTTGTTGGGCAAATTAAACTTAACAGACTTCTGCTCTTTCATGTTGAAAGGCACCTGCAAACCCTTAGCAGCTTGCATCTGCTGCAACATCTGTTGATAAGCAATTTGCTGCTGATTAATAGCCCCACCACCTCCTCCTCCACCACCACCACCACCAAACCCTCCCTTTTGCTGGTCTTTCCCACCCTTTTGTTGGCCTTTCTTGTCATTACCCCCTCCTTTTCCATGACCCCCTTGCTGAAGGTTCTTGAACTGGTTGTTGAGAGCCTCAAACTGCTGCTGCTGCTGGTGGTGGTTGTTGTTATTGTTGTTCTTGTTCTTGTTGTTTGATCCCTTTTGAGCGTTCCAGAGCTCGGCGTGTTTGCCTGATTTCTCAAGCTTCTTGATTAACACAGCAGGGTCTACATTACCAGTCACGGTCACCTTCCCCTGCTCCAAATCTATGGAGGTTGTGTACACACCTAAAACCACAAAAGTCAAAAAGATAATGACTAAAGAGGTTTTTTTTTAAATAAAATATCGTCTCTGCTGGGTGAGAACTTAGATCTGAAAGTTTTTTTTTTCTGGGCAAGGAGTAAGAAAGGTGTTGGTACCATCAATTTTCTGCAAAATCTTTCTGACTTTGCTTCCGCACCCTTCACAGACACACTGTATGTTGACTTTCAAAATGCAAGTCTGTCGCCAGAGCCAGAGCAAAAAACAGAGTAAGAACAGCTAGTGAGAGCAAGAAACACAAACCCAGATCTTAAATTTTTTTTTAAAACAAATGAGTAAAAAAATAGAACATAAAAGGTAGAACTAGTTAGAAATTCGTGTACCTGAGTCTTGATTACATCTTGTTTACTCATGGCTTAAGAATTGAAGAAGAGATAAGAGATTCCAGAAGATAGGGTTCAGCTCAAAGAGATCTGTAGAAGTAGTTGTAGGTCAAAATAGAGGCGGCTGGTCGAGATACGAAGAAAATGGGAAAGTGAGAGATATTTTTTCTTCTTTGTAGTCTCTCACCCTTTGAATCAGGGTATCTGAGCTCCCCAACTCTACTAAATCAAAGATAAAAGAGGGGGAGAAGATTGAAGAAGAAGAAGACAGCAAAAGAGAGAGAGAGAGAGAGAGAAAGAGACGTGGCCAGTTGGAACAATGAAGCAATGTGAAAGATGAGCTGGGTTGGGGAAGCATTAAAAGCCTTTGTTTTGTTTTCTTTTTTCTTTCACTTTTTTTTTTTCTTTTCGAGTTTTCAAGATTTTAGCTTTACCCGCTTTCAGGCTCTGCTTCCTGTCGTCGCCTGCCCCTTCTGTTTCAGTGTCCAAAATAAACTTTATTGAGAAGGGTAGAGGAAGCAAGGACAGTGCTGCAAAGCAACAAATAAAAATAAAGTATTTACTTTTATTTATTTATCTATACTGTATTTCGTTTATTTTGTTCAAATTTTTAAAAAGTGGGAGATTCAATTATGTTAACAACTTGCAAATGGAAGTAAAGTGGGTTAGAAAGATAGATAACGCCAGTCTTGATTTGTTTTGGTACTGATTTCAACACCATTTTCGTACTTCCTGGACACTGCTGGGTTTCATATTCCGGATCTTGTTTTTAAATAAAACCAACACAGTTTATAATATCAATTTTCAAAACCACAACTTATTTGCCCCAATTTTGATAATTTTTTTGAAGACGCAAAAATGAATTAGCAAAAGAAAAAGGATAAACAACCCACAAGAGATTGAAAACCAATATGAATTTGGGACTCACAAGTTCAGAGGTTGATTGAGAATTGAAAGATCAACCTCGAGAAGCTTTCGAAAGAGAAAAAGAGAGAGAGAATGAGATTTGGGTGATATTTGGATTTTTCTGGATAAACTTTCCTAAGCGGGCAACCTGCCTCAAATACATTCAAAACCGGCCTAACGACCAAGTGAACCGGGATATATCCGGTTTTAGGAAAAGTTTATACAAAGCCGAATTAAACCGGGTCCAACAACTTAAATGCGAGAATTGAAATGACTGGAAATACAAAGCAGAGTCTAATTATCTTGTATCATCACTCCCTCCTTCGAGAATCCTTGTCCTCGAGGATCGAAATCAGGATATTTTGCTATGAAATCCGAGTAGTATTCCCAAGTTGTTGCAGAGGTTGGTTCTCCTTGCCATTGGACTAAAATTTTTGTAGATACTGCATTGTTCTTCTTGGTCGTCTTTCGGTCGAGAATGGCAGCAAGCTCTTTGATGTTGCCGATATCAGCAAGAAACTAGGGAAGTAGTGTGTTGGGAGGGTTGGGACACAGCTTAAGTTGACTCACGTGGAAGGTATTGTGGATGGTTGCGGTTGAAGGGAGCTCTAGCTTGTAAGCAACAGAATTGAACTTGTCAATTACCTTAAAAGGGACATAGAACTTTGGAGAAAGTTTGCGTGGAGCCTTCTTTTTCAAAGAATTCTGGCGGTAGGGTTGTAGCTTTATATAAGCCCAATCGCCCAAAAAGAATTCCCTTGGAGAACAATGATCGTTGGCTTGCTGACTCATGCGATTCAGGGCGCGAAGGAGGTGGAATTTGAGCATGGTGATGACTTCCAAAACGCTTCTGAAAGCTTCTGTCTACTAATGGGGATTTACTTTCTCCCAAAAGGTAAGGTAAATGAACCGATGGAGCATAGTTGTACAAGACTTCAAATGGAGATGACTTGATGGATGTGTGGTGGGTGGTGTTAAACCACCACTAGGCTAATGGAGCCACTTGCTCCATGAATGTGGTGCATCAACCAATATACAACGAAGATAAGTCCCCAAGGTACGGTTTGTGACTTCTGTTTGACCATCACTTTGAGGATGGTAAGCTGAGAGAAGTTTAAATCCACACCACAAATTCTGAAAATTTATTGCCCTACATCATTGAGGAAGATAGGGTCTCGATCACTGATTATGGTCAATGGCATGCCATGCAACTTAAAGACTTGATCGAGGTAGACCTGAGCCACCAAAAAGGCTGTAAAGGGGTGGAGAAGAGCTATAAAGTGTGCATATTTGCCGGAGTAATCAATCACCACCAAGATTGTATGTTTGCCAAGTGAAGGAGGCAAACCCTCGATGAAGTCCATGTTGATGGACTCCCAAACACCATTTGGGATGGGGTATGGTTGTAGAGGCCCGGGAGAAGCTGAACAATCATATTTGAATTGTTGACATACTCTACAGTTCCTGATATATTGATGAACATTCTTGGCTAAACTTGGCCAATAGAAGAGTGATTTAACCCTTTGGAGCGTGGCATCTCGACCCGAGTGACCACTTAGTGAGGAGTCATACATCCATTGAAAAATCTGGAGTTTGATTGCATCTGAATGGCCAATTACCAGTTTATCCCTTCTTCTCATCTCGTGATGTATACAAGTGAATTGTGGATGGCTAGCGACATTAGCTAACTTTTCAGATACGATCTTGGCATAATTAGGATCAGTTGACCAAATTGCCTTAATGGCATCATAGAACTCAAAATATATATAAGATAGAGTGATCTGCATCAACTGACTTCCACTGACATGAGATAAAGCATCAACCACTTTGTTCTCCTTGCCTTGTTTGTATTCAATTGAAAAATTATAGCCAAGCAATTTTGAGAGCCACATGTGATGAGATGGAGTGGTGATATTTTGGTCAAGGAGGTACTTGAGGCGTTTTTTGGTCAGTTTTAATGATGAAAGGCCGGTGCAAAAGGTATGAGCCCCAGTGTTGGACAACAAAGACCACGACCATGAGCTCCTTTTCATAAACAAAGAGATCTTGTTATCTTGGGCCTAAGGCTTTGCTGAGGAAAGAGATAGGAAGTTTTTCTTGCATCAATACTGCCCCAGTGCCTTTGTTACTTGCATCAGTCTCTATAATGAAGACATTATTGAAATTAGGTAGAGCAAGTACAGGTGCTGGAGAGAGGGCATTTTTTAACTAATCAAAGACACAAGTTGCATCTGGTGTGTAGCAGAAATTGTCCTTTTTAAGGAGAAGGGCGAGTGGCTTTGCTATGATGTTGTAATCCTTGATGAAACACGTGTAATAACTTGCTAGGCCAAAGATACTTTTCAGTTGTTTTAAAATGGAAGGTTGTGGCCATTGTTTAATAGCCTAAATCTTTGTTAGATCAATAATGACCCCGGAGGCTGAAATGAAGTGCCCTAAGTACTCAATGGTTGTGGCCCTAAAAATGCATTTTGATGGTTTAAGGAACAACTTGTGCTCCTAGAGGATTGAAAAAACTTAGGATAAGTGGTAAAGGTGAGAAGACCAAGAGGGGTTGTATACAAGGATGTCATAAAAAAAAGACAAGGACAAAGTTCCTTGTAATATCTCGGAAAATGTGGTTCATAAGGCTTTGGAAGGTACAAGGGGCATTGGATAATCCAAAAGGCATGCCAAGGTATTCAAAATGACCTGAATGGGTCTTAAAGTCTGTTTTAAAGATATCATGGGGGTGCATTCATATTTGGTGAAAACCAGCTCGAAGGTCTATCTTAGAATACACCTGAGATCCTCCTAGTTCATCAAGCAAGTCCTCTAGAAGAGGTATGGGGTATTTGTCCTTGATGGTATGTGTGTTTAGGCCATGGTAGTCTACACATAGGCGCCATGTATCATCTTTCTTTTTCACCAAGACAACAAGAGAGGCATAGGGGTTGTTATTGTATTTAATTACCCCATCTTTAAGCATTTTATCGATTAGAGATTCAATGATCTCTTTTTGCTGGGTGGAGTATCTATATGGCCTTTGGTTGATGGGTTGGGCATCAAGAAGTGTGGGGATCTAGTGGTCAAAACCAGGTCTAAATGGGGGAAGTTCATTTGGTGGCTCAAACAGATTAGAAAAATAATGGAGTAACTTCTGAAGCTGAGCATTATCTCTTCTAGAATGTTCAACTTGAGTTGAGATATGTGTTGAAAGGGTTTTCCGACAACAAATAAATTTGTAGTCAAGACCCCGATGTGTATAGGGAGGTCAGGATCGTCCACGGGAAGCAAGTTATGTTTGATTACTATTCTAGAAATCGGAAAACACGAAATTAAAATAAAGCAAAGAAGAATTAGGCAGATAACGATTCAAACACGTCGGTATCGACCTTGTCAGGGTCGGTATCGATGCTGAATTAAGACTCGAACAAAGCAAACAGCGCAAGACAAACACAGGTTCGGTACCGACCTATCAGCCTCGGTACCGATGCAAACAGAGAGTGAAACAAAGTGAAACGAATGAGAAAAATGATCTAGGACAAGGGTTTACCACGACATAATCATGCAATTAAGATAGTGTGAATTATGAATAACATGCCATGAATTAATTCACTCTCTACTTATTTTTTATCCAAAGTTCGTAACTTTCGTTATCAAACTATATCAACATTCAAGATTGTAACTTTCTCTTTCGATTAAGCAATAAACTCGAATTACCTCGACTTTCGTCAAAGCATAAACACAAAACAAGTAGATAAAAGATAAAAGGCATCCATTCATTCATCACACATCAATCATGACACATCATGTCGGGTTTTCAACCCCGATCCTAGAAAAAGGGAACTACTCACACATGATTGAAAGGAAACAAACAATAAGATTAAAAGAGAACATCATATGAAACAATACAAAGCTTACTTGAAATTAAAACTCGAAACTTGTCCTTAGAACAAAAACTTCTTCCACAAATAATCTTCAAAATAAACTAGAAAAACCGAAAACAAGAGAGAAAATTGTGTCTTATGTCTCTAACTTGTTCTCCCATTGAACAACCCCCAAACTAGGTTAAAAACAAAGTATTTATACTAGAAAAGCTATCTATAAAGTTCCTATAAAGATAGAACTTCCTAAACTAAAAAGATTACAGAATAAAAATATAAAAATCTCGAAGTCGGTGCGCCTACCGACACAGGGGACCCTTTGTATCGACCTTGTCAGGGTCGATAGACTCTTTTGCTGAACTCCTCGATTTGCCTTGCTGTAGACCTCAGTACCGAACCCACAGGGTTAGTATCGAGCCTGTTTTTGTTGATCTTTTGTACACTTTCATAGCCTCTTTTGGATTTGTCGGGATCTTTTAAGCGTCTTCATTCCTTCCTTAACTTGACCATCCTCCGCTATCTTCTCTCCACCTCAAAGTCTTCTAAATGCTCCCATTTTGCTTCAAAAACCTACGAAAAACACAAAGACGGAGTAGCTTCCATACTTTTCACAAAATATGCAAACTTATCCAAAAACATACAAAACAAACACTAAAACTCAACTATACTAAGCAAAACAACTAAGAAAAACACTTAAAAACTATACTAAAAACACGAACATCAAAATACCACATACTTATGCTTGCTTGTCCTCAAGCAATCACTAAACATAGACCAAAACCAAACAACATATTTATCAAGTAATAGCCTTTATCTAAAAAGCTACTTCAAAGCATAGCAAAAATAGCAAATAACTCTTAACGTCATAACACACACACACACATATAAAAATATGCAACAAATAGACATAATCAATCGCAATCCAAACTCACCAAGGATAATGTGTTTCACTTAACGCTCATGTGTTTGGGCTTATAAATTCATCTCTCAACTCAATCTAATATGCAAAAATCATAGAAATTGGAACTTATATCACCAAACTCTCCACCAAAGATTTGTCAAAAAAAAAAAGCAAAAATCATCAAGAGAATTTAGGCTCAATGAAAAACTTCATAGAAGTTTCCATTCAGTCAGGTTGTAATGGGGCTTGGTAATAACAATAAGGCATGGAAATATTTTGGTTATTTGGTGCTAATAATATCCGGGAATCAAAGACTCCTAAAAACTCACACACATCCAAAACTCTCATAAAACAACATACCAAACTCACTCTTCATCTTTATGCACACTCTCTTTTACTCACCCATTAAATTGTAGAAAGTCTCATATACATAAAGATAAAGAAACTCTTGGCTTTGAACTTCAACATACTTGCACACTCTTTTCTTTCTTATTCTTGTTCTTTTTTTCTTCTTTCTTTCTGCATTTTTCCTTCACTTTTTTTTCACTGACAAAGCCTCGGTACCGACCCCTGTAGGGTCGATATCGAGCCTGATTGGCTTTTCTTCCTTTTCCTTCTTGTGCATTTTTTTTACCAAGAGATCTTTTACAATTTGAAACAAGAGACTTCCAATCTACCCCAACCAAACCCTTTATTTTCGAACCAACATATTGATGTTCGTGTTTTTAGTCTAGTTTTTGGTGTGTTTCTTAGTTTGTTTAGTTTAGTTTTAGTAGTTTTTAGAGTTAGTTTTGTGTGTTTTTGGATAAGTTTGCATATTTTGTAAAAAGTATGGAAGCTACTCCGTTTTGTGTCTTTTTGTAGGGTTTTTAGCAGGAAGGGGCGCTTTTTGAGCTGAACGAGAGTGTTGTGGTGGAGGATGGTGCACTTGAAGTTAAAGAGGAAGATTATATAAGAAGATCAAGTCAAAGTCCAAGTTTCTTTTTTAGTCAAGAAGAGGTGAAGAAGCCAAAACAGAGGCTCGTTAACGATCTTGTGAAGGTTGTTAACGAGGCTAAGAGATAGAATTTTTAGAGAGGAGTTTGTGATTTCTACCGACCCTGTGCGGGGTCGTTAATGATGGCTTAGTGTCGGTAGGGTTTTAACTGATTTTTTGGGTAGTTTTATCTTATATGTTATATCTTGTTATCTTTTTAGGGTTAAATTTTATCTTTTAGGCTTTTTAATAGATAGCTTTCTTAGTATAAATACCCTTCTTTCTAGTTAGAAGAGGAGAGAGTCAGATTAGTTTTAGGAGAAGACGAGTGGAGAAGGTTGCGAGCCAAGTTCGATCGAGAGTGAAGCTTGGTCGTTAGTCGGATTACTCGTCGGAGTTGTTCTTTGTTTTCATATTCTACTAGAGTTTGTAAGACGCTATTTCTCTTATTAATTTCAAGTAAGTTGTTTTGTTTTCGATGTTTTCTTCTATTAAAGTTGTTTGGATTATTATGATGAGTAGTGATTAGTTTTCTTATCTAGGGTTGCGTTGAAACCCGACATAGTTATGCATGATTGGATGAATAAGTTGATGTTTTGAATGCCTTTTATCTATTTTAGATTGCTTGTTGTGTTTATGCTTAGACGATAGTCGAGGTAATTTGAGTTTTCAATATTAATCGAAAGAGAAAGTTGTTAACTTGAAAGTTGATATTGTTCGATTACGAAAGTTTCGAGCTTTGGATCCAAAACAAGTGATTGAGTGAAATTGATTTATGAGAATTGATTGATTTGCTTGCTAATCAGCGAAAGTTGATGATCTTTATCTTCTTATATGCTCATATGCATGGCTATGTTGTGGTAACCCTTGTCCTAGATCTTTTTATCTTTATTGAGTTAGTTTGCTTGCTTTCATTATAATTCGTTATCGAGTTCACTTGCCTCGGTACCGAACCTGAGTTTAGGTCATTATTTTTGTGTTCGTAGGTTTTCCAAGTTCGTTAACGACCCTGACAAGGTCGTTAACGAGGTTGGTCGTAGGTTTCTTTGCATGTTTTGCTTGTTTTTCTTATTTTTAGTAGTTGATAGACAAACAACCGTGCTTCCCGTGGAACGATCCTGACTTCGCTATACTCAGCGGGGTCTTGACTTATAAATTTATTTGTTGTCAAGAATAAACCCTATCAACAAATTGGCGCCGTTGCCGGGGAAGCAACAGTGTTTGTTTGTTTATCTGTGGGTCTGGGAATAGCCCGACCCCGTTTTTGTTTTTAATTTTGTTTTCTTTGTTTGTTTTCTCAGTGTATGCCTGCAGGACGTCGCATGCTCGAATTTGACAATACTGGTTATTATTCTGAACCTGAATGCACCTTGCACCATAGACGAAGAGAAAACCGAGCCATGACTACACTAGAAGAGATGGCTCGATAGATGGAAGTCCTTCATAAACGGATGGAGGAGCTACAAGCTGATAGAGATGTCGCTGTTGTCGTTGCTGAACGTGAACGAGTCAACAACGCCCGTTTACAAGAAGAGCTGAATGCCTATCCAAGGAATGCCAAGCAATATATGCATCCAGAACTGAGGGTGCCGGAGTCTCCAATTGTTCTTCCGGAGATAGAGAAGACTTTTGAAATTAAATCTCAATTTATATCCTTGATTAAAAGGGATCAGTTTGAAGGGAAACCTACTGAGTGCCCTATGGAACATATTAGAAACTTTCTTGATTTATGTGACAATATAGCTGCTGAAGGTGTCTCACTTGAATATGTTATATTAAAAGCTTTTAGGCGGTCTCTTACTGGAAAGGCCCTGAGCTGGTTGGAGATCTTACCTCCTAAGTCTATCAGGACTTGGAAGGGTTTGTATGATCAATTTCTTACAAAGTTTTTCCCTCCTGCCAAGACAACGGAGTTGAGAAAACCCATCACCTCCTATCACCAGCTGCCTAACAAGACTTTTGTAGAGACTTGGGAAAGGTTTAAAGAGATGCTTAGACAGTGCCCTACTCATGGGCAACCTTTACATGTTCTCCAAGAAATCTTTTTCCAGGGTATTAATGCAGAGACGAAGAACCGCATCAACACGCATACAATGTGCGGTTTTATATAGATGAATCCCACAGCTGCATGGGAATTGCTGGACAAGCTTTCTAACTATGATGCTATGTATGGTACCCAACAATCATCCCAGCCCTAGAGGCGTCTCTACGTGCCTAACAAGGAAGATGTTGATCCCGATATCAAAAATCAATTTCTGCAAGACGAGTTCAACCGCTTGAAGAAACAGGTAAGTGTTCTGAAATCCTCTCAATCTTGTCAAGAATGTGGCTCTTCTGCCCATATTACTTCTGCTTGCACTAACATAGAGCAGGTAAGAGCCGCTGAGACATATGCTGAAGTGAACTATATGAGAGGCCCATACAGGAACCAACCTAGTAATTTTGATAGGTCAAACAATTATCCAACGTGGGGCAATCAAAATCAAAATTCCAACTATGCAGCGCCTCCACCGAATAGACGACCTGCACCGTATCGACCTCCAGGCTACCAAGAGCCACCATCATGGGTACAAGGGTTACAGGAAGGCATTAACGGAGTCAATAACAAGGTTAACGAAGTTCAATCCAACCTTAATAGCCAATTTAAAAGATGGGGAGAGTTCGATGTGTGGAAGAAGAATGTCGACTCCCAATTAGGGAACCTCCCTGCGCAGATTCCAAGACCACAAGGGCAACTCCCGGGCTGACCCGAGGAGAACCCGAAAGGACAAGTAGCAGCGGTGCACCTTAGGACTGGAAAGACACTATTGGAGCGTGTTCAAGCTAAAGGGAAGAGCCCCACAACTGATAAGGAAGCCACGACTCAGCTCGATAACGAACCAGAGAGGGTCGTTACCGAACCTGATTACCTTCATAATGATGCTCCCAAGGTCGTTAACGACCCCAATCTAGGTAAGTTTCCTATTTCGAGCTCCTCTCTCAATCCTAGGCTCGTTAACGACCCCACCAGGGTCGGTAACGATCCTCCAAGCATACCAATTGACCCTAATATCGACCCGGTAGCATCACCTCTCGAGCCCGATTTGGTTCCGAGAATGGTGAAATCTCTTCCTTTTCCTATTAAGAAGTCTAAGGCCTCTGCTGAGAGCAAGTTTAAGCGTTTCATTAAGATTCTCCAAGGCTTAAATATTTCTATCCCATTTGTTGAGGCCCTAAGCGAAATGCCGGCTTACACAAAATTCTTGAAAGATATTCTAGTAGGAAAAGATCCATTACAGAGCTGCAAGATGAGGTCCGATCCATTGCTCTACCAGAGAAACTAGGCGACCCAGGGAGATTTGCCATAACAATTGGCATAGGTGACCACTGATTCAAAGCTCTATGTGATTTGGGAGCCAGTGCCAGTTTACTCCCTCTTTCAATTTGGTCAAAAGCTAATATGGGACCATTGGAACCTGTAGACATGAGGTTGTACATGGCGGACGGGTCTAGTGTAAAAGCTATAGGAGTCGTTGATGATCATCCTCGACATGCCTGAAGACCCTCAAGTACCCATCATATTAGGCATGCCATTCCTAGCTACAACAGGTGCCAGGGTAGACGTACGGAAAGGACTACTCACTTTTGATATTGGAGAGGAACGTGTAGAATTCAGCCTTGATCAAAACGCCAACAACCCAACTACGGCCGCACAAATCGAGTTACCCAAGCCAGAACTCGACACTGCTGTTTCTAAAGACTTTCCTCCGGCCAACAGAGTAGACATGAGTGGCACTAAGATTTCTACCGACCCTCCTTGGTCCAGTACCGAACCCTTTTACGCAACACTATGATGGAGGAGTCATTAGTACAAGCTCGGTAACGACTCCGACAAACTCGGTGTCAACACCACTTCCAATAAATCAAGGTGAGTACTCTAACCATGAATTCATTACTACTGGTTATGATTCTTCTCCATGCTCTGTTCCTACACAGTATACCAATATCTACGCTGTAGAGGAGTCCAAACCACCTTGGTTTTCAGATTTCGCTAACCCATGTGCAGGAATAACGGGCATATTGCTAGAAGATAAAGGACCAAATTTAGTGAGAAGATCCAATAATGCTTACAGATCTAAGTATGGGGTCCCTCAAAACCTTGACATAGCTACCAAGGAACCATCTTGAGCAAGGTAAGTACGTCGGGCTAACGACGTTAAAAATAGCGCTTACGGGAGGCAACCCTGTTTTAGTTTAGTTTAGTACTTTTCTTTTTTCTTTTTAGATTCTTTTTCCTAGCTTTCTTTTGAGTTTCTTTTTAGTAGTTTAGAAGATAGCAAGATAGAATGGTTTTAGGCTAACATGATACATGAGTTGGGATCAGAAAATCACTGAAAATAGGCCACGCTGACTCGTTAACGACCCCACCCAGGGTCGTTAACGACCCATTTCGGTGACCCGAAAAGGCGGACGGGCAGGTTAGTTTTTTTTGACCTAATTTTATCTTCTATCTTTTTACCCTATGCAGCCTTTTACCCTCTTCCACTACCTCTAGCCCTCTCATATAAAAACCTCCTCAAAAACTCCCAAATCCCACACTCAATTCTCAATCCAAAGCTTCAAATCTCAACCCAAATCCACCGATTTTTTTCACCATCGATCGGTACCCACACCACCTCTTAAGCCCCAGAATCCCACCCCATTAACGAGCTCTCCATTCTCAAACTCGTTACCGGCGAGGCATCAAAGCTCGTTAACCATCCCGTTTTCAATCTTTGTTCTTCAATTCTTCAATCCAATGGTATGATTTCTAAACCCTAACTCTCTATTTGCAAAATTAATGATTTTTGGGGTAAAATTTTCATAACTTGACCTTGTTTGAAGTGGTTGAATTGCATGTCTATCTTGCTCAATGATTTTATTGCTTCATATATTGGTGCTTGATCTTGATTATGTTGGTTGGTTCTTGCTTAATTTTGCATTGAAATTTTGATTAGAAAAAGCATGAACTACCTTGTTCTTAAATTGAGTTGATCTTCACCATGTGTTTTTGGGCAATTTTGACATGTTCGGGTTGGGCAATAGAGCAAGTAGGGGGTGTATGTGCTTGATTGTATGTCAAAGGTGGGATTGTGTTTGATCCATGCTTGATTTATTGGAAAATTGTGGAGTTTAGAACTCAGAATCAATCGCGAGTGCTCTCGCCCAGGCTCGTTAACGACCTGTTCTGGTTCGTTAACGACCCTGCTTATTAACAAGTTCTAAACACAAGTCCAGGCTCGTTAACGACCCAATTGGCTCGTTAACGAGGCAAGTCGAGAGCGTTTCCAAGGCTAAGTATGGGGTCTCTTTTCAAATGATTTGTATGGATCTTATCTTGGAAAATTCGTATTTTTTTAGGTCCATATGGCAAGTTCGAGCCGAGCTGCATCGAGAGCACAAAAGAAGAAGAGGACTCAACGGTCCCCTTCTCCTCCCCGCATGGACAACTTCATTTTGCACACCCAAGCACAGGTTGATCGCTTCAATACCATCTTGGACAAAGATCATTACACTAGGTGGTTCTCGAGGTCAAGTGCAAAGTCCATGGGGATTTATGAAGATGTCAAGCACGCCTTCGCTATTCTCGGAGTACTGCAATTGTTGGAAAAGGAGGCCACATCGCACTTCCCAGCTCTTACTTCCGAATTCTTGGCTACTCTTGTGACTAGATTCCCAACCAAGACCTCGGCAGGACGGATAAGATTCCGACTCGGCAATGTCAGTAACGAGTACACAATGGAGGAGTTTAATGGTATTCTCGAGCTTTCCAACCCTTCTCGGGATTACAAGATTAAGGACTACAAGAAGACAAGGACTTGGAGCTATATTTCCGGAGAAGTAGAGCCTTCAGCTGCAGCACTTTCCAGGGCAAGCATCATCAACCCCATCTTCCGGATCATTCTCCGAGTACTAGCCACTACTTTTGGGCCCAAGAGAGAGTTGAATAGGCCAACAAGGACGCAAGTTGCATGCCTCCGAACCATACTCTTTGAGGATCCCGCCCCGTTGAACTTGGGGTACGAGTGGCTACAATATATTGAGAATCAAGGGATCAAGTCAAAGGAGGTATGGTGTGGAAATTTGGTTACTGTTTTGGCAGCCAACCTCGGTGTCGACCTCACCATCTACACGCTGAACCATGCTCAATTGCTCAGCAAGAACTATTGGTTCGCCTCCAACATTTTTGTGCGGACCGAGAGAGGCCATGCTACCAAGATTCTTGGCCAAGACATCCTTCTTACCCATGCCAAGATGGAGCTTCTTTACATGCCAAATTGGTACGAGTCGTGGACGGGTCATGTATTCCCGTTGGATCACAAGCCATAAGAGGAGCCGTCGTTAAGGCCATGTGTTTCAAGATTCAATAGAGGTGAAGATGTCATGGACGAAGATGATGATGAGACAGAGGCAGCTACAGAGGCGGGAACGGAAGAGCTTGACATCGGGGACGATGACCTCGATACCGAGGTTCTGGGCAACACTGACAACTTCGTTAATGATCCACCCAGGGTCGTTAACGATTATTTCGAGGCTACTACCGAGGCACACAGCTTCGATAATGACCCCCCGCCGCCGCCTGTCGAGCCACACTCTTATGGTCTTATGCCCTACAATCCGGTAATTTTTCAAGACCACTTCCAGCCTCACAACCACTACCAACCACCTCCTCAGCCCACCTATGTAGGATCGAGTATCCCACCTCCATGGGCTGAAGATCTTTCGTCTCAAATGCAACAACTTATTCTACAACAGACTCATCTCCACCAGAGGATGGATCGGTGGGAGAGTGTTTACTCTGCTCGTATGGCTTTAGATGATGCGAGGCATCAGCAGAGGGAGATGGATGAGGCGGAGCGTTGGAGGACAATGTTCTTAAATTGAGCGTTGGAGGGCTTGTGAAAGTCATATGATAGAGAACTTATTTTTATAAACCTATTTATTCTTATCCACCCTTTATATGATCCTTCTTTTAAAGCCAATTTGAGCCTTTAAGACTTTTATTTTTAGCTCCACAAAATTATTCCCTAGCCGAGATAAGCTTGACCTTATCCAGGGATTAGGACTTAGATTGGAGAGGTTTGTTTTGATTGAGTGAAACTGTTGTAATTGGTTCGTAATTCAAGGGTTTGGGTAAGGGTAGATTGGAAGTCTCTTGTTTTAATTTTTGTAAAAAAGGAAGGAAGTCTCTTGGTAAGAAAGGATGCAGAAAAGAAGAGAAGTTGAGAGGAAAAAAAATGAAGAAAACGAGTAGAAGTTAGCTCGTTAACGACCTAGTTGGCTCGTTAACGAGGCCGTTCGAGAGTAAAAAAAAGGAGAAAAAGAATGAGCTGAAGAAAGAGAGGAGTAAGATGTGCATTTGTGTTCAAAAGATAAGCAAGAGATTCTTTTGAGTTTTATGAGACTTTCTAGGATATATTGGGTGAGTAAGTGCATAATAAAGAAGTGAGTTTGGTATGATCTTATATGAGAGTTTTTGAGTATGTGTGAGTTTTTAGGAGTCTTTGATTCCCGGATATTATTAGCACCACATTGCTAAAATTTTCCACGCCTTATTTTTATTACCAAGCCCCATTACAACCCGGCCGAATGGAAACTTCTATGAAGTATTTCATTGAGCCTAAGTTCTCTTGATGATTTTTGCTTGTTTTGACAAATCTTGGGTGGAGAGTTTGGTGATATAAGTTCCAATTTCTATGAGTTTTTGCATATAAGATGAGTTGAGAGATTGAATTTATGAGCCTAAACACTTGAGAGTTGAGTGAAACACATATATCCCTGGAGAGGTTGGGTTGTGTTTGCTTATGTCTATTTAGTGCTCATATATGTGTGATGACGTTTATAGTCATTTGCTAGTTTCTGTTATGTTTTGATGCTTTTTTTTAGTTGATGGCTATTCACTTGATGAGCATGATTGTTTGGTTTTGGTTTTTGTTTAGTAATTGCTTGAGGACAAGCAAGCTTAAGTATGGGGTATTTTGATGTTCGTGTTTTTAGTCTAGTTTTTGGTGTGTTTCTTAGTTTGTTTAGTTTAGTTTTAGTAGTTTTTATAGTTAGTTTTGTGTGTTTTTGGATACGTTTGCATATTTTGTGAAAAATATGGAAGCTACTCCGTTTTGTGTCTTTTTGTAGGGTTTTTAGCAAGAATGAGCGCTTTTTGAGTTGAACTGGAGTGTTGTGGTGGAGGATGGTGCACTTGAAGTTAAAGAGGAAGATTATATAAGAAGATCAAGTCCAAGTCCAAGTTTTTTTTAGTCAAGAAGAGTTGAAGAAGCCAAAATAGAGGCTCGTTAACGATCCTGTGAAGGTCGTTAACGAGGCTAAGAGATAGAATTTTTAGAGAGGAGTTTGTGATTTCTACCGACCCTGTGCGGGGTCGTTAACGATGGCTCTGTGTCGGTAAGGTTTTAACCGACTTTTTGGATAGTTTTATCTTATATCTTATATCTTGTTATATTTTTAGGGTTAGTTTTTATCTTTTAGGCTTTTTAATAGATAGCTTTCTTAGTATAAATACCCTTCTTTCTAGTTAGAAGAGGAGAGAGTCCGATTAGCTTTAGGAGAAGACGAGTGGAGAAGATTGCGAGCCAAGTTCGATCGAGAGTGAAGCTTGGGTCGTTAGTCGGATTACTTGTCGTAGTTGTTCTTTGTTTTCAGATTCTATAGAGTTTGTAAGACGCTATTTATCTTATTAATTTCAAGTAAGTTGTTTTATTTTTAATGTTTTCTTCTATTAAAGTTGTTTACTTTATTATGATGAGTAGTGAGTAGTTTTCTTATCTAGGGTTGGGGTTGAAACCCGACATAGTTATGCATGATTGGATGAATAAGTTTATGTTTTGAATGCCTTTTTATCTATTTTAGATTGCTTGTTGTGTTTATGGTTAGACGATAGTCGAGGTAATTTGAGTTTTCAATATTAATCGAAAGAGAAAGTTGTTAACTTGAAGGTTGATATTGTTCGATTACGAAAGTTTCGAGCTTTGGATCCAAAACAAGTGATTGAGTGAATTGATTGATTTGCTTGCTAATCAGCGAAAGTTGATGAATTTATCTTTTAAAGGCATGATCTATATATTATTATAAGTAAATATACATGGCTATGTTGTGGTAACCCTTGTCCTAGATCTTTTTATCTTTATTGAGTTAGTTTGCTTGCTTTCGTATAATTCGTTATCGAGTTCACTTGCTTCGGTACCGAACCTGAGTTTAGGTCATTATTTTTGTATTCGTAGGTTTTCCAAGTTCGTTAACGACCCTGACAAGGTCGTTAACGAGGTTGGTCGTAGGTGTCTTTGCCTGTTTTGCTTGTTTTTCTTATTTTTAGTAGTTGATAGACAAACAACCGTGCTCCCCGTGGAACGATCCTAACTTCGCTATACTTAGCGAGGTCTTGACTTATAAATTTATTTGTTGTCAAGAATAAACCCTGTCAACACATATATCTTGTACTCAACAAAAACAACTCCTCTCCAACTAAGTCCTAATCCCCAGATAGGGTCAAGCTTATATCGGCTAGAAAATAATTTTATTGAGCAACAATTAAAAAGGCTTAAGGCTCAAATTGGCTTCAAAAACAAGGGATAATGTAAGGGTGGATAAGGATTAATAGGGCTCATAAAAAATAAGGTCTCTATCATCTGACTTCACAAGTAATGGACTAAAAATCTTATAAAGGTCTTGAGAAATAGATAACCATCACAATTCCAAGAGATAATATACATATAGAGAGTAAATCACACATGAAAATTATGGCTAAAAATAAAGCTCACAAGGTCATTTTGTTGGATTGCAACTACTCATGCTAAAAGTCATACACACTCAGTTTCATCAAATGCTATTTCACTATAAAAACAATTTTATCATGAGATTCAGGCTATACTATCAAAAACATGCTAAAAGGAATTACATGGTCATGCAATTAAAAGCAATCATAGAACCATAAGATCAAGGGTACTTATCCGTTCTAAAAATCTTTTAGTGATTTTTTTTTCAAATTTTCAATTTTTTTTAAAGGAAAGCAACTAAAGTAACTTTAAAGGAAACAAACTAACACAAGAACATAAAAACACACAAAGACACACAAGTTTTCTTTTCCATTCCTACCCCATACTTAAACCTTACAGTGTCCCCACTGTAAAAACAAAGTAAAGCATAAGAAAATATAGGGAAAAGAAAATAAACTCACAATTTGGTTGTTTGAAGCATAGGAAACATCCTTGAAAGAGAGATCAACGACGAGTCTTTGGTGGGAAATAAACCTCCATGTTGTCCATGAATGTAGCGATGGACTTCCAGCGTTCGTCATCCTGTTGTCGACGGTGCTCACCTTCCCAATAGCGAGATTCGGCTACCTTGTGGCGTTCATCCTCAACTGCCACTCGAGCCTCATACGCATCTTGGAACTGGTTCATCTGATTGTTGAGTTGACATTGATTCATACACAAGTGCTGCATCCGGGAGGCCAAGTCATGTGCCCATTGTGGTGGAGGATCGGAACTAGAGGCATAATTGTTGAAGTTGTACTGGTGCTGCTGGAAGCGGGGGTCATAAGGCACAATATCGAACTCTGGTGGCACGGTAGGACTCTGATCAGGCACGTTGTCGAAGTGGAAAGCCTCGGTACCGACCCCATAATGCTTGGTACTGACCTCAGGATGCTCGGTACCGACGTCCTGAACAGGGGCTGGAGCATCTTCTTCCATTGATGCCTCTTCTCGCTCGTAGTGGGACTCGGATATCCGCAATGAGGCTTCATCTTGAGGCTTCTTGGCCAGGGGGAACAGTTTAGAGGTCCAAGCTTCATACCAATTAGGCAAGTACAAAACTCCAACTTGTCTTGAGTCACTAGCACTTGATGACCTTGAATCTGGGTGGTGACTCCGTCCTGGTATCTCTGAAAAATTCTAGAAGAGATCTAGTAGCTCGTGCCCAACTTTTGCGGACGGAGTGAACTGTAGCGCTTCAAATCAACATTAAGAGCAAAAGCCAAGAGGCTCACCAACCCTCCACAATAAACTCCTTGTAAAGTAGCCCCGTTTTGCTCCACGTATGTCACCGTTTTTGGGCCAAATTGTCGAGCCCAAAATCCTGAGGATGATGCGGAAGATCAGGTTGATGATGTGTGAACCCGGGAGCGCAGGTGTGTTGGGACTGATTTCCCCAGTGATGTAGCCCTAAGTCTCTGCAAACTTGAAGTTGTCCGGTGCGGTGTACTCACGGGAGGGGTTAGGAAAGTAGAGTAATTCATTGAACTCCTCCATAGTAAACTCATGACCCGCATTCCCAAGTCTGAACTTGATCTTTCCCGGGGACGTTTTGCTTTTGAACTTAGTCTGGAGAGTGACTATGAACTCAGAAGTGAGGGTCGGGTAGTGAGGAATGTCCTCCCATTTGAGGAGGTGAGGCACGCCAAGGATGGAGAAGGCATGCTTAAGGTCTTCATAAATGCCTAATTCCCTCCCATCGGTCCTTGAGAACCACCTCGTGTTGTGAGTTTTTCGAAGACAGAGTTGTAGATTGATCATTGTTGTCTGTCTATAATACGACATCATCCATACGCGGTGGAGATGGAGATCGATTGGCTCTCTTCTTCTTGACTGCCCTCGGGTTAGCTCTACTTGAACTCGCCATTTGAAGTACTTGAAAAATCACAAGCACTTAAGGTAAAATCTACTCTTGCAAATAATACACCAAAGAAACCCCATACTTGCATTGAAACCATGCTCAAATGCACAAATTGGCTATTCTGGTAGGGGTTGGTACCGAGCCTGAAAGGTCGGTACCGAGGTTTTTGGACTTAGACCTGGTTTAGTGAGTGACAGGGTCGGTACTGACCCTGTAGAGGTCGATATCGAGCCAGTTTCCAGAATTTTGCACCAAAAGTCGAGTCTCAAAGCCTCGATTTCAAACGATTTGTCACATATACAAGCCATCTCAAGCATGATTTCAAAGCAATACCATATAATCAAGTACCTTCAACCCCATACTTACTCAAAGCCTCATGTAATCATGCCAAAATTTGCACAAAATCATGGTGTCAATGATGCAAATCAAGAACAAGTAACCTCATGCTTGTATAATTGAAAGGAGTTGCAATCCAAGCATAAGGAAATGAAATTCATCAAGATTAAGCACCAACATTAAATCAAGAAGACATGAATTTAAAAACAAAACACATTCTCGGACTAGATCGAGATCTAGGCATGAAAAAAACCAAAAATTACCATAAAGCTTCAAGAATTGCAAGTAAAGAGTTAGGGTTGAGAAGCCATACCGTAGATTTGAAGATTTAGAACCGAAAAATCAAAGGGGCAAAGAGTAACGAGGGTTAAGACTCAGTAACGAACAAATTTTGGGTTTTTGCTCGGTATCGAAGGCGGAGACTCGATTTGGAGTGCGTGGATTGAATGGTGGATTGCGTGGAGTGATCGTGAGGGATTGTGGGTGAGTGATGTGCGAATTTGTTTGAGAGTGTTTTTGTTTTTTCTTGGTAGAGGCGGCGTGGGAGAAGGAAAGAAAAGGAGGCGTTTAGGTTAAAAGACTTACCTGCCGCCATTATTGTTGGGTTTTCGCAGGGTCCGTACCCTGCGTGAAAGGTCGGTACCGAGCCTGTCTCGACTCTTTTTCCAGCTTCGTTATCGTTCTGACTTCTGTAACACTTTAGCCAAAACATTCTATTCCTCAAACTTCTACTCTACTAAAAAAAACTAAAAAGAAAGCTAAGAAAAAGAACTATAAAAAGAAAGAAAACTAAACCGGGTAACCTCCCGTAAGCGCTATTTTTAACGTCGTTAGCCTGACGAACTTACCTTGGCTAATCCTTAAGGTGGTTCTTTTTCGGCTCTATCGGGGTCATGGAAGACCCCATACTTAGCCGAAAAGACATTGTGGTTCCTTCTTACTAAATTCGGTTCTTCGTCTTGTAACAATATGCTCGGTATTCCTACACAAGGGTTAGTAGAGTCCGAAAACCAAGGAGGCTTCGACTCATTTACGGCATAAATAGTAGGATATGATGTAGGAACCTGGTATAAAGAAGGATCATAACCGGGAATGATGAGATGGAAGCAGGAATACTCACCTTTGTTCTCTATAGAGCGGCTCAATAACGAGGTAGAGGACGTTACCGACCCTTCAGGAGCAGTCCATGGGTCGTTACTGTGCCAGAATATACCTCCCTCATCATAGTGCTGTCTGAAGGGATCGGTACCGACCCATGGTGGGTCGGTAATCGTCTCAGTACTGCTTTTGTAGGCTTTGTTGCTTGGGAGATGATCTTCCGACTCAGCATTGCCGGGTTTTGGCTGGAGCGTCTCGATCTCTGCCGCAGTGGCTGTTTCATTGATAGTTGGATTAAGACAAAACTCAACCCTCTCTTCCTCTATGTCAAAGGTGAGGTGTCCTTTCCGAACATCGACTCATGCACCTGCTGTGGCAATAAATGGTCTGCCTAGGATGATTGGTACCACGGGGTCTTCAGGCATGTCAAGAACAATAAAGTCGTTTGGTACGAAGAATTTACCCACTTGAATGGGGACATCATCGATGATCCTTGTACCTTTTACACAAGACCCGTTTGCCATGTACAACCTCATATCGAGGGGTTCCAAAGGTCCCATATTGGCTTTTGTCCAAATAGATAAGGGGAGTAAACTGGCATTGGCCCCCAAATCATATAGTTCCTTGAAACGGTGGTCTCCAATTCCAATAGTAATAGTAAATCTCCCTGGGTCACCTAGCTTGTCTGGGAGGGCTATAGATCAGACCTCATCGGTCAGCTCAGAAATAGACCTTTTCCTGCTAAGAATATCTTTCAAGAATTTTGTGTAAGTCGGCATTTCGCTTAGGGCCTCAGCGAATGGTATGGAAATATTTAAGCCCTGAAGAATCTTAACGAAATGCCTAAACTTTCCTTCTGTTGAGTCCTTGGACTTCTTAGGAAGGAAGGGAAGAGTCTTCACCGATCTTGGAACCAAAAGGGGCTCGAGAAGTGGTGCTACCGAATCGACAAAAGGGTTGAGTGGTGCTGTAGAAGGGTCGATACCGACCCTAGTGGGGTCAGTACCGAGCCTGGGATTAAGGGAGTGGCTCGGTGTCGAAGACTTACCTGGATTGGGGTCGGTAACGACCCGTGGATTATCGGTACCGAAGGTTTTAGGCTCGGTATTGATCCCTTTTGGCTCGTTATCGATCTTGGCCGGAGCATTTTCCTCAGTAACGACCTTTTTGTCCTTAGCCTCAACACGGTCCATTAGTGTCTTTCCGCTCCTGAGGTGTACAGCTACTATTTGTCCTCTCGGGTTGTCATCGGGACGGCCCGGGAGTTGCCCTTGAGGTCTAGGAACTTATGCATCAAGGTTGCCAAGTTGGGAGTTGACGCTTTCTCTCCATGTATCGAATTCTCCCAATTGGGCCGTTACACCCATCATTTGATTATTTAGGTCAGCTCGGATTATTTAGGTCAGCTCGGATTCCATTGATTTCATTCTTCACTCCATTGATCCCTTCTTGGAGTCCATTCACCCACTCTTGATAACCTAGAGGTCTATAGGGTGCGGGCCGTCTATCCGGTGGAGGGGCTGTATAGTTTTGATTTTGATTGGAATTTCCCCAAGTTGGATAATTGTTCGGCCTGTCACAATTAGCAGGAGGATTTCTGTATTGTCCTCTCATATAATTCATTTCAACATATGTCTCAGCGGCTCTTACCTGTTTCTTCAAACGGTTGACCTCTTCATGTAAGAATTCATTTTGAACGTCGGGGTCAACGTCTTCTTTGGTTGGAACATAGAGCCGTTTTATAGGCTGGGGTGGCTGCTGGGTCCCATACATGACATCATAATTGGTCAATTTGTCCAGTAATTCCCATGCAACATCAGGCTCCATCTCTATAAGGCCGCAAGCAGTATGCAAGTTGATGCGGTTCTTTGTCTCAGCGTTTATACCCTGAAAGAATATCTCTTGTAGAACGTATTGCGGTTGTCCATGGGTGGGGCATTGCCTCAGCATCTCCTTGAATCGCTCCCATGTCTCCACAAATGTCTCGTCGGGCAGCTGGTGATAAGAAGTAATACACTTCCTTAACTCCGTAGTCTTGGCAAGAGGGAAGAACTTAGTCATGAACAAGTCATGCAAGGTTCTCCACGTCCTTACCGATCTAGGAGGTAAGCTTTCTAGCCAGCTCAGGGCCTTACTTGCAAGAGACCATTTAAAAGCTTTTAGTTGGACATATTCTAAAGAAACACCATCAACAACAATGGTGTCACATAAATCAATAAAATTTTGAATATGCTCCATATGGCACTCAGTTGGTTTCCCTTCAAACTGAGCCCTTTTTATTAAGGATATAAACCAAGATTTAATATCAAAGGCCTTTTCTATCTCAGGAAGCACTATTGCTGATTCTGGCACCCTCAGTTCCGGATGCATATATTGTTTGGCATTCCTCGGGATAACGTTTAATTGCTCTTGTCAACGAGTATTGTTTACTCGTTCACGTTCAGCAGCAGTAGCAACAACGTCTCGATCAGCTTGTAACGCCTCCATCTGCCTACGGAGGGCATTTATCTGCTCGGCCATCTCCTCAGGTGTATCGACCATCTTACGGTTTTCTCGTCTCCTGCGATGAAGAACACGTTCATGCTCAGAATAATAATCAGATTGGTCAAATGTAAGCTGACGTCTTCCTTCTTGCATAAGCTGAGAAAACAGACAAAACTAAACAAATTAGAAACAAAAACGGGGTCGGGCTATTCCCAAACCCACAAGTAATCAAACAAGCAAGTGTATAGGGAGCCAATTTGTTGGAAAGGTTTCCTGACAACAAATAAATTTGTAGTCAAGACCTCGCTGTGTATAGGGAGGTCATGATCGTCCACTGGAAGCAAGTTATGTTTGATTACTATTCTAGAAAGCGGAAAAACACGAAATTAAAATAAAGCAGAGAGCAATTAGGCAGATAACGATTCAGACACGTTGGTACCGACCTTGTACGGGTCGGTATCGATGCCGAATTAAGACTCGAACAAAGCAAACAACGCAAGACAAACACAGGTTCGGTACCGACCTATCAGCCTCGGTACTAATGCAAACAGAGAGTGAAACGATCTGTATCGAATGAGAAAAACGATCTAGGACAAGGGTTTACCACGACATAATCATGCAATTAAGATAGTGTGAATTATGAATAACATGCCTTGAACATAAAGCTATCAACTTGCGTTGATATAAGCAAGCAAATCAATTGACTTTCATGAATTAATTCACTCTCTACTTATTTTTTATCCATAGTTCGTAACTTTTATTATCAAATGATATCAACATTCAAGATTATAACTTTCTCTTTCGATTAAGCAATAAACTCGAATTACCTCAATCATGCACAATCATGTCGGGTTTTCAACCCTGATCCTAGAAAAGGGAAGTACTCACACATGATTGAAAGGAAACAAACAATAATATTAAAAGAGAAAAACATATGAAACAAAACAAAGCTTACATGAAATTAAAAATCGAAACTTGTCGTTAAAACACAAACTTCTTCTCCAAGTAATCTTCAAAATAAACTAGAAAAACCGAAAACAAGAGAGAAAATTGTGTCTTATGTCTCTAAAGTGTTCTCCCACTAAACAACCCCCAAACTAGGTTAAAAACAAAAGTAATTATACTAGAAATGCCATCTATAAAGTTTCTATAAAGATAGAACTTCCTAAACTAAAAAAATTACGGAATAAAAATATAAAAATCTTGAAGTCGGTGCGCCTACCGACACAGGGGACCCTCGGTATCGACCCTGTCATGGTCAATAGACTCTTTTGCTGAACTCCACAATTTGCCTTGCTGCAGACCTCGGCACCGAACCCACAGGGTCGGTATCGAGCCTGTTTTTGTTGATCTTTTTTACATTTTCATAGCGTCTTTTGGATTTGTTGGGATCTTTTAAGCGTCTTCGTTCCTTCCTTAACTTGACCATCCTCCGCTATCTTCTCTCCACCTCAAAGTCTTTTGAATGCTCCCATTTTGCTTCAAAAACCTACGAAAAACACAAAGACGGAGTAGCTTCCATACTTTTCACAAAAATGCAAACTTATCAAAAAACATACAAAACAAACACTAAAACTCAACTTTACTAAGCAAAACAACTAAGAAAAACACTTAAAAACTATACTAAAAACATGAACATCAATATGGTACAAGGAGGCTTCATTTACTTGCTTAGATGGATCAAATACTTGGAGTAAAGCCAGTTGGGCACCTTGTTGAGCATATTTGTTCAGATTACTCCCTTTAATAATTTTGCAATTGGAGTTACTAGCTCCCCTGAGAGTGCACTGCTTTCCATTCATTTGAAACCTCATTTTCATGTGGACATAGTCCCACCACACTAGACTGACTGTGATAAGCCATTGAATGCCCAAAATAACATCAAAATGGTCAAGTGGCATTGTACGAAGATTGGTTGTGCATTCCATTCCTTGCATAATCCACTTAAAATTGGGGCACCTGAAGTTAGAAAGGAGCTTACCACCAATAGTAGCCTTGACTAACAATAGTGGAGATGGCTCAAACAGACATCATAGATTTTTTGCGATCTCAAGATCAATAAAGTTATGGGAACTACCCGGGTCAACTAGGATGCTTATAGTGGTATAGCCATAAATTCGTGTCACTCTCATGCAATTATATGCAGTTGTGCCACTCATGGAATTAATAGATATTTGATAAACCTATACATTAGTTGCCTCAGCAGGGTTGTCTACTATTTCAGTTGTAGCCTCAGGCAGACCATTATCCTCTGCAGCCTCTGTTTCTAACATGTAAATCTTAGCACGTTTGTGCTTTAAGTGATGTCCTGGTGTAAATGGCTCTTCACAGAACATGCACATTCCCCTGTATTTCTTGTCTTGCATTTCTTCATAAATCATCCGCTTAGCTTGTTTGGATGGTTCAATATAGTTTGGTTTAATGGTGGCTGGTAGGGTAAGCAATTTAGGTTGGGGAAATTTTTGTGGCTCCGGGATAGGGAGGAGTGGTTGGCTCTTTTGAGGACTAAAAGGTTTATTGTAGCTGTTTGGGAATTGATTAAGGGCTAGAAATTTTGGTGGAGCTTTTGGTGGTGCTAAAGCCAAGCATGATTCATATAATTTGGCAAGTCTAGCCGCCTCGGAGATGTTCATTAGCTTAAATTGCCTAATGTGTTCTTGTAAATGCGGATATATATTTGCATATCTAGCGCAATAGCAAGGCATACGCTTCGGTGAACGGGTTTTCTATGGCGTTTGTGGATTGGTTCGCGAACAAAGCATGGGAACTATTTTGCTCGACGACCGTAGCAGAGTACGAGGTGCAGTTTTATCTATTACGGAATTGCAACATTGGAGTACAAAATCCTCTCAATCTGTTATTTTTTGCGTACCTCCAAAGGAACTAGCTCACTCCGTGGCGTGATCACATTGTCATAGCGTACACCGATCATTGTCTTCATTTGTTTACAAGGATCACGAACATGTAAATTAATTAATTTCCCATATGAGAAACATAAAACGGTTATTTTCGCTATTGACATTGAATTTATGAAATACTTTCTCAAGGTCGAGTCCCATCACTCATTGTTGAAGGATTATTTGGAGCCTTCCATTGGGGGGTTCAACACTGTTTTGAGAAAGATGCATGCCATCTTCTCAGAACCATCTTCTCAGAAAGATGCATGCCAACATCCAAGTCCACACCATTAGGGGAGAGATGGAACGAGATCGTACCAGCACCCCGTTGTCCATTAAACATATGGTTGAACTACTCAGAACCACTTTCTCTCGCCTTCTAGAGAATGTTTCCAACCGTTGTATCGGAGAGTTGTTTGTCCATATTCGCGCTATAAACAACCTGACTAGCTGATTACATCCGATATGCGACGACATGTGGTGGATGTCGGCCCATGGACTACCATGCCCTCACCAAGTCCTTACTTGTATCAATGAATGCAGGCCTATTAAGCTTTCAAAGTTTCATGATTTCTAGAAGCAACTGGTGTGGGAAGGCCTTAGTGGAGCAGATGACCACGTGGACCCCATAGTGCACTCGTTCATCTGATGGGGGTTGGGCCAGGATAATGAGAGGAGGATGCGACATGAGATGGTTTTTTAGTTGAGGACGCACTACGAGATGTATGCAATTGTATGGCCTTATATTACTCATGTTGATAAATTGATTAGCCAGGTCATCACAAACTAGTTCTGGATGGGACGCCAATTGTTGGATTGGAATTTGCTACTAGATTCCAGTGTGCACTTGTCATACTATCCGAGCGCGATCCTCACACATGCCTCCTGATGATTGCGAGTGAAGCTCCAAATACTCCCGTGTGGAATGGTGTTGTGACAATTGCTCATCTCAGGAACCGCTATGTCCCGGTAAGCGTCATTTGTTTACATGGATGCCAGTTTTCCTTTGACTATTATTATATTATTTACGAAATTGTTATTGTAGGTTACACTCGTAGATGACGCCCTCATGCCTCCATCTGTGAAGATTTGGACCTATTTTCATCACTATAGCGTTGATAGGGTGGATGACTGATTTCATGACCGCATAGCATTATACGAGTTACCGCAACTCGTATGGGTTGCCTACTTGCCTCTAGTTACTTTTAGAATAGGGCCATCAGACTATTTGTATTTCAAGGAGGTTTTATGAAATGTTGTAAAACCCATCTTTCCACGTTATTATTATTATTATTATTATTATTATTATTATTATTATTATTATTATTATTATTATTATTATTATTATTATTATTATTATTATTATTATTATTATTATTATTATTATTATTATTATTATTATTATTATTATTATTATTATTTAAGGGTGTGTAAATCATAAAAACAATCCATAAAATAATCATAGAAAAAAATAACAATCCATAAATCAAAGAAAAAAACATCCTTAAAACAACTAGATGAGATCTATCCATAATATCCGACATCACTATGACGTCCAGGCTGGTGGGGGAGCCTAAGAAGGGCGCCTGTTCGGTTGAGCTTCAAGCAACTGTCCGAAGACACTCGTCTCAATAGCATCGAAAAAGGCTCTACCCCATTCTCCCATATCGGTCTTGTATGGACGGAAGCTTCGGGCCACCCCTTCCAAATAAACCATGTTCTGTATAAAATAACATGATTAATTAAATAATGATAATGAGTAATTAAATAATCAAAATGAGTAATAAAATCTCGACCGTATTGTTACCAAGTCGACCTCACGGGGCGCTACCGCTTGATGAGCACGTGGACCTCTCAACAGATATGGATAAGACCGTTCTTGAAACCATGGTACATAGTCCTCATCCATAGCGTAAGAGAAGATGGTTGGATCCAACACGAGCACCAAAGACTGGAAGCGGGAGTCCCAACGGTCATATATATTCATTGTTGAAATGGATGTCATACTAGAAACAGGTCAAGCAGTCTTCTCTTTTCGCCTTGCATGGCCTGATGACGTCCAACACTGGGATAGTCTGGTGGTAACCGAGCTGCCTGTAGCATCTATTCGGCATATATGGCTCCCTCACATCGAAGAACGTAAGTAAACCACGGTTACACGACAAGATAAGATCACCGGTGGAAAAGTCGAGGCCATGTCCCCACGAAAACCAAATACCTTGATCCATCTTGAGCTCATCTAATTGACGTCGTATAGCAAGATGACGAGCACTTCTATGTCGTGGTAAAAGCGTTGTCAAAGAAAAATCCTAACTTCCGAACCTAAGTATAGTGGAAGCAAGGGTTGTACCCACAGAGACTCGGATTCCTTGCGTTTAATTAATATTACTAAAGTAATTAAAGGGGATTTCAAGATTTTAACTAAACAAAACAAAGAAAGTAAAACAATTGAAGTTTCAAATAGAGGAAAATCGTCCAACTAGTTTCGTATCCATTGCATATATGAGTTTTGATCCTTGATTATTCTTGTTTCAATTCCCTTGACTAATCTATTGTGAATTCATGGAATTCAAGCTCAAAGTGGTTATCAATATACACCGTCTTTAATAACCTTTTAACCAATTAACCTAGAAAACCTTCTATGTCAAATTGATCATGCAAATAAATTCAAAGCATTCAATAGAAACATAGTTCATGAATTCCACCGTCTATTCATGAAGTTTTGTGATTGAATTCTCCTCCTTTGATTAACCTTATTCCACCGTATATAAGTTTAATAAAAGGATTCATCCATGAACAACCAAATTCCACCGTCTATTTAGTTATTCTAGTTGTAATTCAACCTAGAAATAGAATAGGTGATCAATCTATTATAATCCTAAGCGAATATAATCAATTAAGCATGAAGAACTTCAATCTAGTCAAGACAAATTGAAATAATTTAAATCTCACAAACAATCATGCATACAATTTCAACTAACTAGTTGGACATGGGAAATTAGCTAGAATATGACATTAAAGAAGAAATTAAACTTACAAGAGTTAGGTTTCTCTTCAATTGTGCAATCTAGGGTTTCTTCCCAAGAGTTCTCTCTATTGTTGAATAACGTAAAATAAAGCTTAAGTTCCCAAATAAAACCCTAGAAGATTATTTATATCATATCCAAAAACATCCTAAAATAATAATAAGTCGGCTAAAAGATAACACGAAAGCCTGAAATCAGCATCGCACCAACGCGCCAGAGCGCGGTCGCACTCCACCTAGGGCTGAGCATCGGTTCAAAACCTAACCGAACCGACAAAAACCGAACTGAACTGAAAACCGATATTTGATTTTGAATGGAGCGAAAACCGAACCGAATGTTTTCGGTTCGGCTCGGTTCGGTTTTGGTCTTGGTTTTGGTCGGTTCGGTTCCGTCCAAAACCAATTTGCCCGAACATGTATACACCTCCCACTAAACCGAATGAATTGAATTGAATGTGCTATAACTTATAACCCAACCTTAAAAAAATCGAACTAGTGTGGTGTGTGTGGGTGAATTCAGTACCAAAAATTGCACAAAATGAAAAAAATAAAAAAAATGAGAGGAAACAAATTAATACATACAGTTCGATACCATACCATACTTGATAACTACAAGAATAGCTTTTTTAGGGTTGTGGGTGCTTTAACGGTGTAGGCAGACTATAAACTACATACTGATTTGAGATTTTGATTCCATGAAATTGAAATTGAATGCAATTCGGAATTCCTATCTTAACAATAAGCCTAAAGTTAAAATCCATTCCGAGAAGTAGCCACGAGAAATTGTAGCCAGTAGCCACAAATAGAAATCGAAATTTCGGATCTCGGAGATGGTCGATTACCGACAATGGAGACTGGCCACTGCGAGGATCGACGAGCGACCGGAGACGGATCTAGGTCAGCGACGGAAGACAGATTCGACGCATCAACACTCGTGAAGCGACTTGCACAAGACAGGGTTTAAGACGAAGTTGAATCAAACGCATTTAATGAAGATTTGAAAAGTCAAAAGTACTCGGGTGGGTTTCTCGTGAATTAGAATGGAAAATTGGAAAGAACATAACACATATATTGAAAATATTAAAATAAATATTTTTTAACATTTTTTTAAATAAAAGTCGGTTTAACCGAATCGAACCGATTTAAACCGAACCGAAACCGAAACCGAAATTTTGAAATTCTTTGAACCGATATCCGAACCGAAAATTATCGGTTTCGGCTCTGTTCGGTCTAAATTTTTGGTTTCGACCGAACCGTGCTCAGCCCTAGCTCCACCCCATTTTGCCCGTGCCCCGACCTCAGAACCTTTTTCCTCTCGGCGCTGGCACATGTCTTTTGGGCGCGGTCTGGACTCTCCTTCTTGAGTTGTGTTTTTCCCTTTATTTCTTCACTTCAATGCTCTCCACCCATTCCGAACTCCGGTCCTTAGCTTGATATCCACAACGAATCACCTTCCAACCTATAATGAAGCACAAAAGAGCGTAGATTCCGAACTAAACTGAAACAAAACTAGACTACGAATTAAAACAAAACTCTAGTTCAAAATGCATGAAAAGATGATAAAAATATGCTCTAAAACCTATAACTATATGCTCTATCAAATTCCCCCATTCTTGAACCTTGTTTGTCCTCAAGGAAGACATAAAATCAATCACACCACACACAAGCAAACTATGACTTCCATTCATATTCAAGAAACTCAAACTCAACTATGAAATCGTCGCATACATCAAATGAAAGCTTCAAACCAAGTCATTAATCCATTCTAACCCTCACCAAGGTATATGTGTTTGTACTCAACGCTCAAGTGTTTAAAAGGTAAGTGTTTTCGCTCAAAAATCATCTTTGAATGCCAACTATCATATCCTTACATCAGTGTACTAAATCTCCACCACAGATGTTTAAATGCAAAACGTAAATCATGAGGTCTTTTTCAAGGTTGTAATGGGGCCAAGGTATAAACAAGTAGGTGGGGATCATATTTGGCCATGTGGTGCTAAATCCGTGAACTAAAATCAACTAAAACCCAAATTACAACATCACTCACTCTCAAAGCACCTTACCAACTTACTTTCCCTTTCTTCCATTACTTACTTTCAACACTTATTTCTTTTTGCTCATCTTTTGTTTTTCTTTCCACAAAACCCCAATTGAGATTCATTCTTTTTCATTCTTCTCTCACAAGAACAATTTTGCAATTTTTACACAAAACTCATCTCAACCAACCAATCATACCAAACTTTCTCTCAGACAATTTTCAATGAAAATTCCCAACATCCTTAACTTTCTTACCATTTTTGCACATTCTCCTCAATTACACCTTTTCCAACTTCATTACAAACCCCAATTTACATCATATAACCCACAAAACTCCCCTATTCAAATCCTAATTCGCGGATAGGGGTCAAGCTTATTCCGCTAGGAACAATTTTTGTGGAGCTAATAATCAAGGCTAAGGCTTAAAACAATGGGGCTACAAAAACAAAGGTATAATGTTGGGTAGATAAGGATACAAAAGAGCTTAAGAAAATTGCCTCAATCACTTTACATCATGCATTCAAATCATATAATGTGGCCTCGAAAAAGAATCTAAACGCAAGTTCTAGAGTTTAAGTAATCAAAGAGATACACTCAAGAATTTTCATGCAAATATAGCATATAAAAGGCTCAAAAGATCTCACAAGGCATCAATTGGTTAGAACTTCACAAATAACTCAAATTTCCACTTTCATGCATACTCCTTCATAATCAAGCAATTGTTTTTAGAACTTTCATCAATAGCTGACAAATCATGGGATATGAAATCATGCTTACTCAACAAACAAGCGGTTCCAAGGGGAAATGAATCCTATAATGCAATCAAAACTCTTTGTAAATTTTCTTAAAATTTTTGAATTTTTATTGGATTTTCAATCTTTTTAATCAATGCATAACAATGAAGTAAACATGCAAGTGCAACTACATGAACTAACTACAACTAAGCACTTATGACAAAATAAAGAATCCCCTTCCCCCATGCTTAAACTTTACTTTGTTCCCAAAGTAAAAGAAAAGGTAAGAGTTAGCACGCTCTAGAATCTACTCCTCTGGTGGTGGTGGTGGTGGTGGTGGTGGTGGTGGTGGATATCCTGGGTATGGATAAGATGGGTCCGGGTTTCCGGGATATGGCTGATAAACGCATGGCGGAAAGCCTTGTGGTGGAGTGTGCATGTCCATCCTCTGATGAAGAAAATGCGTCTGCTCATCAACATAATCAAAGCGACTCATTGCATAACCCCTAAAGTGGTTGAAATCAGCCGCTAAACCATCCATACGAGTAGAAAAGCTACTCACTTGACTGGAAAGGCCACCCATCAACTCTACCAAGTGATTTTACTGGGTTGTCGACATGTAGCTTCCTTGTCCTTGTTGATCAAATCCATGCTCATGAATTGGTGCTTCCTCTGTGGCTTCATTAGCACCCTCTTCATCATCTTCCTCATCATCCTCTACGGCCTCTAAATCCTCCTCAGCTGCATACTCCTCATCCTCCTCTTCTTCATCATCCAAGTCCATCGAAGTACTTGTTTCCTCAACTTGCCTCCTCGTTAGTTTCCTCTTCTTTATCCCTGCCAACACTTCCTTAACCAAAACTTCCTCACTGGATTGTGGATGAATAAGCCAAGTTGCAGAATTCTCCAAACCAAACTTCAATTCCACTCTTGAAGGATTAGGCAATCTCATGGCATAAGAGCTACTACCGAGCACCCAATAACACTGACTATTCTTCACATACAGAACCTTCATCTTGTTGATGAACGGAAAGTTCATTGGGAGAGCTTCTACCTTACCCACACATTCCTCCACATCAATCCCAAAATAATGGGCAAGCCTAGTTATCACACCACCCATGGTAATCTTTCATGTATTCTTCTTAGCCATTCGAGCCATGTTGTGCATCATGGCTCCACCAATATCCATCGGATGTCCCTCCAAGATACCACGAAGCAAAAAGATATCCTTCTTCGGGCTTATTCTCCCCCTCTCCTCGCCCAGTGATAGAGTGAGCAAAGAATCGCTGAAGCACCCTAATCACTAGATGAGATATCCCAAAAGCTTTTGTCCTCGACGCCAGAAAGCCGGGCCCACTGCTCATTGTTCATCCAGTCGGCTCTAGACTCCCACCGGGCAACATTATAATGATATCGTGGGAACCTGAAAACCGTGTTGATCTTAGTCAAGGTCATAGACCGTTGCACTCCTCCCAACTAGAAAGTGCATCTACCTTCATTCATAAATCGTCCCTCCAATATATGAGCATCCAGAGTGCTCATGAATTCCAAAATCAAGCTGCTATAAGCCGGCAATCTCATGTTTAGCAATTCTATAAAGCCCTTAGCTTGCTCAATTTTCCTCAATTCCCTAGTCAATCCCAAAGCCTCCATTAAATCCCAATCAATATACCTAGGAGGTTGGATTTTGCGTTTCTTCAGCTGATTGAAACGGGCTAAGTATCTCATATCACCAAACTGAATTCCTAAAGATTCTGGGGTGATATTTCTTCCCGTTGAAGAATGTTGAGGCGGGGCTTGAGGATGAGATGAAGAAGGCACAACAGTTTGAGCTGTAGATGGAGTTGCTCGGGTCACTCTTTTTGTACGTCTCGGTCCCGTAGGAGCGGTGGATTTAGCTTTAGTACGACCCATAGCCTAAATTACCTACACAATGCACAAACACCAAAACAAGCAAAATTCGATTGCTCCGGCAAGAGCAACACCAAACAAGCAATATAAAAAATAATATAACTCAAAACACTCTTCTTCCCCCACTAACCTAGAATTAATTAGCATAAAATAAGAACAATTTTGAAATAGTCAAATTAGGTCAATCTAACCATGAAACTAACTCATAATCATGCTAATAATCAAGAATATGAACTCAAATTGAGAAATTTCGACCTAAAAAGCCCTTAAATTAAGGTTTTTATGCAAAACCTAACTTGAGGAATTTAGGATGAAAAACTCAATTTTTTACTAGAGATTGAAAGAAAGAGTGAAGAATCTTACTTGTTTGATGAAGAGGAGTGCGATTTCGGCCTTAATTCGAAGAAATTGGCTCCAATGGAAGCTTGGAAGCTTGGGCTTCAATGGAGGAAGAAGAGAAGTGAAGGGTGGAGCGGTGTAGAACGAGGGAGAAAATAGGAAGCCCGAGTTTTTTAGGTTTTAAATAGCTGAACGCGCCGCTGGGCGCAGTTTGGGACCGCGGGAGCACGGTCGCACTCTTGGCGTTTTGCCCACGCTGACGCACTAGAATCCTCCCAGCTCTGAGCGCGGCTTCGTCTCCTAGAGCACGGTTGCGCTCTGACTCTTTTTCCGCGTGTTCTGCCTCGTCGATTTTCTACTGGGTCTACGCGGGCACGAGCTTTGGAGCGCGAGGGCACCTTGACCATCTTGGACCGCGTGCATCTGTTTCTCGATTTTACCTAAAACTTAAAGCAAAAACAAACCAAAACATAACGAAAACAAACCAAAAATAACCCGAAAACAAAACTATTCTAGAAAACAAGGAAAAAAAGACACTTAAAACTTGGGTTGCCTCCCAAGAAGCGCTTGTTTAACGTCATTAGCTTGACGCATTACTGCTCATAGATTAGGCTCGTCTAAAACCTTATCTTCAAGAATAGCATTTCTAAATCCTTCAAAATACGATTTCAAGCGCTATCCATTCAATTTTTGCATTGAATTAGTGGATCCATCATAGATGTCCACCGCTCCATGAGGATACGTTTTAGTTACTACGAACGGCCCCGTCCATCTTGACCTTAGCTTTCCTAGAAAAAGTTTAAGTCTAGATATAATAAAACCTTGTCACCTACCTTAAATCTCTTTCTCCATATTTTCTTGTCATGCCAAGCTTTGGTCTTCTCCTTTTATATGGCCGCATTGTCATAAGCTTCTAGCCGTAATTCCTCAAGCTCTTGCAATTGAAGCTTCCTCAATTCTCCGACCTCATCCATCTTCAAGCTACAATTCTTCACGACCCAATAAGATTGGTGTTGGATGTCCACCGGAAGATGACAAGCTTTACCAAACACCAAACAGAAGGGTGACATTCCAATTGGTGTTTTGTAAGCCGTCCTATAGGCCCATAAAGCATCATCTAAGTGAGTGCTCCAATCCTTCCGGTTTAGCGACACCGTCTTCTCAAGTATGGCGTTGATCTCCCGGTTAGATACCTCCACTTGTCCATTCGTTTGTGGGTGATAGGTCGTAGAAATCCTATGTGTGACATGGTATTTCTTCAAGAGTGCACTCACTATTTTGTTGCAAAAATGGGGTCCCTTGTCACTATCAAAGCTTTAGGAATCCCAAACCTTGAGAATATGTGCACCTTCAAAAAATCTGCCACAACTCGGAAATCATCAATCTGGGTGGCCTTCGCTTCCACCCATTAGGAAACGTAGTCCACCGCTAATAAAATATAAACATTCCCATAAAAACTAGGAAATGGTCCCATAAAGTCTATACCCCATACATCAAATACCTCACAAAATATAATTTATGTTTGAGGCATTTCATCCCTTTGGGATATATTCCCAACTCTTTGGCATCGGTCACAAGATTTGCAAAAGGCATACGCATCCCGAAAGATAGTAGGCCAAAAGAATCATGCGTCCAACACTTTCCTAGCGGTCTTTCTAGTACTAAAGTGCCCCCACATGCATATGAGTGTCAAAAAGACAAAACCGAAGTTACCTCATTATCTGGGAGACAACGACGAATTACTTGATCAGAACAGTGCTTCCAAAGATATGGATCATCCCACACATAGTATCGTGCTTCACTCTTTAGCTTATCTTTTTGAGCCTTGCTAAAGCTGGGAGGAAACACACTCGAAACCAGAAAATTAACCAAATGAGCATACCAAGGTTGTAGTACACGTACCGAAAACAAAGTATCATCTGGAAACTCTTCTCGAATAGGTGTGACTTGTGAACATCTTTTCTCCTTATGAACCAAGCGACTAAGATGATCGACCACCACGTTTTCCGCCCCCTTCTTGTCCTTGATCTCAATGTTAAATTCACTCAACAATAAGATCCATCTAATCAACCGGGGCCTTGCTTCCTTCTTTGTCAACAAGTAATGAAGGGCCGCATGATCCGTGTAGACAATCACCTTCGTCCCTAGCAAATAAAACCGAAACTTTTCCAAAGCAAACACCACCACCAAGAGCTCCTTCTCGGTGGTGTAATAATTTTTTTGTGCTTCATTTAAAGTCATAAAAGCATAATGGATTACATGAGAAGCCTCACCAATCTTTTGACCCAAGACTGCTCCTACCGCATAGTCACTTGTATCGCACATTAGCTCAAAGGGTAGAGACCAATCCGGGGGTTGAATTATTGGTGCAGTGGTAAGGAGAGACTTCAACTCATCAAAAGCTCTTTTAAAAGCTTCATTAAGGTCAAAGGTAACATCCTTCTTGAGAAACTCACAAAGGGGTGAAGCAATCTTTGAGAAGTCCTTAATGAATTTGCGATAAAAACCTGCGTGACCAAGAAAAGAGCGCACTTCTCGAACATTAGTAGGATAAGGAAAGGATTGAATTACTTCAACATTTGCCTTATCGACCTCAATCCCTTTAGAAGACACTATATGACCCAACACTATGCCCTGCTCTACCATAAAATGGCATTTTTCAAAATTTAGACAAAGGTTAGTATCCTTGCATCGTTTTAGCACAAGTGTCAAGTGAGTCAAACAAGAATCAAAATCGTTCCCATGAACGGTAAAATCATCCATAAAAACTTCAATGAAGTTCTCAATGTACTTGGAGAATATACTAACCATACACCTTTGAAAGGTTGCGGGCGCGTTACATAGACCAAATGGCATTCTTCGGTAGGCGAATGTGCCAAATGGGCAAGTAAATGTCGTCTTCTCTTGATCCTCGGGTGCAATTGCTATTTGGAAATAACCTGAATACCCATCCAAGAAACAATAGAAGGAATGACCTGCATGTCGCTCAAGCATTTGGTCAATAAAAGGCAAAGGAAAGTGATCTTTACGGGTTACCGTGTTAAGCTTTCGAGAATCAATGCAGACACGCCACCCGGTTTGAATTCTTGTTTGAATGAGCTCACCTTCTTGATTCTCCTTTACCGTGATTCCACCTTTCTTGGGAACGACCTGAGTAGGACTAACCCATTTGCTATCGGATATTGGAAAAATCATACCTACTTGAAGAAGTTTGAGGACCTCCTTTTTCACAACTTCCATCATGGGCGGGTTCAACCTCCTTTGTGGTTGTCTTGAGGGCTTTGCTTCATCCTCCATTAGGATTCTATGCATACATGTAGAGGGGCTTATTCCTCTAATGTCGGCAATGGTCCATCCTATAGCGTATTTATGCTCCCTTAACACATCAAACAACCGGTGTTCTTGATCTTCCGTCAGCTTGTTTGAGATTATCACCGACAAGGTTTCTCCATCACCTAGAAAGGCATACTTAAGGTGGTCCTGTAGTTGCTTGAGCTCCACTTTTGGGGCCTTCACAATAGAAGGAACAAGCTTCTCGCTTGGCAATGATAGTGGGATGGGCTTAGAGCCCGATAGCAAGAGTGGTTGCTCATAATGAGCGTTCAACTCGGCTACAACTTCTTGCATATCATCGTTTAGCATAAAATCCAGTTCATCATTATTAACCACAGAGTTTTCAAGAGTAGATTTCAATTCATCATGATCATTAATATCAAAGAAATCTTGAATAAGAGTATCTAAAACATCAATAGATCATAAAGAATTGTCATCATAGGGAAATTTCAAGGCATCATAAATATTATACTCAACCCTTTCCCCATCAAATTCCATGGTTAATGAGCCACTACACACATCAATTTTTGTTTTGGCCGTTTTTAAGAATGGTCTACCTAAGAGAATTGGGGCTTCATGCTTATCATGTTCCATCTCAAGTACATAAAAATCAGCGGGAAAGATCAACTTATCAACCATAACAAGCACATCTTCTACAATCCCCTTGGGGTAAACATTAGATCTTTCGGCCAATTGAATTACTACACTTATTGCATGCAATGGACCAAGCTCAAGAGATTCATAAATCAAATAAGGCAAGACATTTATAGAAGCACCCAAGTCTAGCATAGCCTTATCAAACTTAGTTTCACCTATAATGCAAGGGATAGTGAACATACCTGGGTCTCCAAACTTATTTGGCATTCGTCTTTGGAAGACCACTGAGATTTGCTGGCTAACCTTGATCTTTTGCTTCCCCTTAAGTTTTTGATTCCGCTTGACCATGCATAGCTCCTTCAAGAATTTAGCATAACGAGGAATGCTCTTGATAAGTTTGAGAAGTGGAATGTTCACCTCACATTTTCTAAACGTATCGAAGATCTCTTTATCATTCTCGATCTTACGGGTTTCCTTTAATGCCTCGGGAAATGGTGGAAGAGGTTTGGGAGCCGAGGTCGAAGGATTAGATGAGTCCTCGCACATAACCTTAGGCGCGGTTTGGACCACTAGGGGCGCGGTCGCGCTCCCGCTGTTTTTGCCCGCGCTCAACATGTTTGAATTTCTAGTGCCTGGGTGCGGGTTGGGGCTCGAGGGCACGGTCGTGCTCTCGCCGCCTTGATCGTGTTCGGGCACTTGTACAAATTCCAAAATTTCGTCCTCCTTGTCCTCTTTCTCATGTAAAGTTGGTTGCTTTTCGGCTTTGTTCTCCAAAACTTTACCACTCCGGAGCGAGATTGCATTTACGTTCTACTTAAGATTGAGCTCCGTTTGAGAAGGTAATTTGTTGGAATCCTTAGCTTCAAGTTTGCTCATCGCTTTTGCAAGTTTGCTCATTTGATTATCTAAGTTGGTGATGCTTGACTTGGTTTCTTGCTGAAATTGCCCCATGGATTGTTGCATAGTAGTCATGCTTTGGGCAAGAGTGCGGATCATATCATTCGTGGACAAAGACGGGCCTTGATTCGGTGCTTGAGGCCGAGGTTGAAAGGAAGGTCTAAAACCTTGAGGGTCGTTTGGTGGTGCATATTGTTGATTCTGATTAGCATACCTCAAATTAGGATGATCCTTCCAGCCCGGATTGTATGTGTTCGAATAAGGATCATACCTTGGCCTTTGTGGCCCATAACCTCCAAGCGCATTGACTTCTTCCTCTTGAGTATGAAGAGTAGGATAAGCATCTGTCTTGTGAGTAATGTCGGAGCAAAAACCGCAAGCTTTAACTTGTTGTTGTCCATCTAAGATGAATTGCTTGAACATTGTCTTCAACTCACTTACTTCCTCATGTAAAGCACTAGCATCAATAGAATGGGCAACTTTCATTGTAGCTCTTTTGCTAAATTGACGAGAGCCTTCAGATAGTTCATGGAAAAGCTCAAATGCTTCAGTAGGAGTCTTATTCAGGATGTTTCCTCCACGGGCGGCGTTGACATGTCGTCTTTCTTCATCTGATAAACCTTCATGGAGGTACATAACAAGATCCAGCTAAGAATAACCATGATACAAGCAGCTTGAGATTAGCTTCTTGAACCTCTCATAATACTCATACAATGATTCGTTCGGGAGTTGCTCAATATTGCTAATACTCTTCTTCAGACTTGAAACCTTTGTGGCAGGAAAATACTTCTCAAGAAAAGCCTTCTTCATTTGCTCCCAAGTCTCAATACTGTCAGGAGCCAAGTAATACAGCCAGTCACTAGCTCCCTCTTTGAAGGAAAAAGAGAAAGCTCTAAGCTTGACTTGATCATCAGTTATGCCCTTCGGTTTCATGCTAGAGCATACAACATGAAATTCAGCCAAATGTTTGTTGGGATCCTCACCCGCCTTCCCATGGAATTGAGGAAGGAGGTGAATCAACCCAGATTTCAGGTCAAATTGGACACCGTCAGGGAGCTCAGGTGGCTTCACTGCCAATGGTTGTTGAGCCAAATCAGGTGCAGTCAACTGCCTCAGTGTTTGTCGAGCCATCTCCGCAATTTTAGGAATGCCTTCGGACTCAGAATCAGATGTGGAAGAATCTAGGTTTAACGGTAACTCACGATAGAAATCACGAACTTCCTAACGCAACCTAGAGATTGTCCTTTCAATTTCTGGATCAAAAGCAACAAGAGATGGATTAGTAGTGCGGGTATGAACCATGCAAGTGGTTCACACCCTAAAAAATAAATAAATAGTAACACTAAATAAACACATAGAAATAGCCGAGTCCCCGACAATGGCTCCAAATTTGACGAGCACTTTTATGTCGTGGTAAAAGCGTTGTCAAAGAAAGATCCTAACTTCCGAACCTAAGTATAATGGAAGCAAGGGTCGTACCCACAGAGAGTCAGATTCCTTGCGTTTAATTAATATTACTAAAGTAATTAAAGGGTATTTTCATATTTTAACTATTAATCTAAGTAAACAAAACAAAGCAAGTAAAACAATTGAAGTTTCAAATAGAGGAAAATCGTCCAACTAGTTTCGTATCCATTGCATACATGAGCTTTGATCCTTGATTTGAATTCCCTTGACTAATCTATTGTGAATTGATAGCGGTGAAATGGTCGTGCAAATCACGGCTATGTAAAAGAATCCAAACTAATTAAGAACCATAGTCTTTAGGAAGTCCGGGTCGAATCCACAGGGTGACAGATTTATTGTTTTGTATGAATTTTGTGGCAAACCAAGTAACTGAGGGGGTTTTTGTATTTGGAACTAAATCTAAGAATGCAAAACTAACAAAGTAATAAAAGATTATGAATAACAATAATTAGGAAGATAGATTAGGCAAACAAATATCCACAATCGAATGACAAGTTGATCATTGATTTCACCTCAATATCACATGCAATGGATTTTCCAATTCCTTTTCAATTCTAACTAATAGTACAACCAGATACTATTAGTTCTAACTAATTAAACAGCCATGAAACCATCAATGATTCAGTTTAATAGTAGCAATAAGGATAGGAATATAATAGGATACAATTCTAGTATAAAACAACCAGCTTTTACCCTAGAATGCAAATCAAATCTCTTCTGCATAAGACTAGCACAACCAGATACTAGTACGATGCAGTTGCTACTTTAATCTAGAGATGCTCAACCAGTAACACTCTAGATCTAGCAAAAGATTAAATAACAGCAAACCCTAGTTGATCAGGCTAGAAACTGTTGAAATAAATCATAATCTTTCAATCAAGAGAGAAGATTAAACCCAATCAATAGATAAGGAATTAGAAATCTCACAACTTTAATCAAAATGATGCTTCAATTGTTTGACTAAGCAAAGATGCTTAGTTCTCCATAGAAAATATGAAAAACTTGAATGAAAAGCAATATGAATAATAGATAGATTATGAATGAGAGGTGCAACTCTCAAAACCTAATATAACCAACTAGGTCTAAAAAGACATGTGGTGAATAAGAAATCTCGCTAACCGTCAGAGGCGGCGGGAGCCGCTGGGTTGGCGGCGGCCACCGCCATCACCTCGGTTCAAAATTCAAGTGACACTTTGGGGGCTGTTTTGTCTCCCTTCGAGTTGGAATTTGGAATCGGAGTAAAAGATTAATGGTAGCTCTTTGAATTAGCTTTCCAATGATAATAAATTCAACTTCATCGGACCACTATAGCTCCCAAACAAACCCTTACAAGACAGAGATGTCGAACTAGCAACTCCAAAGGATGGCCCGAATTCAAGCGTTCTTTCCCCATTTACATTCCTTTCACACTTGTTCACTTTAAGACCTATAAAACAACATAGAACAAGTGAAAAAACCCAAAACTCCTAGACATTCTAATAACTTAAAGAAACTAACTAAAAGTACCGAAAAACAACGCAAAAGAAACGTAAACATGCATTCTAAACACTACCTAAATGCAAGCTATTATGAATTCATGGAATTCAAGCTCAAAGTGGTTATCAATATACACCGTCTTTAATAACCTTTTAACCAATTAACCTAGAAAATCTTCTATGTCAAATTGATCATGCAAATAAGTTCAAAGCATTCAATAGAAACATAGTTCATGAATTCCACCGTCTATTCACGAAGTTTTGTGATTGAATTCTCCTCCTTTGATTAACCGTATTCCACCGTATATAAGTTTAATCAAAGGATTCATCCATGAACAACCAAATTCCACCGTCTATTTAGTTATTCTAGTTGTAATTCAACCTAGAAATAGAATAGGTGATCAATCTATTATAATCATAAGCGAATCTAATCAATTAAGCATGGAGAACTTCAATCTAGTCAAGGCAAATTGAAATAATTTAAATCTCACAAACAATCATGCATACAATTTCAACTAACTAGTTGGACATGGGAAATTAGCTAGAATATGACATTAAAGAAGAAATTAAACTTACAAGAGTTAGGTTTCTCTTCAATTGTGCAATCTAGGGTTTCTTCCCAAGAGTTCTCTCTATTGTTGAATAACGTAAAATAAAGCTTAAGTTCCCAAATAAAACCCTAGAAGATTATTTATATCATATCCAAAAACATCCTAAAATAATAATAAGTCGGCTAAAAGATAACACGAAAGCCTGAAATCAGCATCGCACCAACGCGCCAGAGCGCGGTCGCACTCCACCTAGGGCTGAGCATCGGTTCAAAACCTAACCGAACCGACAAAAACCGAACTGAACTGAAAACCGATATTTGATTTTGAATGGAGCGAAAACCGAACCGAATGTTTTCGGTTCGGCTCGGTTCGGTTTTGGTCTTGGTTTTGGTCGGTTCGGTTCCGTCCAAAACCAATTTGCCCGAACATGTATACACCTCCCACTAAACCGAATGAATTGAATTGAATGGTCAATCCTCACTAGAGCGCGGTCGCGCTCCACCCCATTCTGCCCGCGCCCCAAACTCAGAACCTTTTTCCTCTCGGCGCTAGCACATGTCTTCTGGGCGCGTTTTGGACTCTCCTTCTTGAGTTGTGTTTTTCTCTTTATTTCTTCACTTCAATGCTCTCCACTCATTCCGAACTCCGGTCCTTAGCTTGATATCCACCACGAATCACCTTCCAACCTGTAATGAAGCACAAAAGAGCGTAGATTCCGAACTAAACTAAAACAAAACTAAACTATGAATTAAAACAAAACTCTAGCTAGAAATGCATGAAAAGAGGATAAAAATATGCTCTAAAACCTATAACTATATGCTCTATCACAAGACACTAGTCCGAGGACTTTTTCCGACCCCGCTCTGATTGGCAGTGGGTCGGATCCCCACCCAACGATCTGCACAACCAACCTCTAAACCTCGACACATACATCCAAATCCATGTCTATGAAATATATAAACATGTTAGATTATTGTATGCATATTTAATGTATATCAAAAGTATATTTAAAGTTATGTATACTCACGTGTAAGACAAACATGCAACCACTAATACATCTGGCATTCGTGCGGATTGCACAACCCGGCTGCTTGTACAAGTAGGCCAATTTACGACTGCCCATGCATACGAAGAGGTCACCCCATGGTCTAGGAGCAGATGCATGAGTTTGTATGGGACCGCGACATCGGACTTGTCCAAAAATAATGTATTTTCGAGCAACAACAAGTATAGAGGTTCCACCATGTTCCCTAGCATAGTCTTGAGGGCGATTGTGTTTATGCCACCATTCTTTATTTGCATGTTCACCTCCACAACATCAACTCCTAACATGTGCGCCAGCCTCTGACGTATACCAAGGGCTTCCAAACCGCTTTGCGAATCGGTTATCTTTATGCCATTCATTGGCACATTCAATATCTTCGAGACGTCGTGGAATGTGTTGGTCATCTCCCCCAAGGAAAGTGGAAACTATTAGTTTCCTGGTGCCATCTCTCGAAAAATGCATATACCAACGCTTGGTTGTGTTCCATGAATGTCCAATCCTTTAAATGAGCCAAACCGCTTTGGTTTACAAGCGCCATCCATTACACTGCTTGATTGTTATTCACCAAGTCTCTCAACAGATCTAGTGCCCCGGACCGACATTGGACTTTACGTAGTTTCGTATATAGTTCAAATTGCAACAAACAATAAGTTTTGAACATTATAAACAATATCAACAATTTAAAATTATTTTTCATTCTTACGTAGTACATGGGAGGCCCCATGTCGGCATTTGGGAGCCCTCTAGGTTCGTGTACAGTGTGAACATCATATACGGCTCTTGGGATAGCATATTATACTCATGATAATCCAGATACTAAGGGGGAAATTGGTAACCCGTGTATGAGGAAGGACTGGTTGATGGACATACTTTCGTATAGCTCATACTACCATGGGTGAGCGGGGTAGGGTTCACAAAGAGGTTGCTTGTAAGCTCCAGAAAAATACTATCACTTCTATTCAACAACCATTCAATCGCTTAAATATCACCTAGATCTGCATCAATTTTTAACGACATTTATCTAAAACATAATATCATGCATATTATACATACATTAACCCATCAAATACCAATAAAACTAATAATTAAACAAAATAACTAAACCATACAAAATAAATAAACCATACAAATTTACGACATAAATTAAGAAAATTTATAATTAAACCCTACAAATACTTAGTCATTAATAATTAAACATTCTCATCCAAAAATACCAAGAAAACTAATATCATGTATATTACACATACATTGATCCATAAATTACACATAAATTAAATATTTATTTTTATGAAATAAATTAAGATATAAGTTACTATCATGTATGAACCTAATTTAAACTAATAATTAATCAATAAAACTAATATTTAATTGAAATAATTAAACCATACAAATTTACAACATAAATTAAGAAAACGAAAAATTAAACCCTACAAATAATTAAATCCTAAATTATGCGAAATAATCAAAATTATATTTTAGGAAAGTTCTAATATTGTGTACGATACCCTCTAAGGGGGCGAACGGGTTGTGCGGGAGTAGATGGGTTAGCTCGTCGTTGCTTCCGAACCCGTGTTTTGAACCTCCTCATGACCGCTCGATCCACCAACGTTCTCCCGTGTGACCTCTTCATTTAGATTTATTGGTGGGGGTGAATTCCGCCTTAAAAGAGGACGAGATCTAGAACTTGCGGGAGGTGGGGTTTTCAACTTTTCGGTTAATTTATTCTAATAGAACAAATTAAATCAAAATTTAAGAGTGATAAATTAATGAATTTTTAAACTAAATTTAATAATAAAATTAAAAATACATACCCAACCCTCTTTTAGCTTGTCCATGACAGAAGATTTGACCGGGGCGCTTGAAAATGCATGTGGCTATAAAATGATCCGCTTCAAGAAGAAGCTCTTGAAAATGGAGGAGCTAATGGAGGAAATGGGGTAAGAGTGAAATGGTGGAGATAAGAGTGAAATGGGGTAGTGAAAGAGGACTACTCGCATATACTCTCGCCCCTTTCGCCCGTTGGTCAAACCCGTGATTCTGCTTCTACATCATCATGACAGCAGCGGTAGCGATAACCGCTACCGCTAATGCACAGATTCCCACGTGTGAAATTCTGCATTTGATTGGATTTAAAAAATATAGCGGTAGGATAAATGATAGAGCCTATAGCTTTAAAAAGTGGGGCGCCCCACAACTCTAAGTGGGACGTTCCTAATTCCTATGATGTTTTGTATAGCTAGATAGTTTATTATTATATAACCACTTCTTAAGTACTCCATGCCACATGAATAAATTGCTCTTACCACCATATTCTTACTTAAAAATATCTTTTGAATTAGGATAGTTTAGATGCATGTTTTATATATGTTTTAGTTAGTTTTAGGTTAGTTTTTATGTAGTTTTTATGTTTTTGTGTTATCGGGTATTATGCGCTGGTTTGCTCGGTTTTACAGGTTTTTAGGTTAAGGAGCAATAGCGGGGGCGAGTATAGATGGATCATGGTGGTGATGGACGAGGCAAAGGAGCTAAAGGAAGCTAGGGCATGCTAGGAGAAGAGCCAAGACAAGGAGAAGACAAGCCAAGCACAAGCCAAGTGCTCGGGATTGATCCCGAGCAACGAACCCGCGCATTTCTAACTGGTTGCCAATTGTGCGGGATTGCAAGGAAAGCGCGGCCGCGCTTTTGCGGGACGAAGCCGCGCATTCGGGAGCTTTTCAGCGGACAAGTGTTTTGGGCCGAGTTTTGGTATTGGGCTTTGGTTTTGATTTGTGGGCTTGTATGTCATCCGAGTATGTGTGTTTGATATATCTTATGAGGGATATTTTTAGGAGCATATAAATACCTTATGTTAGTTTATTTTTAGGGGAACTTTTGATCAACTTTGGAGGCTAGGGTTTTCTCTCTAGAGGCAAACTTGAACCTTTGTAAGTTTTCTTAATTTCAATTATGAATTGCTAAATTTCTCTAGTGTTTGGCTAGTTATTGAAGTCATGATTTGTATGTAGTTGTGAGGTTTGATTGATTTTCAACAAACTTGAATAGAAATTATTCCCTGTGCTTAATTGAATCTGAATTATTCTAGGGTTTTGTTAGATTAGCTACCTAATAGAATTTCTAGATTAATTTACAACTGAATCTGATTAATTATTGGTTGGAGTTAATTAGATCAAGAGTAGACTTTAATTAATTTAGTACCGGTCGGACAAGTTGATTAAAGTAGGGAATAAATTCACAATTCACTTAGATGTCTAGTTGCTCTAAGTGTTTGTTTCTATTAAAAACTTGAATCGTCATGCTGTTATTTAATTGAATCTAGAAGGTCTTCTAGGTTGTTAAATAATTAGGGTTGCTAGACTGGTTGTTCTATCAACTATATATGAAGTTCGGGTTTTAATCCTTAGTAGGATCACTATCCACAATAGATTATTCAAGTGAGAAGAGAATCAAGAGAATCGATGATCGACTAATCAATATCATGATGGATCTAATTAGTTGAACACGTTTGTCTTTCATATATTCAAATCATCTTTTACATTCATAGTTAGTTTTATTCTTGCATATTAGTTTAGATAATCATTCTGAAAACCCCCCTTTAGTTACTTGGCACATAAGTAATAACATTAATACACGAGTCTCGGTGGGATCGACCCTTGCTTACCATTCTACTCAGATTGGTTAAGTTAGGATTCTTTGATAGGTAAAACGACTGAAAAATACCTCATCAGGAAGCTCGACGACTTAAGGTAAAAGCTTCTACTTTCGCTATTAAGGATAACATCTTATTCAAGTGGATGTCTTCAGGATTGTACGCACGATGCGTGAAAGAAGAAGAAGTACAGAAGGTCTTACATGACATACATGACGGGGAATACGGAAACCACACTAGGGGTCGCAATTTGCAAAGAAGGAGAGCAGAATGAGCTACTATTGGCCCACCATGAACAAGGATGCAGTTGAGTTCGCTCGAAAGTGTGACGCGTTCCAGCGTCACGGACCAATTCCACATCAACCGCCGGAGTTATTACACCCTATAACCTCCCCTTGGCCATTCATGAAGTGGGGAATGGACATCGTGGGAAAACTCCCCCCAGCTTCGGGACAACGTGTTTACATATTAGCCATGACTGATTACTTCTCTAAATGGATCAAAGCCGAAGCCTTCAAAGAACTGAATGACACGCAGGTCATCTCCTTCTCTAAATGAATGTTGTATTGTGACAACGGATCTCGGTTCATTAGTGAAAAAATGAGAACTTTTTGCCAACGATACAACATTCAGCTAGTGATGTATACTCCGCGATACCTTCATGCTAATGGTCAAGCAGAAGCAAGTAACAAGGTGATCATGAACAACTTGAAAAAATGCCTTAAGGAGGCTAAAGGAAGATGGGCCAACGAGTTACCCCTTATTCTCTTGTCAGATCGGACGACTCCTAAGACCGCCACTGGGCATACACCTTTCTCATTGGTGTACGAGTGCGAAGCCGTGTTACCAGTCGAGATAACTTTGTCTACAACCCGATATGTTCTTGCTACCGAAGAATCAAATCAAGACAACTTGTTCCATCATTTGGATACAGTCGACGAGTTACGAGATGAAGCATCTATTCGTATGGCGGCATACAGGAAGGGGGTAGCTCGGAGCTACAACAAACACGTTAGAGCAAAGGTGTTTCAAGTAGGCGATTGGGTACTAAGAAAGGTTTTCCAAAATACCCAAGAGTTGAATGTTGGCAAGCTTGGAGCTAATTGGGAAGGACCCTATCAGATCACAAAAGTTGTTGGACAGGGAGCTTACGAGTTGATCTCCCACGATGGGAAAATAGTCCCAAGGAGCTGGAACACGACAAATCTGAAACTCTACCACTTTTAAACGAGTCGCGACAAGGTACCTAGTCATTACTTGATCTTGACCATCAAATTTGTTATATCAATTTACATACACTGAACAACAACGACACTATAAAACTAACAAGGGATGCCTTGCAACGTTACAAGCCAAAACATGGGTCCTTGCCTTATAATCAGGCTACGATGTGCACACAACGACTAGTCACAAGATGCAAGAGACAAGGAACACGTTAACGACTCTAGAGCAAGAGGAGTCCAACACAAAAGAGATCTTGATGTAATCAATTCAAGTTTTATTAATAAACAAGAGTACTTTGCATCTATGAGTTTCATCTCATTACACATAACTCTCTCTCTCTCTCTCTCTCTCTCTTAGCATCTATTACAAAAGCGCTATTACAACATAACTCGTTCAAACACGATTAACAGTCTTTTCTTCAAACGCGTTGATCCCCGCCTAGCATATGCCTTCGTCAAAACCTGCACCATCTGCAAGAAAGGCAAACAAGCAAAACACCACACAAGCATAGACTTCATTCACGAAAAGACCCTTAAAAGCATAATACTAAGGGTTAGAAAAAATTGTTTTGTCCACCCACACAAATGGCCCTACAACAAGCGGCCCATAAAAAAAATTGTTTTCAACCCCGACATACCGTGGGTACCCAAAAGACTTAAAATTCAAAAACAGAAATGATGAGGCTACTCCTTGGATCCATCTTCGTAAGCCTTCAGATTCTCCGCAAGCTCCACCTAGGCCACTTCCTTGGAAACATGAACAATGTCGTCCACCAACGAAGATTTCTTGATCGCGATCTCTTCTTCCGGGAACAATTTATCGAATTGCTCTCTCTCTCTTTTACAGCATCCCATGAAGTATGCTTCCCAACGGCAAACTCCTCTATCGTCTCCACGTGGGCCCTGTACGACCAATAATCAACAGTGTCCTCAATCTCCTTTGCAAGAGCAGGCTCCTTCCTCGATGCAGCCATGAATCTCTCCTCCCAATCCTTAGAGTTCTTGGAGGCCTTCTCAATTGCATATGTCAGCTCTTTAACTTTCTTTTCTAGAGCACTCTTCTCATGCCCCAGAAGAGCACTCCTATCCTTCTCAAGCTGAACATTGATCTTGCTCTGAGCAAGTTGGCCAGGTTGGTCCTTGAAGGCATCAGAAGCTGATAGCGTAAGTTGAAAGCTCTGGAAAAAAAATCGCGTTATAACATGAGTAAGAGATAAAACGCGTAAATGAAAGCACAAAGAGTTACTAGAAGACAACAATCGTACTTGCCATTGGGAAGCTTGCATCTCTCCAAAAAACTCTGGCATGGTAGATCGTTTTGCGGCACCACGAGAATAGTTCACATGAAGAGGCATCAAAGAGGTCAAACACTTCTCGGTCGCCATGTCTAAAGACAGCATAGTCCCCGGGAAATCAGTCAAGTTTGGGGTAGCATTTTTCTTCAAAGGGGGAGCATCGGAAGTAGCACCGGTCACCTTTGAAAGAAGAGACACTGCTAAAGACATGTCTGTCGTTGATCTTGTCTCGGCCTTCCTTTTCTTCCGTGCTTCGACACATTCCATGGTGGTCAAGGCAACAGTGGAGCGAGTAGTCCTTGAGCCTAGCAACATGCAAAGAGGTAGAGTTACAAAAGTTGAAAGCATCAACACTCACTAAGTAGGAGGGATATCTAAACTTACTTGACATCTCAATGTCTTCGGAATCGGCAGAGCACGCTTTTACCAATTTCGGGTAAGATCTTTCTTCCAAGGAGAGAGCTTCTATGCGAGAAACCAGTTGAGCCGATACCTTACGGGGATGAAATGAGGCAAGGTTCACTGCATCAAAAGCAAGCGTAGTCAAAGGTTAATGTTACCTAGAAAAAGTAAGATGAACAAACAGAATAAACACTATATGATGATCGCCAACGGGGTTTCAGAAAAAAAGTATCAACTTCCAAAGAAGACAGTTTTACAAAGAAGAATTTGTTAGCCGAGCCTCGATCCGACTTTGACATGTTGTAGATCAGGTCAGATTTGTTCTTTAGGGTTTTCAAGGTGAAACGGCCAGGACCACTTTTTGAAAGTTGCTAATTGCAAAGAAAGTCGACAGCTTTGAACAGGGATGTCATGAGAAGAGCATAATTGATCAACAGACAAGAGAAGCCACCAAACATGGGGAAGGATTTGTCCGGGTGACACATTAAGGGTGGCAAGAAAATCAATCACAAGAGGAGAAAAGGGAAAACGGTGACCAATGCGGAAGGGGTACTCATATAAGCATACCCAATCGTCATTGTGAAAACCTCCGTCGAGGCTGGAAATCCAACAGAAAAAGCAAAAGAACTCGGCTCTTCAGAGATGTTGTTTCTTTGATGGTAAGGAGTAAGAACTTTAGAAGAAACAAGGTAAGGGGGGTCGGTAGGTTCGTAACAACGGGAAAAAGATTCGGTGGAAGAACTAGAATCATCATGGAGAGAGAAGAAAGAAAAACAAATGACAAAGAATCAAGGAGAAGGGAGACGTACCTGCTAACCAAGAAGCACAGACAAAGTTACAATGATGTTTTAGACCAGCCTTAAATAAGGGTTGATGGGACGTGCCATAATGCGCTACAACATCCAAGACAAACTCAAAAAAACCCAATGGAAATTGAGAGGGAAGTTTTCCCGGGTATTTTTAGGGGTTACTGTTGGGCCCCTCAAAACCAAGCCCAAATTGGACGATTAACGTATCAAAGCCCAGATCCACAGAGGTGAATCTGATAATTGACGAAGTCCAGGAACTGTCTAGACGAGGATACAATTGTTCATGAAAGCAAACAGTTAAGCGATATCCTCGGAAGTAAACGGCTATAACATTAATGGAAGAAGGCGATATTTGCGGGATTGGAGGAAGAGCGAATAATCGACCAACGGTCAAGAGAAGGAAGGTGGCTATAAAAGCATAGACCAATGAAGAAGAGGGGGCATTCGAGCACTCTGAGGAAATAGTCTTATATTCTTTGTAATCTGTCATCAATCACACCAATCACGGTTCATATTATCAGTTTTCCGATCAATTTGTCTAAGCTGTGTTTTAAGATCATTTCCATTTCAATACACTCGAGCTACTCCTACTCTCATACTTTACTGCGTACGTCATATCTTTATTTCTGATTCATCTTGTGTTGAGAGTTTAACGTGTTAAGACTTCTTGTTGGTTGAGTTCCCCACATTTTAACAGATAATGTGTTACGTATTTATTCTGCCCAAAACAGTAATGAACAAAACACCCTTCTATTCCACCAGTGAAATTTAGGGTAAGGGAAATAGGGGAAAATGGTATTCTAGATATCTCAAAGGAGCGAGCGGTTAAGTTAGACATGAAATGTTAGCGTGAATGTTTATCAAAAGTATAGTTTCGAATAAACTTGTTCAGATGACCATTTAACTTGTTATGATACTAAATTCCACGTCAAAAATTATAAAAAACCAAGCTCAAATATATACTCCCTCCGTTTTACAATAGTTGTTCTTAAAGCCAATTTTTTTTGTTTCAAAATAGTTGTTCATATAAAGTTTTTTTCCATTTATATCCTTACAGTATACTCCACATTACACTTCCCCCAAAATTTCTTTTTAAAAGTACAAATTACATATTGGTAACTGAGAAAAAAAAGAGAGCATTTAATAGGGGCAATTTGGAGAATTTTTTTTCCTTAATATGTATGAAATTTTGTTTAAAAACAACTATTGTGAAACAGAGGGAGTAATTTTTTGAGTTATTTTTCCTATTATTAATTAATTTTAGATTAAAATCTTACTAAATTTATGTCTTAAATTTAAGGCGCAGGTAAATTGAACAAATATCTTTATGTATTGACTCATGGACTTTGTCATAATTGTATGTAATTAGTTAATTTATACAGTACTACGTACATCTGACGACTGACCTTCAATTCACCATGACCCAATAATAACATTACACTGCCGCCAACCACCACCCTCGCCCATTACCATCCCCATCACAGCCATCACTCTTCCGACCTGCCTCCATTGATGGCACTAGCTAGCTACTCCGTAGGAGTATTTACTACTACACATTTTATGAAAAAGTGGTCCTAATTAACTACTTATATAACACATATCCACACACCAGTATTTTTTTTATTCATCATTTGGATAATAATAAAAATGGTTAGGTGGTAATTTAGGGCTGGGCAAAAAAAACCGTAACCGAAAAACCGAACCGAAAAATCGACAAACCGATCACTTTTTACGGTTAACCGAACCGAATTTTTTTTTTAAGCGGTTACGGTTAACCAACCGATACTTTTAACGGTTCAACGGTTCGGATACGGTTATCAATATTTTCACGGGCGGTTAAGCGATGAACCGATAATATTTTTAATATATATTATATGTTTTTAAAAAGAAAATTATATATCTAATTAGTTTTAATTAAAAATAAATATATTTTAATAAATAATAAACTACCTATTATCTTTTTTGTTCATAGTTTTAATTTTTGTTCAATACTCAGAATATCAAACAAAGCAATCAATCAATAGTGTTTTCAATATTACAAAACAATTCAACGATTAAATTGGCAAACTGCTATGGTATGACAAAGCTAATTAGAGGTTTAGATCACGTGTTTGTGTGTGTTAAGACTTGAGATACGTGAATTGCTACAGTATCAGATACGTGTATTATGACTAATTTAATAGGACCGAATAAAATACCAATTGATACGTGAATTGGTATTTCCTCACAATTGACCTATTAAGTTACCTATTTGTGTGCCCCTATTTGCATTTAATCTTAATTTTTTTATTAGCAATTCATATCAGATTTTATTTTATTAAAAAATAAGATAATTTTTTGTATTAAAAATCTGATTTTTAATTAATAAATAAAATTAAAACAAGTCGGTTAACCGATAAAACGTACCGGGTTTCACGGTTAACCGTTAACGGTTAACCGATAACGAACGGTACGGTTATAGTTATCGAAATTTACTAACCGAAGTTTCGGTTAACCGATGTCCGGTTAACCAAAACTCCGATTAACCGACCGTGCCACCCTTAGGTGGTATAACAAAATCAACGAGTAATTTCTCAAACATCTTTCTACAAGTGGATGTTTGTAAACTTTCTAGATTGTGGCACTGTTTGGATTTGACTAATTGACTTAGTGATTTTGCAAAAGAGCATTCGAAAAGAAAAATATATAAATAATCAAAGGAACGAAAAAGAAGATAAACATGTTAAATGTATAGTAAGTTATATCTGATGGAGATAGTTTCTTGTTATCATTAGAGTCGCTTTTAAGTAAGGAAGAAAGAAAGAAATTTGGGAAGATTAGTAGTATATTACAATAGTAGCTAGGGAGTATCAATTATGTATGATATGATAGGACTGAAAATTGAAAACAAAAACAAGTGACCCGGGTGGGTCCCGGGAGGTTGAATATTTTGTATATTTAAAAATTCAACCCCTCCATTAATTTCTGGTGGAGCCCACCTTCCCACTTTCCATCCAGTCTGCTTCCATTATCTATTTGTAGTTTTATCTTAATTTTATAAGTTTATGCTTTTTGCTTATGTGATTGTTTTACATACTTGGGTTAAATTATTAATATATTAGGGTTGTTTTTGGGCATTTGGTTTGACGGTTATGTCTTTAGGTACCTCGAGGTTATCGTTTCAAATTCCAAGGACGATGGTTTGCTCTTCCTCTCATCTCTATTTAATGCTCTAGGCGAGCCCAAATAGTATTTATGGCGACCCTAATCCTTACCCTATCAAAAAAATATATTAGGGTCAAACATAGAAAACTACCCATAATATAGGGTTATTTACCGAAAACCACCTTCCTTTTGTCATATTACCATAAACCCACCCATATAAGGTGCTCTATTAGCCAAACGCCACCAGTCGTCCAAATTCTCGTTAAAATCGTTGAAATCACTAAATTGCCCTCCAATTTTTAAAACCCCGTCGGTAAATTTGACCTATTAACAGGTTAGTCTCCACTCACTTACACTCATCCACTTCCACTGCGATCGGTTGCTTAAGATTCACCACAATTCCACTCGAAGGCGATCGTTCTTCGTCAATTCCATAAAAATTGAGGGTTTCGAATTAGGGTATAACCTAAATATGAGAGATTGAGTGAGTTTTCGGTGGCGATTATCTAGATTGAGTGGGCTAGGTCTAGTATTTTTCGTTTCTGGGTTTAGGGTTTCGATTTGGGTTGTTGCGGAAGTGTTTTGCATTTCTAGGTTGTAAGAACAATTGGAGAATCAAAGCTTACTGTCTTGACAAGTGTAAAAGCAAAGGGGTATTGACAACAAGTCAATTGCCTGAATGGACTTATTTTCATCTCCATTTTTACCTTTTGGGGGACTTGTTTAGGAATTTTCTTGTTCAATTGCTTTATATTGATAAGAATGGACTGAGTAGGAGTTGTTTAAGCATTTCCATGTTAGCTGGATAGTGGGGTTACATTGAACGATGTTGGCATATTCTTGAGCTTGTCGGTTGGCATGTGGTCCACACATGTAGTGAATGAATAGGTTTGAATGTTAGTTCGAAGCTCCAGGTGATGTAAGATGCTAAAATGGAATCATGTTATTTTTGGAATTGAAACTGTCTAAGTGTTATATGCTTTATTAGATTTAATTTTTGTTGATTTTTTAGGCAATGATGTTCGCCTTCAGATTCCCGTATGGGGGTAGTTTTTACATATCCAAGGTAGGCAATTTATGCTATAGAAAAGGGAAGGTGCACATGTATAATAATGTTGATCTAGATACAATATAAAAGGTTGTGTTGGAGACTTTGATAAAAAGAAGAATTAGGCTCAAGCTCCATTCAGTGTTGGCTTGCTGGAGCTTGCGAAAGTGGGGCTGACTTTTTCCGGCCATTGGGCGCGTATTCGGCGACACAATTGGAGAATCCATGAATCAACTTGTCGAGGCTGAAAGTACCTTGATTTTTCCACCTCCTCCCCTTGCTTTAAAGAGCTTGTGAAAGATTAGCTTAATATTTTCCTTTAAAATTTATCCTTGATACCCTCTAAATGTGCAAGGTCATACAAACCTCATCATCACCACAAAAATGGAGTGACTTAGTTCACCGGCTTCACCTACAACTTCACTGTCAACCTCTCTTGAAATTTTTAACTGTATATTACTATATTCAGCAACCTCGAGCCCTCCAACCTCCACAACCGCAACAACCTCTGGTGATGCTTGACCATGACAATTAAAACCTCTTCTCCAACGCTTTTCATGAGCTCTCTTTCATAATCAACTTGGAGCTTCAAAAAACTTACTTTAAAACTGAAGAAATTAGAGGAATGAGGAAGAGAAAGGAAGAATTAGAAGAAATTAAATCCAAATTTCAATATGCCCTTTTTGTAATGAAATTAGGGGAAAAAGAAGAAGGAAGCTAGATGTTGAAGAGAATGAAATTAGGAAAAATAGAAGAAGGAAGATGTAAGATAAGAAGGCAGATGGGAGCTTAGAATGAGATTGGGGGGAAATATGGAAAATGATGGGAGAAGAAAGGTAAGTTGCAGAGAGTGAAATTTGGGGAAGGTTGATGGTAGAATGATAATTGTATTTTTTTCCTTTCTTTTTAAATCTCAAATTAGAATTTTAATATGTCCCTTTTAGTAATCTTACTCTTTTTATATTAAAATCTATTTAGTAATACCGAACAATCAAGTAACTTTTTTCTCATAATTTCCGTTCCAAGTCCGATTACTATATTCATCCCCAATTCCAGCTCTAGTTTCTAATTCAGCTCCAGCTCCAGCTAAGTTTACCGAATGGAGCCTTAGGGGGATTGAAGGAGATGTGTTATCCACAACCTGGAATGACTATTTAAGCTGGCTTGAAATACATTGGTGGAGATATTGATGTCATGGACATGGTTAGGGCAATTAAACATAAGATAGTCTATGTGTACCTTGTGCAAAATGATGAGCCCAGTCCACATGTTTTGAAAAGTCAAGGCCCAAATACATCTCAGTCCATTACTAGACCCACTCAAAACACCTCTCCAACCTATCAAAACAGCAATCACGGGAAGGGTAAAGACAAAACCCTAAACACTCCTTCCCTAGATCTAGAGTATTCCTCAAAAAGTGAAGATGAATTGGAAGATGATAATGGAGATGATGTTGTCTTAGATTTAGAAACTTCATCAAACGATGCATCAGATGACTTCCAAGAGAGTGGAGATGAAGATGATGACTTATTTTAAAGTATGTAGATGAAGATGTTGGTGAGTTTGGAGCTACAGATTTTGTGTTGAGGCATTGTGGACGTAATGTTGCTTTAGATGATGATGTAATGGTTGATGATTCTGATGACTTCAAGAGTTTGAGTGACTGAAATGACTTTATGATATCATCTAGTTTTACATAGTTTGCATGAGCATTTAGGATAGATTTTCTCCTTTTCTAGCTTAAGTTTTGGTCTTTTGTGTTGATTTTTGTATTATTCGTAGTATAGAGGTCCACACAAGTTTGTTTTTTTTAGGTCTTTTGATGGTGTTTTGGAGTCAAAAGGAGAAGAAGACAAGAGGACAAGATCTTAATGAAGCTTAAAGACCACAACTAGCACTAAGAAATGAAGATTTGAGGATTCCAAGAGCTTTCAAGAGTTGTGGAGGAGTTACTACAAGTCAAAATGCAAGCTAAGGAGTGAAGGAAGAGGTTAGAAGCATCATCATGGATTGTGGAGGCCATCACGAGCCAAAACAAGAAGATACAAAGCAAGAAAGAGCTCTTACATGGTCCGTCACGGGTCGTGACCCCCGTCACGGGTCGTGACAGCACCTAGTGCGCGCCGGGATTTTGGGCTTTTTTACTCTTTTATGGGCCCAAGTTGGTTTAATTTTTGGGATATTTTTTGGCATAAGTTTTAGGACTTTTCTAAGACTACTTGGAGCTTAAGTTAGAACATGATGATGCATTATTATTATTATTCTAGTTTCTAGGAGAGAGAGGAGAAACAATTTCTAGGGTTTTAGTTTTACGCTCTTTCAAGTTGGGATTTTTTGCACTTTTGGATCTACTTTGTTTTTTCAATTGAAATTCCTAGTAAGTATTCTCTTTAAATTGTTGTTCTTATTTCTATTCCATGTTTGATTTAATTGTTTTGATCATGAATTTCAATATGCTAGGCTAAACTTTATAGTTCTAGGGTTTGGTTGATCCCAACAATGTGAAGCGGATTAGATTCAATACCTTTTGCTTGACTTGAGTTGGAAAATTTATATGATTTGGTTCTAAGGGCTTAATCTAATAGGTTTAAACTTGTCAGATTCTTGTTTAGGTTGCACATCGAGAGGTGGTAATCTAAGTAAGTAAACAAAATAGAGAGAACACATCGAGAGATGGTTCCATCTATTTGGAAAAACTTGAATTGAATTTGAGATTAGTTTCTCACGTGGTTAATTGTCATATAACTTCTAGATGTTTGAGTCAAGTTAAATACATCACGAGAGTGGGGCAAGTTTGGTTTACTATCTAAATTTCTAAGTTCTTAAAGTGTTTCTATCGGTTTTGTTTCGTCACGAGAGTGGGTTCTTAATTTGATAGAAGTACGTTAAGTTAGGCTTTCAGAAAAGTTAATCTATGACGTTAGACAATAACCTTCATAACAATATATCCAAATCAGTTTAGGTAGAAGTGAGATTCGAACTCCGTGGATCAAAGTTGTGGGGATTCCTTGCCTTAAAACTTTGCTTTCTCATATACTTTTCATTATCATAATTTACTTGTTTGCTTGCTTTCATAGTTAGAATTACACAACAATCAACCGATTGCTCAATATGCCAAACAAGTTCATGCCAAAGTGCATGGTTAAATATCTGCATTATGGTCTTTTGCACAAATTAAATTGTACTCAAATAAGTGCATGGCAAATTAGCTTTTGATTGCAAAATAACAACTAAGATACGACTCAAATTGACAACTTCATAATACGAACATTCAACACCATAGCAACTAAGGCCCTATTTGGCATGACTCCCTGAATCGTATTGGAATTAGGAATTGGAATGGAATCAAGAATCGGAATGAACAATTCCTGACATGTGTTGTTTGGTATACTGTTGGAATGAGCCATTCCTAAAAACTGTTATTTGGTAGTATTCTGAAGTGTGGAATGAGGAATCAAATTTTTTTTGATGATTTAAAATATAATTTTTCAATTCATACTAAATAATTAAATATAACAATTAGTAATCAAAGAGTTTTGCAAGTGCCTTAACATCAAATCCAAACAAGTCAACATTGCAAGCTTAACACAACCCAAAAACTTACAAAGGCTACCAAATGTTTGACATATAAGGCTATGTGACACAACTTAAAGATAGTAAATCATCAAAAGGGCTTGCAATCACCACAAAAAATGAATTCCACCAAACATGCTCTTGGACCTCCAACTTAATGGATAAGCTTCAAGACATAATGAGCCTTCCACTCGTCGTTTAGGTAATTGTAAAAAATATCCAACTCATTTGGATTGTTACTTAGAATACGTGCAACATCAATAGCATCATCCATAGAGAGTCCATTAATCTTGAAAATTTCAGCAAGTAATTTCTTCTTTTGATCCAATACTTCTACCTCCTGAATCTGCACAACTTGCTAACACTCCTCTGCATCAACCATATAACTTGCAATCCTACTAAGATGTGTATTCATATCATCCATTGTACTTGCCCATTTCCCCGTCAAGTCATTCTTATCCGAGTGTCCAAAAATATGTCTTTCATTTCTTTTGCTTTTTCAAAGGAGGTGGAGATGCTAAATCAGCAAGTTCGTCCAACTCTTCTTCTGTTCCAAGATTCAAAACATAGTTCTCCAAATCATCAATCGCAACATCTACATCTTCAAGTTCATTCCCATCAGCCCGATCAACACCAAAGATAAGATCTAACTTATGAAGATGGGGAAGTTACATCCTCCACAAGCCATTAGCTTTGAGGTGTCCCTAAAAATGAAAGAATGTATTATAGAAGAATATGTACATAAATAATTGTAGGATCGTTAGTACTTAAACGAGTCGGCGACTCTTGTGAAGTCGTCGACTTTGAGTAATAAAGCAGCGGAATAATTAAACAGGAAAAGCAAACGTTACCAACTGTCAATGACAAGCGATGTATAGTGGAAACTCCTCGTAAACCAACTAGTTTACTTGGAGAAAAACCACTCCCTTCCAAGTTTCTCACTTGTTCGGATTTCAAGAGTCCTTAGACTCGCTCTATTGATTTCTTGAGTTTTTACAAAGCTCTCCCGTGTACAAGAATGAATCCCACATCCTTGAACCACGCTCTACCTTTGCACTCACACTCTCAATCTCACTCTATGCCTAAGATCTCTCGACACACCACTTGTACGTATCTCACGCACAAGTTCACTCTTTCTTTATTACACACAATGTAGAAATGAAGCTCAAGAGTCTTAGCACTATTCTAAACACAAGAGTATTTAAGCTAAGGTAAGAGAGATCTCGTGTGTATCAACTCCCATTCGATTAGGGAAATGATACACACTCAATCTTTTTACATATCTTTCCAAATATACACTAACGCATACAATGAAATATTCTAGGAGAATCAAATCGTCTCTATCTTGATTTTAGCACTATTTATGATGATCTTCTCCTAAAATAGAACGAAGTAGCTGTCTCCAAATACACGCACATACGTTGTGCGTTCCTTCTTTGAATAGATTACTTCGCCAGCTGGTCATGTCAGTGACTTTGCAAAGTCGCCGACTCGACTTACCAACTCGGAGTCACTGACTCTGAAACCATCAAAACTATATCTTCTAACAATAATAATGCATTTCATTCAAAAATATAAAAAATTGCATTGTAAGAAATTGGAGTGGATACCTCAAAAAATTCATCAAATGCTTGTTTTTTACATTGAATCATGTGTTTGTTATCACCCCACTGAAAACCAGACAAACATAACATCTTCGTAATGATATCATACCTCTCTTTAAACCACTTGATCTTAGATTCAATGTGTGGGTTAGCCTTTATGCGCGCTGCAGGAATTTTTTCATTCAGTTTCACATATCCAGCCTTAAAGCCTCCCTTATATCGCCAATGAGGATCTTCTTTAAGGTCCACCTTGAAATCCAACAAAGAAATGATATCTTCCTTATTCCAATATCTCTTGTTTTTCCCTCGCCCCGTTGAACTAGGATTTGATTTGTCCATCCTACAAAAAGCAAGCTTGTATAATCTAAATATTCAAGCATCCTTCACATAATCATCAACCATTAACTAGCTTATTTAAAAAAATAACCTTAAACCAAATAAGTTCAAATGCATAACCATCACCAAATAAATTCAACTACATTACAATCAACTAGCAAGCTCAAAGCATCTAATACAAAGTTTAAAAACATAGCCATGACATCAAGTTCAATTACATAAACATGTTCAAGTAGAACTAGATCTCCAATTGTTAAATGAAGTCAGTGCTAAGGAGCTTCTAAAGGAATTGAAGTCCATGAATTTGATGCTACAACATGAGTGATATATTCTCGTTCTTTAGTATCTTCTTCCTCTTCATCACTCTCTTCCTTCTCTTCACTACTCTCTTCAATAATGTCTTGCTCAGTTGGCATATACCTTCGATTAAGGTTATGTAATAGAGAACATGCAGTGACAATACGACCATGAGTTCGTATTGGAAAGAATGAGGGGCTTCGAAGGATAGCCCATCTTCCTTTTAAGAAGCCAAAACATCTTTCTATGACATTTCTAGCTTTAGAATGTTTCATATTGAAATATTGCTTTGCACTTTGTGGTTTTCGATCTCCCCACTCTTTCATGTGATATGGATGACCTCTATAAGGAGTTAAGAAACCCCTACAAATGGTGTATCTAGTATCAGCCAAGTAATAATTACCTTGTCATATAACAAAAAAGATATTATTATCTCATATATTGTATTTTGTTTACCTACTATTCTATATAATGATGTAATCCCTTTTAATAATCACCTTGCAATACTTTCAAACCTCTATGTTTTGACAAAGCGTCACAAAGAACACAACCATCATGTGTAGAACCTTCACAACCATGTAATATATAGATGAATTCCATTGTAGGTGTACATACACCTAGCATATTCATAGCAAGATCACCTTTTCTAGTTCGATATCTTGACCTATCCTTGTTAGACACGTGAAAACTAATGAATGTTCCATCTAATGACCCTAGGCCATTCTACAAATTGAAAAGAAATGTGTGAAAAAGAGTAAGATATAAAAAAAATTATAGTCAATTCATAAGAGTTGTTTGTTATACACTTATACCTTGATCATTTTCTATCTATAATCTTCACAATCTTCGCGAATCAGTGTAGGCTTTCTTAGTAAGTGATTATGCAACTTTAGAGCCGCAAGAAGACAAAGGTTGAATTGTCAGCTTACACTCTCCCCACTTCTTAGAAAGTAATTCTCTATCGACCTATTTTTCTTATGATGAGCCAATGTATACAAAAATATGGCAACAATTTCATCCACTTCCATGTTTCTTGTTCTACTTCAATTTCTTGAGCAATCTCACAAAGCACAACAAAGGTGTGTCTATTAACACGAAGCTCATTCTTACATAAGACATCATTTTCTCTAATAATTCTATTTAAATTTTTCATTATATGATGTATATTATCTCTTTTCTTAGATTGGATCTCTCTAATTTGGGAAACATGTTCACATAACATCATAGTTGTCATTACAACAATATAATATGTACAAGTTAATGGCAAATCACATAATTAAATATAAAAAAGAGGAAGAAAACACGTGAAATTCAAATATAATTTTACATACTGCTTCTTATTGAGAAAGAACAAAGTCCAACAAAATATTCTGAAAAATTCGTTATATACGTACCAACATTCAAGCGAAACCAACCAATAGCAAGAGGGTTAACCACATGGATAGAAAAATATAATATGACATTTCTATACCAATTTGCCCAACTAAAACCAACAAAGAGAACCCTACCGAAATCAAATTAAAGAAAACAATTAAGCTCTAGATCTAAAAAATCTTAATTTTTTAATTAGTTCTAGAATTTGCAAATCCTACATCAAGATAAGGGTCGGGTTTGAGAAATTCAAGCATAAAATTACCTAGCAAGGGACAACATGGGTGAAGGCTGCGAGGGGATGTCGGAAAGTCGCTAGGAAGACACCGTAAAGCCATCGGGACGTTGGGCATTGTCAGACGAGTTGGAAATTAAAGAGATAGTTGAGGATGGAGTGTCAAGAGGCAACGTGGAAATTAGGGTGTTATGTTGGAATGGGCCATACCCTAGGTTTTTGGTTAGAATCAAGTCCTTCTTTGGGCTTGAAATGGCCCATTCCAAAGAATGAAAGTGATTCTAATATTTTATCTAACCAAACACAAATTCCGGAATGACCCATTCCGATTCCTTATTCCACGAAAATCGAACCAAACCAACCTTCAGATACAACTAACTATTAGAATGAAGTTTTGTGATCATTTTCCTTTAACTATACACAAGCATGGTTTTGAGTCTAGTTTATATGCTTGCTTCTCCATCTTAAGCCTATCAATCTCTATGTTCCTAACTGCAACTTTTTTGTCATCTTCTCTAACTTAGTCTAATGTAGAATTATTGAATTATGCATTTTTATGTTGCTTCTCCATCTAGGTTTTTGGTTAGAATCAAGTCCTTCTAGTTTATATGCTTGCTTCTCCATCTTAAGCCTATCAATCTCTATGTTCCTAACTACAACTTTTTTGTCATCTTCTCTATCTTAGTCTAATGTAGAATTATTGAATTATGCATTTTTATGTTGTCCTCTTCCATCTTCTCTTTCAATAACTCATTGATGACAACAATTGCTCGTTCATTGTATTCATCATCTATCCAAGTGAAGAACTTGCATTTCTCCCCCGATTGTTATCAGTATGTGCAATCGATATTCTAGTTGTATAACCACAAAAACATGTCTTATGTTTCGAATTGTAGCTTGTGGAACTAGAGCAAGACATTATCACACCACAAGAGTTCAAATTTTAACACACATTCAGTTCAAATTTCAACTCCACAACCTTCACATTTATCACACAGATTTTTCACAAATTGGTATGGAGAAAATGTTTTCCTTGTTACATTAAGTTCAAAGCCCTAATTCAAACTTTTCACAAAATGATTTCATACATTGATTTCAAAACCCTAATTTCCAAATTGCAAGAATGACTAATTACGATGATAGTTATAGTTGACAAGCTATGAGGGGAACTTGGACAACTTCTCAAATCCAGCTTCTTCAATCTCCCTCGTGCTTTGATATTTTGTTCTAGCTTCAATCTCCCTAGTGCAAATCGCAAATCAAGTGGGTTTTCGCCTTTGATCTCCACAACTTCTAAGCGTCCTTAGTCAAATTGAGTTTTGATATTAAGGAAGACGAAAACCGATTACAAACTAAAGGATGAAGTAAGTAAATAACAAAAAATAAATACATAATTAGGTATTTATAAAGCAAGGCCAAGAAATTAGGTAAATAGCAAAAACTCTCACCCACCACCCCCACCCCCACCCCAGCTTCTATTTCCATAAGTTGACTGAGTTGACTCGGTCATTGATCGGCCATTACCCGCATTGACCGACCTTTGACTGGCGTTGATCGATCGTTGACCATCATCATTGTCATCAATTTGTCATAAATTGTCATCAAATTCCTTGATGATAATTTTTTAATGACAAAAAGTGTAATCAAAGGTAAAAAAAAATATCATCAAAATATCTTGATGACAACTTTTAGATGACAAAAAGTATCATCAAAGGCATTTAACCACATAAAAAGAAATGTCATCACACATAAAAAAACAAAGTTATCATCAAATATGTATCATCACATTTAATTTTTTAGTGTCATCAAATATGTGTCATCATTTGAAGTGTCATCAAAATGTATCATCTCATCACATACAATTTTTTCTAATGTCATCAAATATGTGCACCACTCAAAGTGTCATCAAACAAGTGTCATCACGTAAAGATTTTTAGTGTCATCAATTATGTTTCTCATCAAACTTAGACCAAATATGTGTCATCATAAAAAAAGTGTCATGACAAATTATGATTTTTGGTGTCATTAAATATGTATCATTATCAAAAAAGTGTCATCACAAATTATGTTTTTTTTTTCTAGTATCACCTAGTGTCATCAAATATGACAAGATTTGATTGTCAATACTTTTTCGTAAATTGTCATCAATTTGTCATTAAAATAGTATTGATGATACGGTTCGATTGTCATCAACTGTCATCACTACTTGATGATGGTTTGATTGTCATCAACTATCATCACAAATGTCATCCCTATTTGATGACGGTTCGATTGTCATCACAGATTTCATAGCTACTTGATGATCGTTCAACTGTCATTAACTATCATTACTACTTGATAACGGTTCGATTGTCATCAATTGTCATCGTTATTTGATGACGGTTCGATTGTCATCAATTAACATCGCTACTTGATGACGATTTGATTGTCATCACTTTACATAATTGGCGAAATACACATACAAGCTACTGAACTTGCACACTTTTGTCAATCACCACCCTGTACTTTGCGAATTTCAAATAAGCACTTCAACTTTACTATTTTTTGTCTTTTAGACACTGAGTCTTTGAGTGAAATTCACTCGCGGTGACTGGATGCCACATATGTGTCATGTGGGTGCCATATAGATGCCACATATATAATTTTTTTTATTTTTTTCAATTTAATAAATAAATAAAAAATACTAAAAAAACTTCAATCCACTTACTAGATCTATTTAGAAAAAATCTAAAATCTATTTTTTTACCAAAAACATCTCATATCTACTTTCCCATATCTATCTCCAAGATCAATTAAAACCTACTATCCGATTAAGAAAACCCACCCTATACCTTTTCTCGCTCATCTTCCTCGTCGGCCTAATCTCCTCCGTCGTCAGAGCTTCCAAGCAGCGGCCGGTGTTATTCGACAACTACCATTCGACTAAAATTCCCCAAAATACTAGCCTAATCTACACCCTTCTTATCTACCTCGTTCAAATCTAGGTGAGATAATGCCGAATTGATCGTGGGCATCCTCAGACCCGGGAATGTTAAAGTCATTTCTTGACGTTGGTTGTTGGCAGCGGTTGAGGCTAAGGATAGAGAGTTGACAGAGATGAATGGTGGATGTGGTGGTGGGTCGTGGCCGTTGTGTAATAGCCCGGTGAGCCCCACCTGGTCCAGATCTTGCCCCAAGCAAACCCGGCCCATGAATTTCCCGGATCTGGATGCGAATCTGATCCCGCAAGCTAGGGTGGTACCGTCTTTACTTATTGCACGGTACACGTCGATGCTCAAAGGGAGATCGGGGCTGCTTTTCTTCTTCTGGCTCTGGAGGCGGTGGAGATCCAGTGGAGATAATCGAGGTTGCTTCTTTTTTTGGGAGATTCTTTGTAAGTTGGAGATAGATGATTAAAGAAAAACATTGTTGGAAATTTTATCAGCTTATAAATTAAAAGTGTTAAAGAAAATTAAAGAAAATTTTTGTTCACTGTTGGAAAGAAAATTAAAGAAATTTTTTATCGGATATGCTTTTCTTCACTATTGGAACAAAAAATTAAAGAAAAATTTTGTTCTCCACATCATCACAATCAATTTGTTCTCTATTGATTGTACACGCACTTACGAATCTGAACAACATGCGTTTTGACATATAATCATTTTGTGTTTAAAAGACAAAAAATAGTAAATTTGAAGTGCTTATTTGAAACTCGCAAAGTATGGGGTGGTGATTGATAAAAGTGTGCAAGTTCAGTGGCATGTAGATGTATTTCACTTTTCATAATTGTCATAAAAAAGTATTGATGACACAATTCGATTGTCATCAACTCTCATCACTACTTTGTAAAGGTTTGATTGTCATCAACTATCGTCACAAATGTCATCCTTGCTTCATAACAGTTCGATTGTCATCACAAATGTCATCTTTATTTGATGACGGTTTGATTGTCATCAATTATCATCTCTATTTGATGACGATTCGATTGTCATCATGTTTTCATAAATTATCATCAAAAAATTATTGATGACATGGTTTGATTGTCATCAATTGTCATCACTAATATCATTGCTACTTGATGACAGTTCAATTGTCATCACAAATATGTGTCGTAAGAGACCCTCTTGGCCCAACCCTAGACACTCTAAGATCGTTTTTCAAACCTGCTAATATTTGTTCATTTATCATCACCACAAAAATAGTTCTCATCAAATGTCATCATCATTTAAAAATTTTTGTCATCACCATATAAAAAATAAATGTCATCACTAAAAAAATCAATTTGTCATAAAAATCAATTTGTCATAAAAATCAAGTGAAAAAACTCATTTAATTTTTAGCTTAAAAACCTTCGGTATTTAACAAAATATGACTCAAATGTATATGTATTAATATACAAGATATCTCACCTCCTTCATTAAGGTCAACCAGAGCAGTGATGTTGATTAAAGTGGTGAACGTCGTCGGATTGGCAGCCATGAAATCTACCTCAATCTTCACCACTGTGTCGTCAGGAAATTGATGATCTTATCATAGGGATGGATAAGGGGATCCTCAAGCTCGTAGGTTACGACGATAATTGTGAAGATCAACACTCCAACAACAAAAGTGTGATACATAGGTTTTCAATCAAAGAGAGAGCCTCTTGACCTAGATTCCTGGCCTCAGATTTGCAACTCTCGAAATCGACAATTGTCCCCGCATATTCAAACAACAAGCTTTTTGAAACCTAATTTTTTGAACATCAAAGTGAAAATGCAAGTAAATATCAATAGAGGCTGAACCTCTGGTTAAAGGTTGAAAGAGCCGTTTGCAACTCCTAATCGCATATGGACCCGTTCTTGTCCTGATCCATCTGGTTAAAGCACTCGATAAACTTGGGGTCCTTCCTGGGAGGGAACTAAGTCGGAACAAGCACCGATATTAGATCCTATGCATACGAAGACTAATTGTTCAACAACCATCATATTTAGAATATGATTACTAGAATTCCGATCGCAACAATGCAATAAGTTTAAGCAATCAAAAGCACAACAGAAAAACCTTAAGTATACTAATTAAAACAATCTAGAGCTCGCACAAATGACCCGCAACTCGCAAAACTAGAGATGAGAATAGTGTAGGTCTAAACATCTTGTTGAGTCATTTCGTCGAACAGTCTGCAGGCACACTAAAGGATTGTAGGATTGCACACTAAATATGCAAAATCAACATCGTCAACTTTTGGAATCGATGATCCCAGTAACAACAAGTCATTACAAGATTGCAAGATCTTCAAATTAGAGGATTCGAGGTTAGAGAAGAAAGAAGGGTGAGAAATGCGATTACGGCACCACCTATTAAATTAATAGGTTTGCTTAACACCACCTATTAAATTTAAAATTTCCAAATAATTATACAAGTGGGTTGATTTAAAAGGGAGTTATATATATGCTTTTATCCTTAATGTTATTATATTACTTTATATATGTTAAAGAAAACATATAAAAGAATTTATGATATGAATAAATCTTATCTTAAATATGTATACATAAGAAAAAAATAAGAATAATAAAAACAATTTAAAGAGCATGCGATAAAAAAAATTGTGTATGTGTAATTAGAGTTGAGATCCAATGATAATAAAGGTTAGAGTGTAAAATGTAAACAGATATTAAGTGTTGGATTTTGAAAATCAATGGCTATTATTAGACACGCGTCCTTACTTAATATTTAAAACTCAGAGGCATTTTCGTCTTTGTACACATCAAATTAGAACGTACACATCCTATAGTAGATTTTTTCTACCTTTGGACGCACAATTATTTATGTTTCTTTCGATCGATTCTTCACCATCTTCATTGTCTCTTGCTCCTTTTAATTTGGCTCACTTTCCACTTGCTTTCGAACTCAATTTTCGTTCTCTCTTCGTGTATCTTGATTTTATTTGCTTTTGAATGGTTTACATTCATATTTAGGGTTTTTCAAAATTTGCAATTTGGTACTTCGACTTGCACTTATTTGGCCATGTTTTTGTGTTCTCTAGATCGATCTTAATTTATTGAATTTAGTTGTCTACTTGCTTGTTTTGTGTGGTTTCATTGAGCAGTTACTTTTTAAGTTCTTTTGATTACAATTTCATTGAGTTGTATTTTCGTGCTTCACTTTTATGCACCTTTACTTGTGTTTATATGAATTATCACTTGTATTTTCATGAACTACATACTAAACTATCACATTTGTATAACGTTAATATTTTGTGTTTTTATTTATGCTTTCATTAATTTGAAGCTTCAATGTTTTTGGGATATAATGAAATGAAGCAAAGCATTCTTAGTCTATTTATTAGGTCTTTTTGGTTGAATTTTAGGAGGTGCACACTATGTGTAATAAATTTCTAGTTTCAATGGAAGTTATTGTAGAATTAGCATTATAACAAGGGACCTCTCTTGTTTGTAAAATTATGAAGATTGAATTTGTTTTTAGGAAAATTGATGGGTTAGTAAACCAAAAGATAGATATGAAACTTGTTTTGTTTAATGTTTGTGCAAAATCATTATTAAAGCTTATTAGCTCAAAAGGAAGAGTAATGTGTTTGTTGCAAATGATGTGGGTTCGAATCTTACATAGGCTACAACCTACAGGAGTAAGAACATGTTTTCTCATATTTGTCCCCATAATAATTATAGTCGAGACATGAAGTAATGTATTTGATAAAAGACATGATTGTAAGAAGAATTAATATGAACCTAAAATTACAAATACATTAAATAATAGAATAATTGTTGTGAACCAAAATATATGCAGTAAAATAACATCCATTATGAACTAAAAGACATGAATTATAAGATTAGATATTGTGAACCTATACTTATAAAAGACATGAATCGTAAGAAGAATTAAATATTGTGAACCAAAATACATATTATGACTTACAACATTGTAATTGTGCATTGATGAACCCATATATATTACAATGTCGCATTCTTTGTTGTGTACTTAGAAGTTGCTCATTGTGTGTGAAAATAATGTTTATAGCCTATTAACCCTAAAGGGGGAGTAATGTGTGTCATTACACATGATATGGGTTCAAAACCTACATATTAAACCACGAAACAGAACCACTTTTATGAATCTAAAGTCATAACACTAACTGCTACGAACAAGAAATTCATGATCAGTAAGAACACTTATTATGAACCTTAACATTCAAACTTATTAACCTACGAAATACCATTTATGAACTAGAATATACGACATAAATAACAAGTATTTGCAATTAAATTCCATGAACCTTTATTGCAATTATTATGAACTCAACCATATAAATAAATGAACCCATAGAATACCATTTGTGAAATATGTAATATAAAGGATTTGAATTAAATTTCGTGAACCTTAATAACAATTGTTATGAACCTAACCCTATAAATACATGAACTAATAGATCAACTTTTATGAACTAAAAAGACGTGACTTATAGTACGAAATATTATAAATCTATGCTTATAAAAATATGAACCAAAAGAACAAATGTCATGAGCCAAAAGAAATGAATCAAAACAACAACTAGTATGAATTAAATGACATGAACTGTAAGATAAACTATTATGAACCCAAGCATACAAAATCATAAACAGGAATATATAAATCGTATATAGAATTAGCCTATGTGGCATTTGAACTGTGACACCCTTATACCCTATGACGTATGCTTCATAAAACTTATCTCTTATACAAACAAATAAGAGACAGATATTAACTATCCATGTAAGCACGTAGCAGAAATTGACAACCATAAAAGGTTGCACACACACACATATGCAATTACCTCTTACACTAATACATCTATTTCTCTAACTTTATTACATCCCATATGCCTAAGATGCAAAATGAGGAGGAGAAGGTTGCATTGAGCTTCAGTTGGCCGACCTGTATGAATGTAACCTCTAAACGGACACACGTCAGTAAGAACTAGTTGAACCTGAAAAATTGTTTTGCGATTTACATGAGTCGCATACTCAGTGAATATAAACCATCATCAATTATTTCACACAAAGCCAAACAATTGGTCAGTATACATATTCATACATATTATATATGTCATATATGAATTTACTATGCAAATGCAAATGCTGATGTTTCCGTTTCTTTATTCTGTGGACTGTTCAAGCCTGAATCTGCCCCGAGTTTACTGTATATGGACTCTTATGTTCCCTGTAAGAATTATGACCCGTAGGTCCTGTATGATCCGTAGATCCGGTATGATCCGAAGATCCTGTATGACCCGCAGGTCCTGTATGATCCGAAGATCCTGTATGACGTGTAGGTCCTATAATACAAATTCAAGGCGAGACAGTCACAGATCCTTTTAATCTCATGGAAATATGCTATGCAATCAAATGCATCATGTAACCATATATCATATGCCATATGTTAACATACTTTCTGTGCAAACAACTTTGGAAATTTCAGAGCTATCACATATATCCATATAATCCATATAACACATATATCCATATAGCTCATATAGCACATATATCCATATAGCTCATATAGCACATATATCCATATAGCATATATAATACATATATCCATACAACATATAGGGTTGAATCTCCGGTCTATACTCACCTGTTTAGTATAGATACTATATTTCTCCCCCTTGTTCTTGACCACGATCTATGATTGGTGCTCCTATATGTAACCCAATGCAAATTAGGCTATTTACTCTAATAAACTCTAACCCCAAATGCAATAAAATGTCAGAATGCATTACAACTTCTTGTGCATCTTTCCAAATCCTTTAAAACTTGACAACAATAAACTATATATATAGAAAAACATCTTTCTAGTTCAAACCTTTTTGAAAAACTTGATCAAAGATCTCCCTAATATCCTTACAAAACGAAACCCAAAAAATAATCTAAAATCTTTTACCGAATATAAATCCGATATCGAAAACACCCTCTCAGAACTATAAATCGACTGATTTTCGAATCAAAAGCAACTGTAGATCTAGATCTGGAAAAATCAATAAAATCCAAATAAACCATTAACTAATTAAAAACTTACCAAAACACGCTTGTACTTCGAGATTAAAACCCGATTGAAGAGATCTTGTACCAGATCCAATGAATAAACTCAAAACCATCAAAATCTAATACTTTTCTTTTTCTCTCCTCTTGAACTATCTCTCTGCCTATATATTTTTTTGTACGTATGTTTATGGTGGATAAGAACTAACATTTATATGCATTCAAAGTCGGTTTGAACTTTCAAGAGAAGTCGACAAATTTTTTGAAAAATCCCACTTTTCACCCTCAAATCCTCTTTACTACAAACTTTACCCTAAAATAATTAATAATTAACTTTTAGTTAAATTTTTTTTAAAATATATATAACTTAATTTGAAAATAAATATTACTTTTAAAAACTCACTATATATCATGCCAATATGCTATACATATGATCTTAATTTTATATGAATGCAGAATGACGTATGAACTTTGGTCGGGTATGTTACAATCCTCCCCCTCTATAAGAATTTTGTCCTCAAAATTCGCTATCTCTTCATATGACTTTCTCATCTTATCCTCAGTTTTCCCAAGTCGTTTCCTCTATACCATGATTCTTCTAAATTACTTCAACCATCGGAATCTTCCGATTACATAACTGTTTGATTCAGTAATCTGTTATTATGATCGATTCCTCTATGTAACTCAGAATCTCTGCAAGCTATACTTCTGAATCTTTTAACACATGTGATGGACATACTGTATCAACATACTGACATGGAAACATTATGAACCTGGGCCAAACATCAATGTGTCATCCTGAATTTCAAATGGCGTATCTTTACCTTGTTAAACCTGCTCGAATAATTTCTATCAACTTCCCATCCCTTACTTGTGCATCTTTAATTTTCTGTCTCAGCACTGACCAAATCTCAAAAGTAGCAATCAGTACTCTATCTATGTCAAACTGCAATCTATCATTTAGACTTCACAAAGCAATTAAATCTGACAATGAAATCATTTGCATGCTTGTCATCATACCACTAGACTTCCAACTCAAAGCATCTGCTACAACATTGGCCTTTTCCGGATGACACTCGATTGTGCAATCATAATCTTTCAGTAGTTCTATCCAGCGTTGTTGTCCCATGTTCAACTACTTTTGGCTCATCAAATACATCAAACTCTTATGATATGTAAATATTTGAAATGTTTCTCTATATAGATAATATTGCTAAATCTTTAGGGGAAATACTATTGTTGTCAACTCTAAATCATGTAGAAGATAAGAAATTTCATTTGATCGATACTGTCATGATGCATAGGCAGTTACTTTTCCATCCAGCATTAAGACACGGTCAAGATTCTGATATGAAAAATTAGTGCAAACAACAAATCCTTCTGTACCTGTAGGAACTCTCAGTATTGTTGTTATAGTCTGTTGGTGCTTTAACTCATTAAAGACATGTTTGCACGCAGAATACCAATGGAATGAAGCATTCTTTCATAGCAATTTAGTAAGTGGTGCAGCTATAATAGAGAATCATTGCACTAATAGTGTGTAGTATCCACCCATACTAAGAAAATACGAACTTCTACAATTGTAGTTGATGCTTTCCAGTTTACCACTGCTTCAAGATTTTTAGAATCAATCGTCTATAACTCTTCCAGATACTATATGTCCTAAAAATACCATATGATCCAACCAGAATTCACACTTTCTCAATTTAGCATATAGCTAGTTTTCCCTCAAGACTTGTAGCATAGTACGCAAATTGTAACATCCCCGACCAAAATGCATACGTCATTCGGCATTCATATAAAATTAAGAGCATATGAATAGCATAGTGGCATGATATATAGTGAGTTTTTAAAAGTCATATTTATTTTCGAATTAAGTTTCTTATATTTTAAAAAGTTTTTACCTAAAAGTTAATTATTAATTACTTTAGGATAAAGTTTGTAATAAAGGAGAATTGAGGGTGAGAATCACAATTTTTGAAAAATTTATGCCGACCTTTGGTTGAGATTTATATATATATATATATATCATCTTCATATCTTCAAAGTTAACTAGGAAATGAAGAAGAAAATTTACAAAGAGGCTCTCGTGGGTGAGAAAGAATTAAAGAGGAAGAGGATTTGATTGTTTAAACTGGATCTGGTACAGGATCTCTTATATCGGGTTTTAATCTCGAAGTATAAGCTTGATTTGGTAAGTTTTTAATTAGTTAATGGTTTATTTAGATTTTTCTAATTTTTCCAGATCTAGATCTACAATGCCTTTTGATTGAGAAATCAGTCGATTTATAGTTCTCAGAGGGTGTTTTCGATATCGGATTTATATTCGATAAAAGATTTCAGAGTATTTTTAGAGTTTCGTTTTGTAAGGATATTAGGGAGCCCTTTGATCAAGTTTTTCAGAAAGGTTTGAACTAGAAAAATGTTCTTCTATATATATAGTTTATTGTTGTCAAGTTTTAAAGGATTTGGAAAGATGCACAAGAAGTTGTAATGCATTCTGGCATTTTATTACATTTGGGGTTTGAGTTTATAAGAGTAAATAGCCTAATTTGCATGGGTTACATATAGGAGCACAAGTAATAGATCGTGGTTAGAGTCAAAGAGGAGAAATATAGTATCTATCCTAAACAGGTGAGTATAGATCGGAGATTTAACCCTATGTGCTATATGTGAAATATGAATATATGGATATATGCGCTATATGTTGTATATGAGGTATATGAATATATGTGCTATATGAGCTACATGGATATATGTGTTATATGGATTATATGGATAAATGTGATAGCTCTGAAATTTCCAGAGTTGTTTGAACAGAAAGTATGTTAACAGATGGCATATGATATATGGTTACATGATGCATTTGATTGCATAGCATATTGCAATGATATTAAAAGGACCTGTGACTGTCTTGCCCTGAACTGTAATTCAGGAAATCTACGGATTTCTTTGTTAAAGCGACCTACGGGTCATACAGGATCTACGGATCATATAGGACCTACGGGTCAATATTCAGGAGATCTTCGGATTTCTTTGTTAAAGGGGCCATAAGAGCCAATATTCAGGAGATCTTCGGATTTCTTTGCTAAAGGGACCATAAGAGTCCATATACAGTAAACCCGGGGCAGATTCAGTCTTGAACAGTTCACAGAATAAAGAATCGGAAACATCAGCATTTGCATTTGCATAGTAAATTCATATATGACATATATGATATGTATGAATATGTATACTGACCAATTGTTTGGCTTTGTGTGAAATAATTGATGATGGTTTATATTCACTGAGTATGCGACTCACGTAAATCGCAAAATAATTTTTTAGGTTCACCTAGTTCTTACTGATGTGTATCTCTGTTAGAGGTCACATTCATACAGGTCGGCCGATTGAAGCTCAATGCAACCTTCTCCTCCTCATTTTGCATCTTAGACATATGGGTTGTAAATAGAAGTTAGAGTGACTGATGTTTTAGTTTAAGAAGTAACGACATATGGATGTGTGCAACCTTATATGGTTGTAGATGTTTGCTATATGCTTACATGGAGAGTTGTTATATGTGAATCATCTCTATATATAAGAGATAAGCTTTACATAGTATACGTCATAGGGTATAAGGGTGTCACAGCTAGTTTTTGGTATCAGAGCAGGGATATGATTCTTTAAGGACATGCATTCATAAGCATATGTAATTGACAATAGATTGCATTCATGAGCATGATGCATAAAGGAGAGAAGGTTCAGCCGTGCCACATCAGTCTATAGAAGCATTTCATACAACACTACGCGAACATACATTTCATACACATGAACCATAAGAAGAGGAAGTACAGAGGAAATGGTAAAGGTACGTACAGTATATCGAAATTGTCTAATACAAGTGGATACAGTAGAGTTAGCAGTTTATCTGATCTTGTCCTGCACGAGTTTGATATTATATTGGATATGATTGCTTGTCAAGAAATCATGCTAAAGTGGATTGTTATACCAAAGAAGTAGTGATAGACTTGCTTGGGAAATCTAGAGTGATTTTTTTATGGTGATAGACAAATGGTACCCACTTGCCTAATATCTGCAATAGAGGCTTTTCGTATGATCAAAGAGGGATGTGAGGCATATCTGACCCATGTTATAGATCGTACAATTGAATGTGATGAGGTTGAAGAGATTTCAATTGTTAGAGATTTTCTAGATGTGTTTCCTAAAGATCTTCTAGGATTGCCAACTGATAGAGAGATAGAGTTTACTATGAAATTAATGTCAGGTACTGCACCGATTTCTATTCTTCCATATTGGATGGCTCTTCTAGAGTAACATGAATTGAAGAAACAGTTACAGGATTTGTTGGACAAAGTATTCATTAGTGCTAGTGTATCTCATGAATGTGCATAGATTACAGAAAGTTGAATCAGGTGACAATGAAGAACAAATATCTATTTTCAAGAATAGATGACTTATTTGATCAACATCAGTGTGCAAAGGTATTTTCGAAGATAGACATTCGATCAGGATATCATCAGTTACAGATAGCTAAAGATGACATTATCAAGACAGCATTCGAAACTCGATATGGGCATTATGAGTTTCTGGTAATTCTATTTGGTTTGAATAATGCACCAGCAGAATTTATGGCTTTCATGAACAAGGTATTTCAATCTTTTCTAGAAAGATTTGTGATCATCATTATTCATCATATATTAGTGTATTCACGAAGTACATAGGAGCATGTTGATCATTTGTCTACTGTGCTACAAGTCTTGAGAGAAAAACAGTTGTATGCTAAATTGAGTAAGTGTGAATTCTGGTTGGATCATGTGGTATCTTTAGAACATATTGTATCTGGAAGAGGTATAGAGGATTGATTCTGAAAAGCTTGAAGCAGTGGTAAACTGGAAGGCATCAACTACAGTTACAGGAGTTTGTATCTTTCTTGGTATGGTTGGATAATACATACGATTTGTCAAATGATTATCTATTGTAGCTGCACCACTTACTAAATTGCTATGAAAGAATGCTCAATTCCATTGAAATTCTGTGTGCCAACAGAGCTTTGATAAGTTAAAGCACCGTCTGACTACAACAGCAATACTGAGAATTCTTATAGGTACAAGAGGATTTGGTATTTACAGTGATGTTTCATATCAGGGTCATGGAGCCAAAAAAGACGTTGAAATCAGGTTTATGTCTTTATGCTCGATGGAAAGTAATTGCTTATGCATCACGACAGTTGCGACCACATGAAATTTCTTATCCTGCACATGATTTAGAGCTGGCAGCAGTAATATTTGCCCTAAAGATTTGGCAGACATTATCTATATGGAGAAACATTCTGAATCTTTATAGATCTTAAGAGTTTGAAATATTTGATGAGCTAGAAGACAGAGATGTTAGATAGAACTACAGAAAGATTATGATTGTACAATCGAGTATCATTCATGAAAGGCCAATGTTGTAGCAGATGCTTTGAGTCAAAAGTCCAGTGATATGATGACAGATATGCACATGACTTCATTATCAGATTTGATTGCTTAGTGAGATCTAAATGCTAGACTATAGTTAGACACAAATGAGTATTGATTGCTATTTTTGAGATTCGGCCAGTTCTGAGACAGAAAATTAAAGATGCACATCAGAGATGGAAAGTTGGCAGAAATTATAGAACTTGTTTGACAAGGTAGAGATACGCCATTTATTATTTAGGATGGCATATTGATGTTTGGCATACAGATTAGCATTATCTTCGGAATTAGCTCAGATTCATGATTTTTCCATGTTAGTATGCTACATCGATATTGATATGATCCGTCACATGTGTTAAAAGATTCAGAAATACAACTTGTAGAAAATCTGAGCTACATAGAGGAACAGATCATGATAGCAAATTACAGTATCAAACAGTTACAGAGGGAGAGTCTGAAAGTAATTTGAATCATGGTATAGAGGAAACGACTTGTGAAACTAAGGACAAGGTGAGAAAGTCATATGAAGAGATAGCGAATTTTGAGGACAAAATTCTTATAGAGGGGGAGAAATGTAACATCCCCGACCAAAATGCATACGTCATTCGGCATTCATATAAAATTAAGAGCATATAAATAGCATAGTGGCATGATATATAGTGAGTTTTTAAAAGTCATATTTATTTTCGAATTAAGTTTATTATATTTTAAAAAGTTTTTACCTAAAAGTTAATTATTAATTACTTTAGGATAAAGTTTGTAATAAAGGAGAATTGAGGGTGAGAATCACAATTTTTGAAAAATTTATGCCGACCTTTGGTTGAGATTTGTATATATATATATATATATATATCATCTTCATATCTTCAAAGTTAACTAGGAAATGAAGAAGAAAATTTACAAAGAGGCTCTCGTGGGTGAGAAAGAATTAAAGAGGAAGAGGATTTGATTGTTTAAACTGGATCTGGTACAAGATCTCTTATATCGGGTTTTAATCTCGAAGTACAAGCTTGATTTGGTAAGTTTTTAATTAGTTAATGGTTTATTTAGATTTTTCTAATTTTTCCAGATCTAGATCTACAATGCCTTTTGATTGAGAAATCAGTCGATTTATAGTTCTCAGAGGGTGTTTTTGATATCGGATTTATATTCGATAAAAGATTTCAGAGTATTTTTAGAGTTTCGTTTTGTAAGGATATTAGGGAGCCCTTTGATCAAGTTTTTCAGAAAGGTTTGAACTAGAAAAATGTTCTTCTATATATATAGTTTATTGTTGTCAAGTTTTAAAGGATTTGGAAAGATGCACAAGAAGTTGTAATGCATTCTGGCATTTTATTACATTTGGGGTTAGAGTTTATAAGAGTAAATAGCCTAATTTGCATGGGTTACATATAGGAGCACAAGTAATAGATCGTGGTTAGAGTCAAAGAGGAGAAATATAGTATCTATCCTAAACAGGTGAGTATAGATCGGAGATTCAACCCTATGTGCTATATGTGAAATATGAACATATGGATATATGCGCTATATGTTGTATATGAGGTATATGAATATATGTGCTATATGAGCTACATGGATATATGTGTTATATGGATTATATGGATAAATGTGATAGCTCTGAAATTTCCAGAGTTGTTTGAACAGAAAGTATGTTAACAGATGGCATATGATATATGGTTACATGATGCATTTGATTGCATAGCATATTGCAATGAGATTAAAAGGACTTGTGACTGTCTTGCCCTGAACTGTAATTCAGGAAATCTACGGATTTCTTTGTTAAAGCGACCTACGGGTCATACAGGATCTACGGATCATATAGGACCTACGGGTCAATATTCAGGAGATCTTCGGATTTCTTTGTTAAAGGGGCCATAAGAGCCAATATTCAGGAGATCTTCGGATTTCTTTGCTAAAGGGACCATAAGAGTCCATATACAGTAAACCCGGGGCAGATTCAGTCTTGAACAGTTCACAGAATAAAGAATCGGAAACATCAGCATTTGCATTTGCATAGTAAATTCATATATGACATATATGATATGTATGAATATGTATACTGACCAATTGTTTGGCTTTGTGTGAAATAATTGATGATGGTTTATATTCACTGAGTATGCGACTCACGTAAATCGCAAAATAATTTTTTAGGTTCAGCTAGTTCTTACTGATGTGTATCTTTGTTAGAGGTCACATTCATACAGGTCGGCCGGTTGAAGCTCAATGCAACCTTCTCCTCCTCATTTTGCATCTTAGACATATGGGTTGTAAATAGAAGTTAGAGTGACTGATGTTTTAGTTTAAGAAGTAACGACATATGGATGTGTGCAACCTTATATGGTTGTAGATGTTTGCTATATGCTTACGTGGAGAGTTGTTATATGTGAATTATCTCTATATATAAGAGATAAGCTTTACATAGTATACGTCATAGGGTATAAGGGTGTCACACAAATGATCAACATGCTCATATGTACTCCACGAATATACCAATATATAATGAATAATGATAATCACCAATCTGTCTAGAAAAGATTGAAATACCTTGTTCATCAAAGCCATAAATTCTGCTGGTGCATTAGTCAAACCAAATAAAATTACCAAAAACTCATAATGCCCTTATCGAGTTCTGAATGTTGTCTTGATAATGTCATCTTTAGCTATTTTTAACTGATGATATCCTGTTCGGATGTCTATCTTCGAAAATACCTTTGCACACTGATATTGATCAAACAAATCATCTATTCCTGGCAATAGATATTTGTTCTTCATTGTCACCTGATCCAACTTTTTGTAATCTATGCACAGTCATGAGATACACTAGCCCTAATGAATACTTTGTCCAACAAATACTTGTAACTGTTTCTTCAGTTCCTGTAACTCTAGAAGAGCCATCCAATATGGAAGAAAAGAAATCGGTGCAGTACTTGACATTAATTTCATAGTAAACTCTATCTCTCTATCAGGTGGCAATCTAGGAAGCTGCTTTGGAAACACATCAGGAAAATCTTTAACAACTGAAATACCTCCAACTTTATCACATTCAACTGTACGGTCTATAGCATGGGCCAGATATACCTCACACCACTCTCTGATCATGCAAAAAGCCACTATTGCAGATATTAAGCAAATAAGTACCATTTGTCTATCATCATAGAAAATCACTCTAGATTTCTCAAGCGAGTCTATCACTGCCTCTTTGGTATAACAATCCACTTTAGCATGGTGTCTTGACAACCAGTCCATGCCTAAAATAATGTCAAACTCATACAAGAATAGCGAGATCATATCAACTGGTAACTCTATTGTATCCATTCCTATAATACAATACCGATATACTGTATGTACCTTTACCATTTTCTTTGCACTTCCTCTTCAAATGGTTCATGTGTATGAAATGTATGCTCATGTAGTGTTGTATGAGATGCTTCAATAGACTGACTGGCACGGCTGAACCTTCTCTCCTTTATGCATCATGCTCATGAATGTAATTCTAATGTCAATTACATATGCTATATAATGCTTATGAGTGTATGCCCTTAAAGAATCATATCCTCGCTCTGATACCAAAAACTAGCTGTGACACCCTTATACCCTATGATGTATGCTTCATAAAACTTATCTCTTATACAAACAAATAAGAGACAGATATTAACTATCCATGTAAGCACATAGCGGAAATTGACAACCATAAGAGGTTGCACACACACATATGCAATTACCTCTTACGCTAATACATCTATTTCTCTAACTTGTTTACATCCCATATGCCTAAGATGCAAAATGAGGAGGAGAAGGTTGCATTGAGCTTCAGCTGGCCGACCTGTATGAATGTGACCTCTAAACGGACACACGTCAGTAAGAACTAGATGAACTTGAAAAATTGTTTTGCGATTTACATGAGTCGCATACTCAGTGAATATAAACCATCATCAATTATTTCACACAAAGCCAAACAATTGGTCAGTATACATATTCATACATATTATATATGTCATATATGAATGTACTATGCAAATGCAAATGCTGATGTTTCCGTTTCTTTATTCTATGGACTGTTCAAGCCTGAATCTGCCTCGGGTTTATTGTATATGGACTCTTATGGTCCCTGTAAGAATTATGACCCGTAGGTCCTGTATGATCTGTAGATCCTGTATGATCCGAAGATCCTGTATGACCCGTAGGTCCTGTATGATCCGAAGATCCTGTATGACCCGTAGGTCCTGTAATACAAATTCAAGGCGAGACAGTCACATGTCCTTTTAATCTCATGGCAATATGCTATGCAATCAAATGCATCATGTAACCATATATCATATGCCATCTGTTAACATACTTTCTGTGCAAACAACTTTGGAAATTTCAGAGCTATCACATATATCCATATAATCCATATAACACATATATCCATATAGCTCATATAGCACATATATCCATATAGCATATATAATACATATATCCATACAGCATATAGGGTTGAATCTCCGGTCTATACTCACCTGTTTAGTATAGATACTATATTTCTCCCCCTTGTTCTTGACCACGATCTATGATTGGTGCTCCTATATGTAACCCAATGCAAATTAGGCTATTTACTCTAATAAACTCTAACCCCAAATGCAATAAAATGCCAGAATGCTTTACAACTTCTTGTGCATCTTTCCAAATCCTTTAAAACTTGACAACAATAAACTATATATATAGAAGAACATCTTTCTAGTTCAAACCTTTTTGAAAAACTTGATCAAAGGTCTCCCTAATATCCTTACAAAACAAAACCCTAAAAATACTCTGAAATCTTTTACCGAATATAAATCCGATATCGAAAACACTCTCTCAGAACTATAAATCGACTGATTTTCGAATCAAAAGCAACTGTAGATCTAGATCTGGAAAAATCAATAAAATCCAAATAAACCATTAACTAATTAAAAACTTACCAAAACACGCTTGTACTTCGAGATTAAAACCCGATTGAAGAGATCTTGTACCAGATCCAATGAATAAACTCAAAACCATCAAAATCTAATACTTTTCTTTTTCTCTCCTCTTGAACTATCTCTCTGCCTATATATTTTTTTGTACGTATGTTTATGGTGGATAAAAACTAACATTTATATGCATTCAAAGTCGGTTTGAACTTTCAAGAGAAGTCCGGAATTTTTTTTGGAAAATCCCACTTTTCATCCTCAAATCCTCTTTACTACAAACTTTATCCTAAAATAATTAATAATTAACTTTTAGTTAAAAATTTTTAAAATATAAATAACTTAATTCGAAAATAAATATTACTTTTAAAAACTCACTATATATCATGTCAATATGCTGTGTATATGATCTTAATCTTATATGAATGCAAAATGACGTATGAACTTTGGTCGGGGATGTTACATGAGCCCACATCTATGTGCGCATGCACATTGCTCTACCATTTGAGCTAATATGCTACCAAATAAGTTTCCAAACTATGCTTATAGGTTACCAAAATAACTTCAACATACAACTTGTGAACTCAGTACAAAACATTAATTGTAAGAACATTGACGATTAACTTAACATACAAAATTAGGAACCATAACATACCCAGTAGAAAAAAAAAAAACCTCCTAAATCACATGTCACCAAAAATTATAGAATAATTTTTAAGCAATTAGAACCTCTAAACAAGGCAATGATAGCATCCTAAAGAGTAATTGCTAATCTTTCAAGTATGGAAATGATTTAACACTTCAACCACAATATGTCAAAATTCAACATATGAAATCAAATTAGAAGATTAGAATTTAGAACTTAGAACCGAAGAAGGAATAGAACATGTTTTCATGTTGTTCGAGTGGTTGGCGATTGCTACTATTGGAGATTAGAGAGATGGACGAGTCGATGAGGTCGATGGCCAACGAGAATGGACGGACGTAAGATCTGAAGAGCTAAAACGATGCCGATATAATAGATGGATTGCACCATTGCGGATTTCGAGAGATTCAAGCAAGGTAGAGAGGATTACAGAAGAGAGTGATAGACGACGGGAGTGGTACGAGTCTAGGGTTTTTTAGGTTGAGAGCCTCTTTTCTCACTCTTTAGTGTTCAGGGGTAGTTTGGGAATGGTATAAAAATAACCCTATATTTACCCGTGTTTTCCATCGTAAATGAATCCATTGATTTTTTTCTTATTTGTCTTGAACCCATTGTTTTAATCTCATACATCTATTCCTCAAATCCAATGCACTAATTGATTACTCCATCTTTACCTTTCGTTCCAACTTTATCTTCAACCTAGAACCTGCAAAACAATGGATAAAGGTGGCAGGGACCCCTAATCCACCTCCGATGCCTAAGTCAAAAGAGCAGTCACAGATCGAGCGTCAAGGTAAAAGACAAAAAAAGCTAGAAACTCAATGAATATGAGAATTTCAGAATATCTAAGCTGAGTGAATATCAGCCTATTCAATCTGTGAATATGTGCTCTTCATACACGGCGATGAAGTGTATTTATAAACGAAGAGAGAGGGCATGGGAACTGAAAATCAACCCCTAGGGCCGGCCCAATGCCTTGTCACCCTAGCAAGCGGTATCTTGCTCCTTACTCCAAGCAAAAGTTCTATCTTTTCGTTAAGATAAAATCTTTCATTATGTCGAATAACTACCATATTTAATTTTATATAAAAATACTTAAAAAATAAAAAGCACAATAAATAAAAATATATTTATGACGGTAAATAGAGAAAATAATGATGATGGTTAATTTTTACCCGCTCACATGTACTTATGTCAATAAATTTATCCACATCATAATTGAATTTTCATTTTAATCTAACATATGTAAACTAGCATGATAAAATCTACCCTAATACATTATAAAGCAGAACTCAAGTCTGTTGTAAAATTTGTGCCACGTGGCATTTTTGAATAAATTAATGTGAAATTATATTTTAATAAATTTTGTAACAACTTATAGTATTCTTGCTATATATACTAAATAGATAACATGTTTATATAATTTTTAATGTATATAATTTTCTATCTATGGATTATGTATTAGTTTACTACAATAGATAACATATTTATATAGGCAGAATACATCAACAGACCCCTGTACTTACACTTTTTTTCCTATTGGACCCCTGTACTAAAAAATGTTCAAACAGACCCGTGTACTGCCCCTAATTTTGCCTATTGAACACTTTCAATCTTATTCTCCTTCCAGTGTACATCACACGCCTTATGTGTCATGTTATTTTGCCAAATAAGCCAAAATGGTCAAATACGTACATGTTATTTTGCCTATTAAACACTTTCAAGTCTTCACGCGCCTTATGTAATATGTGCGTATTTTGCCAAAATAACATGTATGTATTTGACCATTTTGGCTTATTTGGCAAAATAACATGACACATAAGGTGCGTGATGTACACTGGAAGGAGAATAAGATTGAAAGTGTTCAATAGGCAAAATTGAGGGCAGTACAGGGGTCTGTTTGAACATGTTTTAGTACAGGGGTCCAATAGGAAAAAAAGTGTAAGTACAAGGGTCTGTTGATGTATTCTGCCTGTTTATATAATTTTTATATACATTAATTCCTATGAGATGATATTTTTCATATTAATTTAATATTTTTATCTCTTAACAAGATTTAGGATCTTAACAAGATTTACATCTATATAATGATATAATTTTAAATAATAAATTTTGTTATGTTGATATATTTTTATTTTGAGAAAAAGATATAATTTTATGTTGATGACTAAGATTATATGTAAATGTCAAAAAATAAATAAAAATTCGAATTTTAATTTAAATTAATAAAAATATATTTTCTTTATCTTTTTATGAATTTATATTAAAGATTTTTTCTTAAATCAAAGTTTGATAAAAAAAAAGTAGAAAAATTTACAAATCTTGATGAATACTTGCTTAAATTGAATTTTGATAAAAATTTACATTACATTTTTCTTAATTTCATTTTTATTTTATTTATGTAAATATAGAATATTTTTTATCTAGCCCCACCTTACATTTAAATTTTTTTATCTCTATGTTTTTTTGTAATTTAATATAGATGATAGGTTGATTAATACATTGAATTTTGTAAATTTTCATATACATTAATTTCCTTTATATTTTATTTCTTCGTTAGGTAAATTTAGTATGAAAAACAACTTTATAGATGGATTGAATTTTGCAAAATAATACATAGATAATTTTCTCTATATTTTATCTCTTAAATCGAGGACAATGTTCTTTTCTATACTAATCTTTATATTGTATTTTTCGTATTTACAAACATTCTTATTATTATAGAGTAAAAGATAAGAACCCTAATATATAATTTTAATAAATTAATTTAAAAATATATTTTAATAAATTATATTATGCTTTGTAGATAACCTACCTAATTATTATTATCTTTATAAAAAAAATCAAGTATTTTATACATATTAGTGTCTAAAAAAATAAAAAAAAATGATTTAAAAATATTCAATAAAAAGTAAAATCAATATTTTAATAATTTCAATCTAAATTTGGACAAGATCTCCACAAATAAAGGAAAAATGTTTAAAACTATATTCAATCAAAATATAGAGTACAATCTAAAAATAATAATTTGTCTATTTCATAATTTATTATGATATTATATAAATATATTTAGTATTTTAAATTAATATCCTAGAATTGTATAGTTTTTTAGTAAAATTATCCCGTGAATATCACGGGACTTCAACTAGTATAGTATAAATTTTAAAACTACCCGTAATATTACGGGAATTACACTAGTTAAGGATAAAAAGATATGATCACCTTTTAAATCTATTCATTGGCATTTTTTTTTTTGTAGTTTCGAATTTAGGGGGTGATTTTGTACAAAATTATATTAATAATGAGTTTTTTTTGCAAACTTTAGTTTAGTGGGTGCTTTTGTGTACATGTTTGTATATAATGGGTGTAATTTGCTATAAATATTAGTTTAAGGATATTTTGTATCAATAGAGATTTAAAGTATGGTTTTCTGCTTTTAACCCTTGTTTTTATATGTATCGAGAAAAATTAATTGTTTGGATGTACTACGATTGTGAAAAAGCGAGCAACTGAAGTCAAAGCTGTGAATGTGAAAGTCAAAACTCAAAAGTGTAAAACACGAATTCTTAGTAAAAAGTTTTTTATGTTCAGTTTTCATCTTCCAAGTATCAGAGACCCGCATACCGCAGCAGCGACCTAAACAAAAATACAGTACAATAATTTATATATTTGGGCACTTTCTGTTTGTTTTTTTTAATTAAGTAGGAGTATTAACTTATTTTGGTGGTAAATTATGAAATGACATGTTTTTTTGAACGGAGGGAATATTAACTTATCTTTGGTGGTAAATTATGGATACGTAAACTAGCCAGTAAAATGTACAGATCAAGTAACTTAGCTTATACCGACTACCGATCAGTTCGATTTAGTGATAGGGTGCATAATGATACTTAATTTTTCACCTAATTAGAGGAGCGAAAATAAGAATCGAACCTAAGATCACTCAACATTTTCATGCCTCTTAACACTAAACTTGTTAAACACTTTATTTTGATGGACTAGTCCTCGTCCTATTCGACACTTTGTACCTACGTTCGGACCGGAATTTGGTCGTACATGTTAGGTGCTGCTTATCTCAAGACTCTCTGTTGCATGTATCAAACACTTTGAAACATGCAATTTGAGCAGAACTAGGCAAGTAGCTAAGAGCATGTGCTATCAAGAGGATTACCAATCCTCTCTTCACTTTCTCTCTCCTTACCTCCTTTTGACACCTCACCCACCCTATATTTTACCTCACTCTTTCCTTTTCCTTTTCCTCTTTCTCTATATCCACCCACAACAATGAGAATCATTTCTTCTCCTCTCTTCCAATTTTTTATACATATATCTTACCACATATTCATATTATCAATTTATGATTTATTCACTCCTTATGATTTTAATTAATTAATAAATTAATTTAACATTCAATAAAAAAATATATATTACTTATGACAATATAAATTGATTAGTACTAATAATTAAATCTTGATTAACATTAAGATAATACAAACAACAACATAAAATAAGAAAGCATTAAGCATAAATAACAATATTATTGTCATAAGAAATTTAATCACAATCCGAATCCGATGCCAAATTCTTAAACTTCTCCCAAATGTGATCGACCAAGTCGTTCTTTAGAGTCGTATGCATTTCCTTATTTCTAGCGTCCCCGTGTCACGTTGAATGTCTCGTTATCATTTCTTCTTGATGATTCAACAATATTTTCGGGTTGATCTTGGGCAAATTCACTCGGGTCTTTATAATTTCGATACGTATCTCGATCCAACAATATTAAAAATATGACATATTTTTAATATTAATGTTTGTAATTTATTAATGCTTAATTGTAATGAAAATAAATGATTGTAGTTGATAGATGAAAAATGTATGCAATATTAGGTTCAATTTATAGACAAAAAAATTGTAAGAATTATTTTTTTTTATTTTTTGTTTTTTAAAATATCATCTTTAAAATATTTTTGTTTGTAATTTATTAATGCTAAATTGTAATGAAAATAAATGAATGTAGTTGATAGATAAGAAACACATGTTAAATTTTGATTGGTGAATATGAAGAGGAATGCACAAAAGCCAATGTGCACATTCCTCTATCCATAGATGATTTCACCTCATTCCTCTTTCAAGAGAGGATCCTCTCTTTAAACCCACATCCAAAAGTATTCTCTTTTTTAATAAAAAATGGGTAAAAAAAAAAGAAAAAAAAGAATCCTCTTAATAACACATGCTCTAAGCTAGCGTTCATTTTTTCTGACAGTTTTATACGGAATTTTCATTCAAGATATTTGTTCCGATGTCTGGTCAGCTCCGTGTTTCCAGTTTCTCCATGAAGATTAGAATCTTAATTTTGTTGATTAAAAAATAAATTTTGTGTTTGACGCGTCACATGCTGCGATTTTCCTATTGGTAATTCGCAATATCAATAGTTTCGTACAATTTTGTATTTTTAATCAAATTTATATATTTTTTAAATCAAAAGAGTAACTTATGATCTGGTCTCTCAAGTGTAATCAGATATGTTTGGGAATCGAAATCCTCTCCTTTTCGTAATATTGTTGATTTCATGTAATAGACTAATGCATGTGGAAATTATACATGTGTCAGTGTCTTGTGTCCTCTACTACCAAATCCAAAGCAAATTAAACAACTGGCTTGAGATAAGTGATACAGGCTAAGGTCGGTTACAAATTGACCAGATTAGTCTCACTTGTGTTCTTCACTGGCTTTGACTTTATTATTTTAATCTATTCTGCACTTTTTACAGTGTATATTTGTCTCGAATGTACAATTTACTTCATTACCGTAGAAGAAAGATAGCGTTCCACACTTCCACCAAAAAGAAAAAGAAAAGAAAAATAGCGAGAGAACAAAGAAAATGAAATGTTTTAATTAAATTGATTATACAAGCCATTAGGGGAAACCCTAGAGATTGGCCTGCAAAGATTATTTTGCTTGTTAATGAATAATGATGTAATTAAGTTAGGCAAGTGTTGCATAGACATTAGCTATTAGTCCATGAGTTGGCTAGTTAGATGTGAACCTTGGGAGAAAAACAAACTAGCATAAATAGTACAGGAGTGTGGGGAAGGGTAAGAGGTCAAAGGTTAAAATTCCACCCTTGTCTCTATTTTTCTACCAAAAAAAGATGTGAACCTTGCGAGTATGGTTTTAGGACCTCGGTTTTCTCCCTCCATTCCTAAGTAAGATTTTATTACATTTTTTAAAAAAGTACCGAGTATATTTTTTGATATAAAGTATATTGTCTAGAAATGAGTGAAAATTAATTATTGGGAAATTTTCGTGACCTTTTTATTTTTCGGATGGTATTAAAAAAATATATTCTAGGTGGTATCCTTGATTCCATTCCAAGTCATGTGCATCGTTGTTTTGTTTCAGAATTCGGTGTTTGGCTCAGTTAAGTCTCATTTGGGTTCGGCTCACTTGTAATCGAGCCAAGCTTGAACACCATTTTAAGCCTCGAAATATAAATGAGTCGAGTATGAGCACAAGAAAAACCGACTTATTTGTTCATGAGCAAGCTTGATTACATGTTAAGCAAGCTCGATTATAAGTTCATAATTGATGTCCATTCAGCTCGATTATATATTCATGAGCAAGCTCAATTAGTGATATCTAAAATCAATGTCCATTCGGCTAAAGATATCAACTTCAGTTACCAATAACAACTCGATTTACCCGAACCGAGCCTATATCTAACATTATACAATATCTATATCAAACACATACAAGATATATGAAAGATAATCTATTAAAAAACATGAACAAATCTATTTTGTTACATGTACTGTCCATACAAAAAATCTTTGGAATTCTGAGGTTTCCCATTGAAATAGGATGGGCAAGAAATGACCCGAAAAAGGGGAAACCCCAATCCCCCATGGTCATTCCAAGTCATGTGCATCGTTGTTTTGCTTCAGAATTGGAGTGTAATATCCTCAAGGGTTCGCCTAATATATCCTCTCAAAAATGATGTCCATAGACAAGTATGACTCTAAAGGTGTTGTTGTGATTGAATCTTCGCGGAAATGGAACTTAGGGAAGAAGAAAGGGAGAGAAGAGAAAGAGCGGGAAAGAGTCTTTTTGTTTTGTTTTTTATTTCTGAATGTAATGTTGCATACAGTACATAGCTGACTATTTATAGTCATTACATCAAAGTGTTGTTACACAAAGTAAACCAGCTATGATATACCAACACCCCTCCTCACTATGGAGGATCTACAATCCCCATAGTGGGAAACAAAACCTGTAAATGTGTGCCTGGAACACTTTTAGTCAAGAAATCTGCAAGCTGTGCACGAGATGAACAATGGGAAAGAGAAATAAGCCCATCAAGCAATTTTTCTCGAACAAAATGGCAATCCAATTCGATGTGTTTCGTCCTCTCATGAAACACAGGATTGCGAGCAATATAAATTGCAGCCTGATTGTCACACTTAATCGGAATAGGCAGAATATCGTCAATTCCCAATTCAACTAATAATCGGCTCAACCAGGCTAACTCAGCACAGACTCGCCTTAATGATCTGTATTCTGCTTCTGTGGACGAAAAAGAGACACTCTGCTGCTTCTTGGATTTCCAGGATATGAGATTTCCACCAAATAACACCACAAATCCACTAACAGACTTGCGTGAATGTGGGCAAGTGGCCCAATCAGCATCACAGTATGCTTGCAACTAAAAATTAGAATCATGATTAAGCAACAGGCCTTTAGTAATGGTACCTTTGAGATAACCAAGAACATGTCAAGCTGCATCCAGATGCAGCTATCGAGGAGCATTGTTAAACTGACTTAGAAATTGCATTGGATAAGCCAAATTAGGCCTAGTGTGCACCAGAAAGTTTAGTTTACCAATAAGCTTTCGATATGTCAAAGGCTCAGGCAATAAATCACCATCTGTTGGCAAAAGTCTCAGCCGAGTATCAAGAGGTGCAGCCTTTGTAGAAGAAATATGACCAAATTCTTCAAGCATTTCTGAAATAAACTTTCTTTGGCTCAATATCAAACCCTGTGGTACTGAAATAAACTCAATCCCCATGAAATAATGCAACAAGCCTAAATCTTTGATTCTGAATGTATCATTTAGAAAAGTCTTGACAGATGTGATTTCAATAACATCATCACCAGTGATCAAGATATCATCAACATACACAGCTATGAACACCACAGAGGTTGATGACTTCTTATGGAAAAGAGAATAATCATTGAGTGACTGAGTGTAACCTCTAGATCGAAGAGCACTAGAAAGTTTAGCATACCATTGTCGTGAGGCCTGCTTCAAGCCATAGAGTGACTTCTTCAATCGACACACAAGAGAATCATCTGTCACATGTAAACCAGAAGGCAACCTCATGTAAACTTCTTCATCAAGATCTCCGTGCAAGAAGGCATTATTCACATCAAGTTGTGAAATATGCCATGACCTCTTTAATGCCACTGAAACTAATGCTTTGACTGTGGTCAACTTGATAACAGGAGAAAAGGTTTCATTATAATCAACCCCTGCTTTCTGAGTAAACCCTCTCACCACCAAACGAGCTTTATGTCTATCAATCGTACCATCAGCTTTCCTCTTCACTTTATAAACCCATTTGCAAGTGATTGGCTTCTTTCCCTTTGGCAATGGTACAACCTCCCAGGTTTTATTGAGTTCTAAAGCAGCAAAATCTGATGTCATAGCATCTTGCCAAACCTTAAACTGGCAGGCTTGTTCATAAGAGATTGGCTCATGCTCTGGTTGAAAATTGTCACCAATAGAGTATAGAGGAAACCGAATTGTGGAAGTAAGAGTATGTGCACAAACTGCCTCATCAAATACAGCCCCGCAAACATAATCTGAAAGGTATGAAGGAGGCCTGGATACTCTTGTTGATCTTCTGATATCTGGCAACTCAATTGTGTTATGTGTGCCATTATCAACAGAAATGGTCTCACTAGGCATATCATCAACAACTGGTGTTTCAAGGGGAAATAAAGAAGAGGTAGTTGAAAAGGAAGAATCATGGAATGGAAAGACTTTTTCATGAAACACTATGTCTCTTGAGATAACAAAATCATGCTTCTCTAAATCATAGACTTTATAGGCTTTCTTTCCAAAGGGATATCCTAAGAAAATGCAAGGTGTAGCTCTTGCTTGAAATTTATCTCGTCCTTGCTTTAATGTAGAAACAAAGCATAGACATCCAAAATTCCTAAGGTGTGAGTATGAGGGTTCTTTGTGGTATAATAGCTCAAAGGGGCTTTTGTTGAGGAGAATTCGAGAAGGCAATCTATTAAGTATATGCACAGTAGTGAGAATGCTTTCACCCCAAAATTTCTTAGGGAGTTTAGATTGGAACATAAGAGCTCGAGCAATCTCTAGTATATGCTTGTGCTTTCTCTCTACAACCCCATTTTGCTGGGGTGTAGCTACACAAGAAGCCTGATGCTCTATCCCTTTCTCTTTAAAGTATTGCATTCCTTCAATACTTGTGCCAAGCTCTTTAGCATTATCAGATCTGATTTTCTGAACTAGTTTCCCAAACTGTCTTTCAACCATGGAAACGAATCCCTTTAGCACTGTGAACCCACTGCCCTTGGTAGATAGCAAATGCACCCAAGTCATTCTTGTAAAGTCATCAACTATGGTGATGAAATATCTAAAACCAGTTAATGTCATTGTGTGATAAGGACCCCAGATATCAACATGAACCATCTGCAAAGGATATGAAGTAGTGATAGAACTAGTAGGAAAAGAAGGTCTTGCTTGTCTAGATTGTGCACAAACAAGACAAGGAGGAAAAGACTTATTAGAGGGTAAGAATTTAGCTATAGGTAAATGTTGCATCATATAGTGTGGCAAATGTCCTAATCTTCCATGCATCACATCATAGTCAACATGATTAGAAAATTGATCAGTGTGCACCTTATTGTACTCAGATTGTTTTAGTTCCTTCTGAGCTGTAGGAACCAAAAAATAGAGATCTCGATCTGCCTTACCAACCTCCACATGCATCCTCATGGAAGGAGCCTGCAACAAGCATGAAGATGATGTGAAAGTAAGACTACAATTCATGTCTCAGATTAATTTTCCAACTGAGATCAAGTTGCACTTGAAAGTTGGAACCAACAGAACATCTTTTAGAACCAAATGAGGCATCACCTGTACTGAACCAGCTGTATGGACCATTGCAGTGGCTTCAGTTGGTAAAGATATAATGAAAGGCTTGGCTAATTCATAGTGAGAATCCAGAATAGACTCATCACATCACATATGACAGCTTGCACCATTATCTATTATCCAAGTCGATTGATTAAAGAGCTTGGAAGTGAAAGAAGTACCTGCGAAGCCAGCAAAATCATCATGCATCTGTCCCTTGCCTTTCACTGAATTGGATTCTAGAAGATTGATCAGCTTCATAATCTGTGCAGTTGAAACATCAGACTATCCACTTCCAACTGACTGTGTATCATTAGAGTTGGAAGACTTAGAGGACTGAGCATTTCCTGCAAAATTCCCTTCATGCTCTTGTTTCTTCTTCTTGTAGTTAGGGGGAAAGCCAATGATGAAATAACATTTTCCAATGTTATGGTTTGTCTTCTTGCAATTTGTACAATACAAAGCTCTCTTATCATTCCCTTTCTTGTTTTGAGAATGATTTCCTTGTGTGTTCTTTGTACTGACATTCATAGAAGCCGACTCCTCAAAGTGAAGAGTTGAATGTTTAACCTCTCGTTGATGTTCTTCTTGAAGTAGCAAAGCATACGCATGATTTATATCAGGTAATGGCTTCATCATCAATATAGCACCTTTGACTGAAGTATATTGTTCATTCAACCCCATCAAAAAGTCTATAAGCCTCTGATCTTCAATATTTTTCAGAATCTCCTTGATAGATCCACAAGAACATACAGGAAAATGCTGGAAACTATCTATCTCATCCCAAAGCGATCTCAATTTTGTATAATATCCAGAAATCGAGCTCTCACCTTGAGTCAGATTTTGAAGTGTTCTTCGTATGGCATAAAGTTGAGCTCCACTTGATTGACCATAGCGATCACCCAGAGCTTGCCAGATCTGCTTCGCCGTATCAATATACAACACACTAAGACGAATTTCTGCATTTAGGCTATTCAGTAACCATGATTTAACCATATCAATGCATTTGATCCATCGAAGATACCTCGCATCAGTAGTTGGCGGTTTAGCTAGGGTTCCGTCGATGAAACAAATTTTGTTCTTCGCCGACAACGTGATCCTCATAGAGATCCTCCATTCACCAAATTCAGAGCCATCGAACATCATGGTGACTAAATTGAGACCTGGATTGTCATTAGAGGCCAGAAACAAAGGATCGTTGTTGTCGATAATGTCGTTCCCTGTCATTCTTCGTTACTGAGCTGAATCCTTCAACAATTAAGCTGAATTCGAACTGAATGAAGGATCGATCGAAGAAAGAGATCAAGGAAAACAGATCGAATCGTGAAATCGCTGCTCTGATACCATGTTGTTGTGATTGAATCTTCGCGGAAATGGAACTTAGGGAAGAAGAAAGGGAGAGAAGAGAAAGAGCGGAAAAGAGTTTTTGTTTTGTTTTTTATTTCTGAATGTAATGTTGTATATAGTACATAACTGACTATTTATAGTCATTACATCAAAGTGTTGTAACACAAAGTAAACCAGCTATGATATACCAACAAAAGGCAGTATCATATTATCACTATTGATCGTATGACAATATCTCTTTACACTAAGTGAGTAAACGCATGTAATTTAAAAGGTAGTAGTTGAAAACCTGTTTTTTTTTTTTTTGAAGACTTTTAAAAAGGGCGCGCATGGGATGTAATAAATGGTGCGTAGTAGTTAACGGTCTATTTTCCATATGCTGCTATTGAAGCATAATCGAAATGTAGGCTATTTATGTGTTGAGGGGCCAGCACACGTTATTTCAAATAGATGAATGGTCAGACTAATTAAATAGTTCCAGCTAATAGATCGAGTAGTAGCTCGTAGTAGGTGAAGACAATGCACTAACCGTCAAAAAGATTACTGATTTATATGATAATTTTCAAAGCTAATTGGGTGCTTGATTCATCTTACTATATACAGGAGTATTGTATTTTTTTTTGGTGGAATACAGGAGTATTGTATTTGAACACGCTTTTTAAGGATTATTAAGTGCGGACAAAAACAGTGGAAATAAAGGCACCCTCCATTTGGAACAAGAAAATTAAAGCACCCTCCAATTTGTTACTCCTATACTACTATATATATTTATCGGATTTTCTAATGTGTATTCATGGACACACAATAAAAATTTTAATTTTGTTAAATTTGAACATTATTTGTTAGTTTTAATTTTTTTTTAAAATTTATTAATTTTAATTTAGGAAATAGTTTTAAAATAATTTTCAAAACTAGTCCCAAACCCTATATTTATTGACATTTTTCCTAAAATAAGCAAATCTACCCAAATTTATTACCACAATGCGTCGTTACTATTTCTCGATGCAGCCTCACTAGTTCAAAGTCTGACCCACACTATGGGGCAATTTACAAATTACAATAGAAAGTTAGAATCTTGTACAAATTTATCCAAATTAAGATAGTTGATCGATTTTACTTCACAGCTTAAATGGTACTACTAACAATCATAATTTACTATATTATGACTAAATTATATTCTATGTTCACAAGCCCACGGTATCTAAATTAAAGAAGTTTTAATGTTACTAGACGCAATATAATTGGACATCCAATGCCGAATTTCCAAAGGTTGCTAATTCTCAACCGAGGCTCTCTTAGCTCATAAAAAAACATATTTGTTTCGCTTCCTACCTCATATTGTAGTCTCTAACTTTAAATTCTTTCTTCTAATAGATGAAATATTTATAAATTAAGAAAAAGCTAAAATTATTCAGAAATACATATCTGTTTTGCTTCCTGCCTCATATTTATATCGTAACATGTGGTTTAAATTCTATCTTTAAGTAAGTGGAGTATTTATGATGAAGAAAAATGATTATTCAAAACATAAACTTGAATTAGCTACCTTCCTCTTACTTGAAACAAACTTAATTATATTGAACTAAGCACATTGAATACAAACATACGAAAAATGTTTTGATCTTAGAATTAGAGAACTCTATCTATTTCTTAAAGTTAGGGCCTCCACTTCACTTATAAGATCAAAATTTTAGGAATTTTTAACTCCACTTCACTTATAAGATCAAAATTTTAGGAATTTTTAAAATGTGTGGTTGAATTTTAAAATTAACAAATTTGAATGGAAAAAGCGAAAGTAGATACGTATACTTCTTTATTTTTTTCATGTTTTTTCTACCAAATATATAATTTGTCATTACTTCTTGTGACACTATAGTTAGGGGCAGATCTAGGATTTTTCGAAAGCGGAGGCAGACTTTCAACAAATCAATAGTTTAATATATAAAGTCACCGCCAGGCGCCAACTTCCAACCTTGTCGAGCGCTTGCGTGGTCCTGCCTCTCAGTTCTCAATGACAATCGAATTGAGTACGAATGGTTGAACGAAAAATCTTAAACTTTAAACCGAAGCCAATTTTTTAATATAAATTAGGGTCAAAACGACGCCGTGCTATTTTCACCCCAATCTTCGCCTGGTTCATCTTCCTCTTTCATTGAATAGCCGACAAACTTACACACAACCCTCCACCTCTGTCTCTTCCAATTCTCCTCGCCTTCCTTTGCTCACCTCCACCTTCACCCCTTCTCGAGTTGACTTAAGGGGACGAAATTTCAAAAATTTCCTTAGTTTCCAAATTACTCAATTTACACTCATTACTCCTCCAACCGGATGCAGGGGCAGCCGCCCTTGCCTAGATCGGCCCCTGATTATAGTTCATCGAAACGTAATCGTCAACCAAACAACCAATAAAGGGGCGCAATATGGAATTAATTGTATAGTCCTTTTTGAAAGGAAAATTAAAGGTTTAGGTGAACCTACAAAATTATTTTATTTTTTTTGAAAAAAAAGGAAAAATATTAGTGCTTTTATACAAAATTCCAAACTAAGTTACCAAAGTTGAATTTGACAGACGTTAGCGTCTTGATCTCTACCAACAAAAAGAAAACGCCTAACCCGTGAAATGAAATGAAAATTGTCATTTATTTTCTGAGTCAAAGCACGGAAGCATTTGCCGTAATTCAGTTGACATTTTTTATTGCCCCTTTCACGTTTTATTTGGCGTGGGCGAGAAATATGGACCCGCCTCCATTTGAATGAAAGACCCGCCCACGGCCCACCCTCCATTATACAATTCCTAGTGTCAATGTGTCATATCATTCTTGTTTCTCGTTTTCTACATTCATTTCATAATTTGAGTACCATATTAATTATTGTATTGCATTTTCAACGAAAGGTGTTCAATTTGAATTTTCAATCTATAATCGTGTGGTTAAAGTGTCTATTTATATGTCTATATCAATCTACAGTTTATCTTAGATTTTATTGTATGAGTCCCATCGGTTGAGAATGGGCGTGCAAGTGAAAAATAAGAAAGAATAAGAGTCGTTGGATTGAGTAAAATTAGGGACGCTAATCATTTCACTTAAAAAGAGGAAAAAAATGGAACGGGCGAATTTTTGGCGTATTTTTAAAAAATTAGAAATAGGACGCACGTCCAGATTGTTCATCAAAATTGTGATTTTGTTTATCAAAACTGTGATTTTGTTCATCAACACTGTGATTTTGTTCATTAAAACCTATTGCTTGTGTATCAGAATTGTGATTTTGTTCATCAAAACTGTGATTTTGTGCATAAAAAAACTATTGTTTGTGCATCAAAAACCTATTGTTTGTGCATAAAAAATGGCAGAACGTGTATCAAAATTTTAAGCATTAATATATGTTTGTGCATCATAATTAGTCGTATGTGAGACAAAACTAATTGTTTTGATTTTAGTCTTTGTATTGTCTTGTTTGACTCGTTTGGATTTGTCATTGTTGTTGATGTGAAACGTGTGACTGCTTCTTGGGCTTTGAGCATAACTAAGACATAAGCACTCCTCTCTAGTTTGCAACTAGTTCGTTCTCCTTGCATACATCATATTATTGCAAAATCAGATTCTTTATCTATTATCATTTGCTTTCAAGCTTCTACATCAAACTTATCTTATTTAGGTGTTAATATTCTATACTTTTATTGAATACTTCATTTGTTTTTTTGTTGTGCTCATATAGGTAGATATAATAATTGTGTAGCTCACTTTATCACACCTTTTTTTTTATCTTAATCTGAACATGAATAAGTCTTTGTAACATATGTTCCGCCATGTATAATTGACTTGGCTGAATTGGATATTTAATATATTTACACTTTGCACTCAAAAAAAGGATTCGTATAACAACTATAAAACTAGATAAATATCTGTGTGCATTGAAGCTAATTATATGAGTATGTAAGTCAAAACTAATTATATGAGTAAGGAAAAAGATAGCCTTAAAGCACAAAATAAATGCAAAAATGCACAAATAGATAGTCCTAAATGTATAAATTGATGATATTGACACACAAACACAAGTTTATTTCAATTAATTATAACAAACAAAAGGATATATTAATGAACAAAGTACTAATATTGATGAACAAAATACTTGTAGTAATGCATAAAGTGATGATAGTAATGTACAAACTTCATATTCATTGATACATAATGAAAGTTAATTTTTTGATGCACAAAGTGCTGGTAGCTAGTTATACATAAACAAATAGTATTAGTGAACAAACAAAGGTATACCAATAAACAAATAAGGGTATATTAATGAATAAATAAGGTTAATTATACCAATGAACAAACAAAAGTCATATAAATGAATAAATAGGGATATATCCATAAATAAATAGAATACATCAACCATAACATACACAATCTGAATTTGACAACTTCTTTAAATTTTAGAGATCTTATCCATTCAAAAGCCCTAAGACAATATACTTCTCACTAAGGCTCCGTTCGGATGTAGCGGGTTAAAGCTAGAACCAGCTTACCCTCGTTTCTCCAGCTCTCAAAGGCGCGTTCGGCGCCGATCTTCGTTCAGCGGCTGGAGGAGCTTGAACCCGCTGGATGCGGCTGACTTTCTCCACCTCCCACCCCGCAGCTTACGGAGCTTGTGGAGAAAAAACCAGCCCTCATAATAGCCCCGATACCCCTCGATACCCTCATGTTGCCCCCGATATTGTTTCAAAGAGAGAGGCGATGCAGATCTTAGAGCTCCTCCAAGTTCTCCTCTCCAGATCTATCTGATCACCAACTGCGACGCGGATTTGAGCGCTCCTTCGAGCAAGTTCTCCTCTCCAGATTTGGTCACCAACTACAACTCCAGACCCGAACACTCCAAGATCAGCCGACGCTTTCCGCTAGTTGTACCAATCTCAGATCTGGTCGGAGATCTCAGCCGACGAGAGACATCCACGCTCAGGTACGACCCTCTTGAGCCTTCTATTTTGATTGTTGTTCATTTTAGTTGAATTTGGTTGGAGATCCAAATGTTTGAACTGAACTCTAAACCATTTTGTTATGAAAATGACTGAGAAGAAGCGGCTTACAAAGCTCTTTGAAACCCTTCATTCAAATCTTAGTTCCTAACCTTCAAGAATCTCGTTGGCAGGTATGTATTCTTTAACCCAACATTCAATCGACCCTAGAGTTGGAGAATTGAAGCGAAACTCTAATTTTTCACATATTTTTGTTGATTTGAAATGAAACCCTAGAATTATTGTGCTATATGGGTGTCAAAATTAGTGTTCAATCGATGCTGAGAAGGAAACATAAAGAAAAATGCTTTCCAGAAAGTGGATCTCCTTGATAAAGTTCTCTTGATCAAATGATTCTAAAATAACACATTGAAAATATATTAAACTGTATGATGTCAAAACAAAATCATTTCATTACTTCCTAATCACTTGAGTTGGAAAAAAAAAGATCATTTGAAGTCAAATGGCAGTGGAGAGACTATTGTGATGAAGAAAGAGCTTCTCTTTTTTTTTTGTTGGAAAAAAAGATTTGTCTGAATGACTTGCCTAGTAGATTGATACTTGAGTTACATTTGTTTTTTACATGAACTTACAATGCACCTCTGTTAGAAGATGGAAGATCAAGTTTTGATGGTTCTAGAGTCAGTGACCCTATGTTTGCAAGTCGAGTCGGCGATTTGGCAAAGTCACTGACATAAACAGCTGGCTGAGTGATCTATTTACGGAAGGAGTGCACAGATCTTGTGCGTTTAAATTGAAGACAACTGCGTGTTCTATTTTAGGAGAAGATCATCAAAAGAGTGCTAAAATCAAGATGAAGATAATTGTGATTCTCCTAGAATATTTGAGTATGCATACAATTGTTTACTTGGAAAGATTTGTAAAAGATTAAGTGAATATTGTTTTCCTAATCGAATTGAAAATAATAAACACGAGATCTCTCTCTTACCTTAGTTTAAATACTCGTTTGTTTAGGCTAATTGTAAGACTTGTGAGCTGAATTTTCATATTGTGTAAGAAAGAAAAGAGTGTGCTTGTGCGTGAGATTCGTACAAGTGGTGAGTCAAGAGATCTTAGGCATAGCGTGAGATTAAGAGTGTGAGTGCAAAGGTAGAGCGTGGTTCAAGGGTGTTGGATTCATTCTTGTACACGGGAGAACTTTGTAATCACTCAAGAAATCAATAGAGCGAGTCTAAGGACTCTTGAAATCCGACCAAGTGATAAACTTGGAAGAGAGTGGTTTTTCTCTAAGTAAACTAGTTGGTTTACGAAGAGTTTCCACTATACATCGTTTGTCAGTGACCGTTGGTAACGTTTAATTTACTGTGTGTTTATTCCGCTGCTTTATTACTCAAAGTCGACGACTTCGCAGGAGTCGCCGACTCGTTTAAGTACTAACGATCCTACAACCTCCACAAGCTGGACCAATAGTGTTAGAAATAGCCATAAAAGTCATAGCAATGCCATTAGCAGCTCCTCTCTGGTCTTGGTCCTGTCGTTTTAGAGATAGCCATAAAAAATTTGTAATGGTAAAGATTTAGAAAAATTGAAAATTTTGTTACACAAGTGAGTCCAACAATACTGACTCTATAAGTATAAGAAAATTCAGCTGGTGAACATCAATTCATCCCAAACTCTAAAACAAAGATTAATTGTGGTTTGTTATTCTACACAGTGAAGGTGAATAATTGTAATAATATTTAGCGTCACTACCTTGGATGAATAGTAGATGGAGCATAGCAATGACTTTTTCCCTATTTTAGAGACGTACGTCGCCAACGTAAATGTAGCAAGATATGGATAACCTGATTTTCCATAAATATATGATAGGAATGTATGGTCATAATCACATATTCATTATGCACGGATGTACACATACTATGTAGTCATGTAGTAGATATAAATATTAAATAGCGGGCCTCCCATCCCAATATCCCATGTGAGATTCTCCCGTGGGCTAGCTGCTCTGACAATCTCTAATCTAGCTAGTGTATTCACATCAATACGCTTTAAGTATTCAACTACTAATATAGTACATCATTTCACATAACTACGTACCACATGAACTTTATATGCGTCGGCAAACGATTTATAATGTCTACTAATATTTGATCCAAACTCTGTTCAAAGCGGGATTACACTCGACTCGACTGATTAGTACAAGTATATGTAGTTAAATGTATTTCTATAAAATATATTTTACGGGATAAAGGTAGTAATTAAATTTAAAAGTTAAGCTTGAACTTCCGTTTTAAATAGCCTCATAGTAATAATCCATACGAAAACCCGATCGATACTATTCAAGGTATCTAAGGATCATTATTATTAAGGACCTGTTTCGTTGTTCGAAGGGAAACGTAAATGTAAACATAATGAAAAAAATAAAAGGAATGGAAATAAAATGCCTTACATCTCAAAAGTGTGATTTTTTTGTTTCTAAGTGAAATAGGTGGAAAAAAATCCAAATTTTCAATCTAGGGTTTTTAGTCCCAAATCAAAATCCAATTTCAATCATTTGTGATCTCCGCTCCACTCCTCTTCGGCTTTGGAGAAGGTCACCATTGCCATCGTATTCTGCCATCATCTTGCCACCGACGACATCCTTTGCCTTCATCAAAGCTTAGATTTGAAGTCGAAAGCTCTGCTTGATTTTAGCAAACCACCATTACCTTCAAACCGAATCGAACCGCCGACACCCGCAACATCGACTCCCACGCTTGCAGCTCTGCCGGACTCACGACCTCGCTAGGAGTTTTGCTATTTGCAACTTCCAATTCTGTTGTTGTTGTTGAGCCAATGGTGAAGACCATGTCACATCTTTTCCAGAACCTTGTTGCTTGTCCTTGTCGGGTTGTTCCGTGACTTCCGTCGTCGCCGCATACGATTCCATGCCAGAGATCAGTGAATTGGAAGTCAACCTCATAAGTGGGAGGTGGGAGATGGCCATGGAGGGTAAGGTTTTGTTACCTTATAAAAACTAGGAGGAAAACAAAACTTAAGTTGGTTACAACTATGGGCTGAATGGAAAACTCTAAAAAATTACCAACAAACACCCTAAAGGAGAATGAAACTATTGAATCCGTTTCCACAACTATGAAAATAGACATCCAAACTGGCCCTAATTTCATTTAAGAAATTATGTCAAGAAGCCTATCCCACATCAAGAAATTAAATAATAAATTGCTTAATATATATATACTCTTGGATTACTCATCCTATCACAAATTGGTTTTAGGATGAAACCTCATGGACTTATGTGATGGGCTTGTTGAGCATATGCATTGAGACGGTCGCACCCTCCGTCCGTATTGTGGCCCACCGATGTTTGACATGGTATCAGAGCGGTTTGACCTTGGGTCCCTGCAGGTTGTTTGAATCGGGTCAGGATGATATCCGCCCGTTATATTGGGCTAGCCAAGATTTGGGCTAGCCATGATCATTACGTTATCAAGTGTCAACTGGGCAAGACCAATTGCCACTTGAGGGAGCGTGTGAAGAAGTCTATCCTACATTGAGAAATTAAGTAATGAAAGTACCCTTGGATTATTTCTCCTATCACCAATTGATTTTAGGATGGAATTCACGAGTTTTTGACAAATTCATTTATTTTACAAGACATTCTTCGGGCGGCTATCATGTTATATGTATGAATAGTAGATACGGTAAGCAAACATTAGAAATAAAAGTGTAAACTGATGGATGAAATGACAGTGGTATGGAAAAAAGCTCATTCATGTCTTATAAACAGCGTCTAATAAGTGGTTGAAACAACTCGGGAGTATATATATGTTAACCCGTACTTTCACTACTATTTGTTGGGTTGTATACTTATAATTTCTCATTATCAACAACTTTATGTTGCAGTTTTTAATTTGGAAGGGAAATGACATAAAGCTGTCCTTTTACTTTTCATTTTAATAAATGGAGAGCACCCAGCAGCAGCTACACTACACTATTTCCTCATCCTTCATTCTTGGCGTTTCGGATCTGATCCGCCATTCCTTCCATCTCACCACCCTACTTTCTCCTTTTTGACCCATTTTCCGGAAAATGAAAATTAAACTCCTCCAAGAAAACCTTAATTTCAACTACATACAGTGTAACAATTTCTTATTTTATTAAATAAAATAGTACGGAGTAAGAGATTACTTTACACATTTAAAAGCATAGAAGAGTACCAATGTATATTAATGTCTCAAGCTCACAATTGGAGTGGAATCTATCCCTTTCACATCTATCTCCACCAAGGCACCAACCCTAAAGATTCATAAAAACACAGTATACATATTCAATGCCTTTTTGAAGATCCCGATGCATTTGCTATTGACTTTGATTTTTTTTATACGGAGTAATTGAATTCATTATAGTATTGTCTACTTCATTTGCATGCTTGTGATTCCTAACTTCTACATCAAACTATTCTCTTCTGTTCCGTGTTATATATTGTATAGCACTATTTTCTAAACTTTTTCAAATATTTAAATAGGCTACAAGTGACATAACGTGCAGCTACATGGGTTGCATATATAATCTCAATGATGATATCAAATCCCTTAAAATATGTGTTGGAGTTGTTTTAAAAGTCGTGACACCCCCCCTCTTAATCTAATCTATACGAATCTTATGATGTCCTACTTTTTGGACACGTTGAATCGTTTGATAGGGTGGAAGTTAAAATTTGGTTGCAAATAAGAATGTTTTATAGGTTAGGCAAGGCAGGAATTGATAGATGTCTATAATAACTTAAAAAAAAATCCAATAAGTTCTAATGAAATGTTTAAAAAATCTACAATCTATGTATATATATAAAAGACGCAAGAAATAAGGCCACCACGTTGCACCATTTAGGATTTTTCTATGTGTCGTTCTCACGTTAAGCCACCTAGAATTTCGCCACATAGGTTTTTTTTGGGAATTTATATATGTTGAAATTATTTTAGGATAATATAGAAATAAGATAAATTAGTCTAGGAAAGATTCTATCTAAAATAAAGATATTATCTATTATCTATTAGAAATTAGGATATATCTAAAAGATTTTATCTAAAATTAAAATAAATTATAGAATATTCAATATTATATATTAAGATAGATATATTATTTAGTTTTTCAAATTAAATTTCTATCTATTATATAAAAAAATCAAAATTCGTATTTTATTTAAAATTAAAGAAAATTATTTTATCTTTATTTTTTATCTACTTATATAAAAACAATTATCTTAAAATTTTTTTTGATAAAAAATAGAACTTTCAATCTAGATAATTACTTGGCTAAATTGACTTTTGATAATAAAAAAAATTACGTTATCTTTTCCTTAATTTTCTTTTTGAATCAATATATCTATCTATTACTAATAACTAAAGCCGAAACAATTTTTGTCACTACATTGCGCCACATCGCCCCTTTATTGAAATTGTAGTTTTTTATAGTTAATTATGCAAAAAATTTATCTCCAAGGAAACATAAAAATAAAATAATATTTGTAAAAATTTATCTCCAAATAAAAATAAAAATAAAATAATATTAGTATATTTTACCAATATAGATAAAAAAGGACATTATATTTATTATATTTGTAAAAGATAAATTAAAAAAAAATATGTACATTGGCACAACAGTTATAACGTGTTAAACCTAGTTACGAAATACTGTCAAGGAAAAAGAACAATGTAGATTATTTTATCTTAATAATCTATATTTATCTTCAATTTTAAACTTAATAATCTAGATTTAATTTGTTTTATTTGATTTCAAAAACAAAATAACTTTTATACATATTATCTATAATCTATAACTATATAAAGCTATACCTTTTCGAGCCACCACAACGTTTCTAGCCCCACCTCATATTTATAAAATTAATTTTTATTTATATTACTTTTAACTTTTTTCTATTAAATTCTTCTTTAAATATTTAAATCTATCTTTAACATCAAACAAATATCTATTTAGTATAACAATATCTTTTAAAAATTTCTTTATAAAATATTTAAAATTAAAGATAAAAATTTAAAATATTTTAAAATAAGTGTAAATATCTTTTATCTTTTACCATGATATCTTTTCACGAATTTTTTTTATAATAAAAAATTAATGATAAATACATATAATGTTTAAAAATAATAAAAACATGTAATATAATATTTAATAAATATATAAAGATATTTGATAATCTCTAAATTAAGGTACATAGAATGTAATAAAAATATAATATTTAATTTTATCCAAAATATCCTTGCTTATATCATTAGTTTGATCAAAATTTAACAAGTGCAAATACATAATACAATAATTTTATAAAATCCCGTACAAGGTTTGGGAACTCAGACTAGTATATATAAAAACAATAAGGTTTGGAACCTTCTCATTACGCCACCTAAGATTTTGCCACATGTCAATCCTATATTAAGCCACTTCATATTTTTACACATGTCATTTTCTTATAATTTAGATGTCCTTATAAATATTCCATGTCATAATCCACATTCAAATTTTTTCCATGTCACTCATATGTTATGTACACATCATATTGTCACATAATCTACAAATCTCAATTAATTTTTTAATTTTATTTATATTGGATTAGAATAATTTTTTTTAGAAATTTAGTTACATATTTCTAGAAATTTACATGTAAAAATATCATTTACCATATCTTTATGATCCTAGCAACTCTCCAATATAATCTACCAAAAAAACTCCCATAAATATATACCGAGATCGTATCCTATAATATTCTTAAACTACAAAATTAATAATAGATTGTTAATAATCCATATATATGATATGATCATATATGTATGTACATAACAAAATTAATATATGATATATCATTGAATTTTCAATTTTGATTTTTTTGATAATTTACATACAAATATAGGCAATTACAATTGTAGTTTTCAATTATAATTTTCCGATAATGTTTTTTTGATAATATACGTACATCGGTATATGTCAAGTCAATTTTATTTGCTAATCCATATTAAATGTCACATTATTTTCATTTTTTTCTATCAAAATCTTTAATTTATAATTATGCTTTTTTTTACAATTTATATAAATCACCAATTCACAATTATTATTTATATTATATTTTTATTTATTAATATTTTTCATAGTATATCTAAAAAAAGTATCGAGTCATAGTCGTGCAGGGCACGATGGGGACAACTAGTATTACTATAAAACTTTTGGGTAAATTACAGAAAACCACCCTTAAATTTGCTCTGTTTTCACAAAACCACCCGTAAAATATACAATTTCAGAAAACCACCCTTAAATGAACTCTGTTAGCAAAGGACCACCCACCCTCTCCATTCCGTTAAATTACCGTTCAGTCATATATATTAACAAATCAAACCTAAATAGACTTCATTCTAATGAGTGAACCAAATAGAGTAGATTTTTTGTCCTTTACGCAAATTTGGTATTTAATGAATAAGGTTATGTTCTTCGAGAGCCATTGGTGAATGCCGGCCTGTTCAATTTCCAGTTTCAATAACTTACAAAAGGTATTGTAGTGTGAGAGGAGAAGAATATCTACGAACAGCCATGTCCATTTTTAACCTTTTGAGTCAAGAGCTACTTAAGTGTACAAATTGAAAATGGCATCTATCTAATTTAACGTGAAAACACAACATAGGAACTCCTTTTTTTTTTTGCTAGTTCAACACCCTTGAATGCCAAATAAGAATTTTCAAAAATTTGCAAGAACTATAAGAAATTTGTTTACCTTTGTTGGATAGCTTTTGTCTCCTGCAAACATTAGATGCAATTAAATCGAGAAACAAGAGGCATTGCCACTGATTGTACAAATTGCTCCCAATTCAATTTGCCATATATTAGGGTTTTTGAATATGAAACAACTCAAATTTGCCAAAAAAAAAAAAAAATAGATTTGCTTTTTTCGGAATATGCTGATTGGCGTTCTTCTTGTTTGCTTCCAAATTGAAGGTTGTTCTTTCGTGTTTGTAGATTTGCTTCTTTTTGTTTGTACATGAAGTTGGTAAAAGCAAATTTAAGAGCTTAGAGGGAGTTAGAGGATATAGAATCAAAGATACTACGGAGTAGATCTGATTTTTATAAAAATAAAAATAAAATTGAAAAGTTAGAAACTCTTTTTTTTTAAAAGAAAAATTCAGATAATCGTAAGATTTCCCTCAAAGATAAGAGGCAATTTGGGGTTTTTCCAACTTTAACAGAAAACTTGACAGAATATTATTGATGGGTGGTATCTTGCTAACATAGTTGATTTAAGGGTGGTTTTCTGCAATTGTGTTTTTTATGGGCGTTTTTGTGAAAACAGAGTAAATTTAGGGGTGGTTTTATGTAATTTACCCAAAACTTTTAACAGAATTCAAGCGTAAAAAATTCATTATATATGGCTTACGTTGAAGCCTTTTTTGAATTTAGTACAATCACTTGCTCAGTTCCTTGAAATAAATAGACTCCAACACAAATAATAGTGGTTTAGGCCCAATTGAAACTGTTCGTTTTCTGGATCGGTAAGTATTGAGCTATAATTTCTCATAGAAGCCCATTTATACAGGGCCCATAAACAAATAAAACCGCAGATGATGATGGCCCGTGAATTTCTGTCTCAAGCTCACAATTGGAGTATAAATGTGTAATCTATCACTTTCACATCTATCTCCACCAAGGCACCAACCCTAAAGATTCATACAAACACAGAAAAGTGGAAATATGGGGCCGAGGGGCGGAGATGCCTGGGGGAAGGTTGCCCTGAGGGGAGGAGAGGGCCGAGACTCCGAGGGGGCGGAGAGGCTGACTGAAAAGTGGAAATATGGGGCCGCCACCATTGATGAGGCATGAAGCTCAGATAGTCAGATCTGGAATTTTATTGTTTTGCGGTCTTGAGGAAGATGACAGAAAAAACGCGTCGTTTTATTAAATGAATCAGCCCCAATTTTTTTTTCTTTTTGTGTTTAAATGAAAGTGAAACGATGAGTTTCAATTTTATGATTTAAAAAAAAAAAATAATAATAAAAAACTGAGGTAAAAAAAATGGACTGTCGAGTGCCTGCTCATTCAGAAAACAAATTGAGACTTTGTCTTCGCCTCTTCGTTCCAATACTGAAACGAGCAGCGGCCTCGCCCAGTCGCGCCCTCCAGGCTCCAGCCGGAAACCACCGCACCACGCGATCCACGCCGGAACGCCCTGTCTTCGTCAAGCAGCGCCCTCGCGCCCTCGGCCCTCCAGCGGTTCAGCCCGAGCCCGACTGGCTGACGAACGAAACCCTAATTTTTCAGATTTGGGAATTGGTCAATTGGGGCAAAATCTCGACTCGATTCTCGGCATTGGGCAATTGCCAATTGGAGATTTGGACTTTGAAGGTTAGATTTTATTAATTAGTTAATTATTTAGTAAATTAGTAATTGTTGAGGACTTGAGGTGCTTGAGAATTGAAATATCTAACATCTATCTATCTAATATCTATCTAATATACATGTAAATTTGTATTTTTTTACATTCAATGCTTTGAATTTAAAGCATTTAATTATCTCCTATAGACTTAATATCATACATATCTTACATACTCTAACTTAGACTCTTGACCTTCAACACATAATATTTACTTAATATTATACATCAATCATAAATTATTTATTTAGAAAACCTATAATATTTACTTAATATTATACATCAATCATAAATTAATAATTTAGAAAACCTATATTTTTATAGGTTTTCTAAATAATTGAATGTCAATAGTAAATGTATGTGATAATTTATATGTAAAAAAGATATACAACTTAAAACTTTATTAATGGAATATAATATTTGAAAAAAAATAAATAGAATTATTAACCTTGCACGGGCATATACTTTTAGTTGAAGATATTGTTGGATACTTGATTTTTAATCGTTGATTGAGTCATTGAGAAATTAATAGGCTATTAACTTAATTATTGATTTATTGTTGTTTGATGTAGATAAGTGGATTAACTAGAATTTATAAGTTCTTGTTAAATAGTTGTTGTCGGTTTGTTATTTGATTTATTCTTGTTAAAAATTTAAAATTGATAGGTTAATTTGTTGATTTGTTAGATATTAAATGGAGAAATATTTTCTAAAAAGGGTAAGAGTTTCAATTGATTCTCAAAGTGAGCAACCACCGCATTTTTTTTTTTTTTACTATTGTGGTTCTTGAAAGTTCGCCCCCATTGTCGTGATCTTAGATCCGCCATTGCAAGTGACATAACGTGCAGCTATATGGTTGCATATATAATCTCAATGATGATATCAAATCCCTTAAAATATGTGTTGGAGTTGTTTTAAAAGTCGTGACACCCCCCCTCTTAATCTAATCTATACGAATCTTATGATGTCCTACTTTTTGGACACGTTGAATCGTTTGATATGGTGGAAGTTAAAATTTGGTTGCAAATAAGAATGTTTTATATGTTAGGTAAGGCCAAATAAGAATGTTTTATATGTTAGGTAAGGCAGGAATTGATAGATGTCTACAATTACTTTAAAAAAAATCCAATTAGTTGTAATGAAATGTTTTTAAAATATTATATAAAACTTTTAACAGAATTCAAGCGTAAAGAATCTATAGTGGTTTAGGCCCAATGGGAGCTGTTCGTTTTGTGGACCGGTTTGTATTGAGCCATAAATTCTCATTATACAGGGCCCATAAACAAATAAAACCGTAGATGGCCCGTCAGTTTCTGTCTTTCTCCTCTTCCACTGCCTAATCGGACGTGTTGGAGTGGTCTTTGCCGCCGGCGGCCATCTTCCCCTCGAGTTCTCGTTTAACTGCTACTACAGGGATCTGATTGAGCGCAGAGCATCAGAGTCTTAGGAAGGATAAAGTGATTATTGCTCGATCTGGTAAGAAATACTAATTTATCGGTAATTCTCTATGCATAATTGGAATTCAATGTAGTTTAGAATTGTGCTAGTCTACCGGCAAAGAGACATGGCTGGTTGTCTTGTTGGAATGAAGAGTTTCTTCTCGGTGAATGGATCCATATTTCGTAGCTGATTGGAATTGCTCTGATCATACATTGTTTTGGAAAATTTCTACCGACTGATGATATTTCAGCAAGTGATTGGTGAGTTTAATTCGTGTCCTTCTTTCGTCTGATCTATTATTGAAGGGAATTTGAATCTGTTTCCATGGGAGGAACCGAGGATGGTGAAAGACCTAAGAAAGTAGTTTTTGTGACTGTTGGTACGACGTTATTCGATGCCCTTGTTAAAGCCGTGGACACTCCTGAGACCAAGAAGGAGCTATTGTCCAAAGGTTATACCCACCTTCTTATTCAGATTGGGCGTGGATCATACATTCCTTCCAAGGTTCTTTCTTAAAAGCCTTTGGTTTTGAGAATTTTATGTTGGGTTTTCGGGGGGAATTTCAGTGTTATTTGTTGCATCCGAAGTACAATTGTTAGCTGTCATCCATCTCTAGGCGTTACGGATAGGTTGCATCTCTTCTTGTAGCAAGTTAGGATATTTAAGGCTATTTGATTCATCATTTCAGATACATGGATGAAACTCTAGGGGATGATGTTTTGACTTTCGACATTGTTTCACCTTTGAATTTTGATTTTTATGTTTGTGATTACAGTGTGCAGGCGATGATGGATCATTGGCTGTAGACTACTTCACTTTCTCATCGACCATAGCTGACAGCTTAAAATCAGCTTCTCTTGTGATAAGTCATGCTGGTAAGTTATACATTCTAGACCCAGTGTCGCTCTTTTGGAGAAAGTAAATTGCCAAATATAAGTTGCATTTTCAATAGGGATTGGTGCTCACAAGGCAAAATTACCAAAGTACAATCCACCATTCTTGAAACTTATTCATCCAGTTAAATTGATTTAGCTTCAAAATTTCTTTTTGTGTCATGAAAACAATGGAAAACTGCTACTTTATTCCTTGTTTTAACCTTCTGAATTAATTCTGCTACATTGAAAGTTCTTTTTTTGGTGCAATTGCTGCCCAATCTTCTTTGTATATGTTAGTCTTCCATGTTTTGTTGCATAATTAGGCTATATGTTTTCATCCTGGACAAAACTGAAGTTTTGGTTTTGGTTGATGTATAGGGTCAGGGAGCATATTTGAGACGTTGCGGCTCCAGAAACCTTTGATAGTTGTGGTAAATGAGGATTTGATGGACAACCATCAAGCTGAGCTGGCAGAGGAATTAGCCGACAGGAAACACTTGCTTTGTGCACGCCCTAAAACCCTTCATGAGACTATTGCACATATGGATCTGGAATCTCTAGCTCCTTATCCTTCTGGTGATGCAAAACCAGTTGCCAAGCTCATAAATAGGTTTCTGGGGTTTCCTGAAGATCAATAGGATCTTATTTAAGTGGCACTTTTTGTCTCTTCTATCTATGTTCATGACAAAACATTCTAAGCATACGATGTTAAATTGTAGTATTAATTTGAAAACTTTGCATATGAATGAAGTGAATTTTTTCTGGCAGCTATTGTAATAAAAAGTGTGTGATCATAGTGAAATGGACGGCCTTCAGACATAATTCGTACTTCTATGTAATCCCAGAATACCAGTATAGGCCATTACTCTTTGTAATTGTTTGGTGTAAGAAAACTCAATCATTTATGAGTTCTGTTTTCACCCCTGGCTAATTCTTTCTAGATTGGATGACTGATTGGTTTTTCAGTTAATGTCAAATATCCGAAGGGGACATCTTGGGGGGTCACACTCAAGGGTGCTGGACCTTTTGTCCAAACTTTCTCACTCGCCTTCATAGTTCATGTGCACTTCATTTAGCAGTTTCTCCAGCAAGCTGTTTTGGGCATTCACATGATTCTTTTGCAAGCCTTCTCCTTTGTTATGGTATGAGGTCTCTCTTTTTTTCTTATACTTGCTGCCAGAAATTTCCTTTGCCTGTATGTGCATGTGTGGCATAGTTCCATGGTTAACAGGGAGTGTAACGAAAGTTGATAGAGATGTGAAGGAGAGGACTGGAGAATTGAGACAATCTCCAGCCCATGTAGAAAGTGATAGCTCGCCAATTAGAGTCCATGGCTTGAAAATTTGCAGTGATTCTGAATGTGTTTTTCTCTATTAAAAAAGAAAAAAAAAATAGACAAATAGTACAAATAGCTATCAGTACAGGCAGATTAGACCCATCCTTTGAATGCTTCAAAGTATTTATTAGAAAAAGTGTGCAATGGTTTAGGCTGTCCACTGGCAGCAGTCCTTATTCTCTGCATATTTGTTGTTATCTGCATCACAAATCAGATATTCTCAAATGTTGATTAAGAGATGTAATATCAAGTAAATTGGCAAGATTAGGGAAAAGGATGTCAATATGAGTTTTATGTTTAGATGTAGACAATTATGGTGATGTTCTTTCTAAATTTCTCCTTCTTGCAGAGCCTGGTAAAATGCCGTGACATTAGTGTGAGAGTGACATCTATCATCAAATTCCCTGAACTATCTGGCACTGGTATGTTTTGCACCTGTGATGCTGTGCACATCCGCGATTGATGCTTGACCTTTATTTCGCGTCTAAGAAATGAATTCTATATATTCCTGTTTTGAATTTCAATATATTTGAATTGATCAACTTTGTTGTCAATGGAGGGACATTGGAATTGGTAGTAAATGCTAATGAATGCAGTAGCAGTGCAAAGAAGAGAAGTCAGTACTTATGTATATACCAGTATGCATTCAGCATCAACCTGAAAACCCTAGTTCATGGGGTTAAAAGTTTTAAAACTGTGAAAACTAGTGACTTGAGGGCAATTTCAAACTTGAATGCTTCACTTGCAAGATCCCCTTTTTACTACATAATATGTTCTATTTTGTATGGATAAGGTTTGGCTTAGCCATGAACGGAGAAATTGACCATTTGTTCGTTATTCTATCCTAATAAAATCCTAAACTTGTCAAAAGCATTGTAAATAAGCCTATATTCTTTGTTTTCTCTTCCCTAATAGGAGAGTAATCTACTGATCCTATTGACCTTGGAGTTGGCAATTAATGGCCACTTGAATTTCTGGAGACACCGAATTCCCAATAAAAATTAGAACAAGAAAATGGAAATCACTAGCAACTTGCATTTCTTGCAGGCTCTATGATGTAAATATTTTTTTAAAATATTTTCACGTTTAGGGCAACTCTTTTCTTGATAAGGTTTAACAGATTGTATTAGTAGTATGAGATTTCACACACCAATTTTTGAATTGTATCTAAATTGGTTTTATATCGCTAGTAAAGATGTAGAAATTTACTCCTAACCACCTCCTTGCCAGCCCACAAGGTTCACAACCCCCAGATAATGAAAATGAAGATGTTTGTGGGCAGACAAACAGAAATGTGGTTAAATATATACAAAGTAGAGAAGAAAGAAAAGTTTGTTGAATCATTGAAGGTGGAGTTAATGAGCTATGTATTTATTTTCTAAAAATTATTCATATAGCTGGGGAGAAAGAATCAAACCTTAACAATTATATTAGTACTGACTATCGAGGTACGTTATTTTTTTCATCAGCTAATCTAAAAATCTTGTGCTAGCCTGACAAAGACAATCCCTATGATAGTACTGATATACACAGGAAGAGACGAATTAAGTGCAGAAGGCATCCTTTATCTTCATTGCTCACGAGATACATAAAATGTTAAAAAAAAAAGAAAAGAAAAGACAGGATTTGTGTCCCTACTATCATGCATACTAACTTCCTAGGCAGGCAAATTAACATCATCAGAATTCATACATTAGGGCTCGTTTGTTATCGATATCAGATATTGATATCGGTATCGGTATCGGTATCGAATATGGGATATCATTCATATCTCATACCTCTTTTTTTTTTTTTTGGTATATTAAATATCAAGGAAAAGGGCTTGTTTTCATACCAGGAATATGACTCGATATTCATATACTCCCATACAAAACACAAGATATGGTCCGATATCGATATCTGATATCAAGATATCAATACCAAATGGGCCCTTAATTTTTTATTTTTTTTCATTTCCTCTCAAGTTTATTTTTACATTTTTTCATTTTGTCTCACTCTCAATTCACACCTGAAATTGTAACCCTTGTCATAATCGCCCCAAAAAACACTCCTTTTCATCTTTCTTCCTCTTTATCAGAAACCCATAAGCCTTTTCCCTTGCTTTCTGTGCTGAGCAGCTGCTGATGCCTGATGCCTGATGCTATATATATATATATATAAAAAAGGAGTGAAGTTAGTTAACCAATCTTGTCTATAGTTTGCTTAATTTGCATTCTCATCCATGGAGCAGAATTCCACCACCTCTGTTGATCCAATTGGATCACCTGATATATTTGCCTCATCCAACAATGGCTATAGTAGACACAAGAACACGAGTAGTCGTTTGCAGTCGCCGCCACATCATCTTGACCATGGACTTGATCTCAACCTTACTTCCATTCTTCTGATTGCCATACCAATCATCCTAGTTCTCCTCCTCGTCTCCATCCTCATCCTCACAATCATGCTTCGGCGTTCAAAATTCAAGAAGAGCAGCTCCATCAGTGGAAACAACGCAGCAAGAATCACAGACAGAAACTGCAACTTCTTTGCTCATACCACAATCAACATCCCAGAGAGCCCAGGTAAAAACTATACTTGCACTTGAATCACTTTTTCCTGGACAATTCTGATATGGGTATTTGATCAAAGTACTAATTCAGATGCGAGCAACAATGGGGGCATATCAGTTGGGGATAGCTCAAGGCGATCATCTTTACAGAGAAGATCAAGAGGAGTCCAAGTATTCACATACAAGGAGCTTGAATTGGCCACCAATAACTTTAATGAAGGGAATGTGATAGGAAATGGTGGGTTTGGAGTCGTCTATAGAGGCGTCCTTGGAGATGGGACCATCGCCGCAATTAAGATGCTCCACCAGGAAAAGAAACAAGGCGAACGTGCATTCAGGATTGAGGTTTGGTTCAACTTTGAGTTTTTTTTTTAGTTCTGCTTTTCAAAAACAAAAAAAATGAAATTTGGATGAATGTTTTTTCAGGTTTTCAAATTTTAGTTGATAGTTTTGAGAATTCAGATGACTACTAGAGTATAACGTATTCCGGAAACAATTATTTTGATAATCATAAGTTAATAAAAATGCTTTAAAACTAAAAACCGAAACTACGAAATGAGCCAATTCTAAGTTCTCGTTTACGTTTTTGTCTTCATATTTGTCATGATTACTGTTTTAAGTATTTATTTGTTTGCTGCATTGTCTTCACCCTTCCTTCTAAGAGAATTCTAGCTACTGTTTGATCATATGAGTATCTTAAACAGTCTATTGATTTTGGGCTTGTCTTGATCTGTTTTTGTCAAATGAACTAATCTGTTTAACGTTTATAGTGATACAACTAGGCCCTCACGTTTATCCATATTTATACATTGATTCCATAAAATCAGCATAAATCTGGACTTTCATAACCAATCACATGGGAAAGAGTAAATTCCTTACAACGCCTAACAAGGAATCTTTCTACTGACACTGGATTGGGCAGGTGGACCTACTTAGCCGGCTACATTCGTCATACCTTGTGGAGCTTCTAGGCTATTGTGCAGACCAACATCATAGGCTCCTTGTCTTTGAGTTCATGACCAATGGAAGCCTTCAGTACCACCTTCTAAGATCACCCCAAGGCTATCCTCAGCCGTTGGATTGGGGTATGCGGCTGAGGATAGCCCTTGATTGTGCAAGGGCGTTGGAGTTCTTACATGAGCATGGATCTCCGTCCATAATCCACCGTGACTTCAAATGCAGCAACATTCTGTTGGATCATAATTTCAGGGCAAAAGTGTCTGATTTTGGGCTGGCTAAGATGGGGTCGGATAAGATCAATGGCCAGATCTCTACTCGCGTACTTGGGACCACTGGATACTTGGCCCCAGAGTTAGTGCACTCTTCCTATCCATCTGTTTCCTTGATCTCTTTCATGGCTTGCATCCGAATTCTTACTAATAATGTGATATATTGGTTACATTTCACCAACTGTCTTTCTAATGTATGCATATGGGCACATGATAAGAATCCTACTTGAAAACTATCACCCTAAATTGAAAAAAATATTAACCCTATAAACAGATTTAAAAGAAATCCTAAATCAATAAATTTAGAGATTTTTTTTTTCCAAATGAGGAGTCTTATCCTATGCCCGGGAAAACTGTTTCATCGTTTACTTTTGTCTTAATAGAGACTATCAAATGCAGCTCAATACATCAGTTCTGTAATGTGTTAAATCTTACTTATTGAGAAGAAATCAAGATTTACTAGAAATTGTTGGAATGCTGTTTCTGGTTAGGTCATGGCAATTCTTCTCCATTTTATTCTGTTAATAAGAATTGGTTATGCAGGTATATCTCAACGGGGAAATTGACAACAAAATCAGATGTTTACAGCTATGGTGTGGTCCTTCTGCAGCTCATAACTGGAAGGGTACCAATTGATATGAAGAGACCTTCAGGAGAACATGTTCTAGTCTCTTGGGTCAGTGTTCCTCTTCAAATTCCATCTTTTGGCTGCATTTCTATAAAATAGACGACAAGTAAATTGTATCTTAGATCATGCTACTGAAAGAGAACTCAAAGATCCAAGTAAAAACAGATAGATTCATGACTTCTGCAAGTTAAAAGTACTTCTGCATTTTGAATGTACATCATACAGTTTATTTATAGTACTTTTTTGGGTTGTGATGCTCAGGCTCTTCCTAGATTAACAAACAGAGAAAAGGTTGAGGAAATGGTGGACCCAGATGTAAGAGGCCAGTATTCAAAGAAGGATCTTGTTCAGGTTGCAGCAATTGCAGCAGTTTGTGTACAAGCAGAAGCAGATTACAGGCCTCTGATGACAGATGTTGTTCAGTCTTTAATTCCCTTGGTTAAGAAATTCTCCTTCACATCAAATTCTTCCAGGTTCCATAGTCGAACGAGCAGCCCTATGTGACGCGATCAGTCAATCGATATACAAGAGACTAAACTGTTGAGTAAAATGTCAAATATGTAAGAACTTTTCCGAGATCATTTCAGCATCTTGCTGCCTATAAGTCTGATTCAGAAACACCTCTCTCTCAAATTGGCGAAACATCAAATGGTTTATTTCTTGAATGAGAAAAGGATACTTCTCAAATGTACAAAATTGCCTTAGAGCTTTTCAAATAAAATGTAATACCTCCTTTCAGTAGTTCAAACTTGAAGAGGGTGTCTTTGATGTTGTCTGTCCTGTTATAACAAGTTCATATATTCATCATTTTCAACAAATTCATAGGTTTTTTTTTGGTGATACTACAAACATGCAAGTATTTTGGGGTTTGGTCGCATCGGAGATGAATTTGTTTTTCAGTTGAATTAGATCCGGAAGAGAGAAAGCAAGGGCATACTTTCCAAAGACTGAAATGGGTCTAAACTTTGTTATTGGATTGTTTCATGCTTCATTCTTCTCAAGCTTATGTAATAAAGGGTCTGGATTGCGCATTATAATGCAAAATTTTACATTATAGTGCGCAATTGAAACAGGAGATTAATTTTATTCATAAGAAAGGAACAAGGACCCAAATGTCCAATAACCAAAGGGAATAAAGTCTTGCATTATAATACACAATCAAATGTCCAATAAGTAAAGGGAACAAAATTTTGCATTATAATGTGCAATCCAAATAGGAGATTAATTTTATTCATAAAAAAGGATTAAAGATCCAATTTTTTTTCCATCAGGAAAGAATTAGGCTTATCATGAAGAATTAGCCTAGAGCATCTTTTTGGATGAGAACGCAAAGTTCTGTGTGTGTCTTCAGCTGACCGGGTGATAACGAGTGTCGTAATTTAACAATACAATCAATTGAGTTGTTACACGATCGAGGGACGTGCTTAAATTCAACAGCCGCGAAAGATCGTGCAATATCTAATGAATCGGCAATCATCATATCTATGGTCCAAGGATAATTTCGACTTCCTCGTAGTGCTGAAATCGCTTGGATATTATCTCCTTCAATTATAATGCATTTGCAGTTCATTTTCAGTGCTATTTGCACTCCCATCGCCATTCCTTTTGCCTCCGCCTCTATTGCACTTTCAAATTGTGTCTTTACAGCATCTAACACAATTACTTCTCCATTTGAATTACGCATTATGTAGCCCGCTGTTGAATCTCTATTCATGTGCCATGAGCCATCGAAATTGATCTTTATCGTTCCCTCTGGTGGTTTTTCCCATTTGGCTTTCCTATCCGTTTTCCTTCTTGTGTTGTTCTTGTGATTTTTAGCTATATCCTCTATAAGCTCTTTTTTTTGCTGTGTTCCAGGAATCAATTGTGTCTTAACGTATTCGTTAAAACTTCTCCCGCTATACGATAACTCATTCTGAAAAATCGATTTGTTTCTATGGTGCCACACACCACCACACAATAGCTACTTTTATGAAATCTTGAGTTTTTAGTTTTTGTTTTATTTGGTTTAGCTTTTCAACTAGGTTGCATGATCCATTGGCCGATTGTGACAATATTCTTGTAATTTTAGGGTCAAAGTAGTTCATGGTTTGTTTGGTAAATCTGCATCCGAATAATAGGTGTTCTGTGCTCTCCAAATTGTGATTACATAGGCTGCATTCTTGTGTGACATCAATATGGTTTCTTACTAGTCTATCCTTCTTTGGTAGTCCGTCATGACATACTTTCCAAAGAAAGAATTTTACCTTGGGATATGTGTTTAATTTCCAAATCCATTCAAAGTTGCAATCTGATAGATTGTTCTCGTTTGTTATAAATTGTAACACAGATTAAGTTGAGAACAAACCATTTTTGCGTGGGGACCAGTACATCCTATCATGTATTGTTGTATGTGGGATTTGGATATTAAAAATTTTATTAACCCAGACGGGTGGAAGATATCTTTCTAATTTCATCGGGTGGGATTACTTGCCTAATTGTATTAATTATTGGTATAGATGAGACCTATCTATCTGTCCAAAACTTAATTGTATTTCCATCTCCAATTTGCTACATTCTTTAAATTTTGGTAGTAATTTCATCGGGTTTCGCCACTGCCATGACGCATTAGTTTTCCTGCGATATTGTAGTAGAGCATTCTCTTTTAAGTACTTTTCTAGAACAATTTTAACCCAAATATTTTTTGTTTCTGCAAGAATTTTCCAAAGCAGTTTCATTTGTAGTGCCTGATTCATTGTCTTTGACTTTCTCAAATCAAGACCTCCTTTCCTCTTCGATTTACAATATCTTATCCCATCCAATTAACGGAATGTGGTTTTGCCCTTTATTCCAGAAAAAATTCCTGTTAATGTCGTCAAGTTGTTTATGATTTGCTTCTGGCAGCATAAAGGCTTGCATCACATAACTTGGCTTTGCTGCTAAAGTTGCTTGTATTAGAGTTGTTCTACCTGCTTGGGACAAGCAATCAACTTTCCATTTAGTCAATTGTCCCTTTGTAGAGGAGATCATCGATTGAAATGTATGCTTGGTCACCTTACTATTTATAATTGGGCATCCTAAATATTTTTCTAGTGCATCTATATGTGTTATACTAAGTTCAATACGTAGTTGTCTTTTTATTGCTATCGGAACTCCTTTTGTAGTTTGGAATGCGGATTTATGGAAATTAACTTTCTGACCTGATATTGAACAATATGTGTCTATTGCTGATCTAACCTTTCTACATGCCTTCGTAGATGCTTTGGCAAAAATAATTATATCATCTGCAAATGCGAGAAAAGGGATACATGTACCCTCTCTGGTTAGGGCTGTTCATCGGTTCAGGTAATTCGGTTTTTACCTGAAAACCGAACCGAACCGAACCGAACCAAACAAAGGTACTTCGGTTCGGTCCTCGGTTCAAGATATTTGGTAGTTCGGTTTTTGGTTCGGTTCGGTCTCGGTTCGGGTAAACCGATATTTTTAATATAAAAATGAAAAATAAAAATATAAGCGGGGGAAGGATACTCCTTAACCCTAAATTCCCATTTTTTCATTGTTCAGTTTAGACTTGCGCCGTCCTAAACAACCCCTCTCCCTCGACTCCTCGAGTCGACTCAATCCCTCACGGACCAGTCGCCCTCAATCCCTCACGGAGTCACGGGCCTCGTCTGCTCGAGTCCTCTCGCCCTCTCCGCTTGAGTCCTCTCACCCAAACGGCCAGGCAAATCGATGGTCGCCCTCGTGTGTCGAGGCCTCGACTCCTTGAGTTCGCTGGTTCGCCTCCTCGACTCCTCGCCGGCTCGCCTCCTTGACTCCTCGCCTCTCTCACGACTCCTTGGGACCTTAACACTCGATCCTCTCAACCGCTGCTCACTGCCTCACCTCTCCGGCACAAAATCCACGACGAGTTCCCTAGTTCGCTGGTTCTTCGTTTCCTACCCGAACCAAACCGAACCAAAACCAAACCGAACCGATCTTATTCGGTTCGGTCCTCGGTTCCAAAAATTTCCCAATTCGGTTTTCGGTTCAGTTTTCCTCGGTTCGGTTCGGTTTTGGACCGATGAACAGCCCTATCTCTGGTAGCCTGAAATATTTGTCTTCTTTGATAAACTGAGAGGATTAAAGATCCAATTGACCAATAAGTAAAGGGAACAATTTTTTTTATATATTTATTTATTCTTATTTTTTTGGGCAGCAAGTTGTCGGCATAATTCCTCTAGCTTTATTTTCTTGTTCATCCTAATTCCTCTCAGTTTATTGCAGTGTTCAAAATGGCTCCGCCGAGACGTAAGGCCAAGTCACATAGCCTTTTAGCACCTCAGGCCGGCCCATTTCAAAAGGCCCACTTATCTTGCGTATGGGCTCTCAAGGCCCAAAGTGCAAAGGTCCGCACCTCTTAGTAGGGCTATAAATGAACAAAGCCTTCTTGAGAAATTTGATATTCAGCTCGGTTAAATCTTGTTAGTGTTCGACTCGATTTGTAAACGAGCAGATCATGAACATAATTTTAAGGCTCGAAAAATAAATGAACCGAGCTTGAGCACAAAATAACTCAACACGGTTGTTCATGAGAAAACTCAATTATATGCTCATGAGCAAGCTCGATTATACACTCATAAAAAACTAGATTATGCGTACATCAATAAGCTCTACTATATTTATATATTATATACAATTTATAGTCTATGTTAAATTACAAAGTTTGGTGGTCTCTCAAACTACGTAGTTTAAAGTTTAGTTTTCATTTGTTTGTATAATTGATCAAGTAAACAAGTTGTTCACGAATTTGTCTCGCGAAAAAAAAAAAATAGAGGCTCACGAGCTAAGCTCGAGCTCAGTGAGCATTCAAATGAACTAAGCTCAAACAAAATTTAAAGCTCGAACTATGCTTGTGTTCAAGCTCGAGCTCGCCTATTTTTAACTGAGCCAACTCGGCTAGGATCCGTTCAATTAAATTTCTGCCTCTTAGATTGGGGTTTTGATTGTTACTCATAAAATGGCATGTGTATAGTAAGAAATGTGGGCCAAAGGCCGGTTAAGGTTTCGGTTCCAGGGTCTGATGGAACCGGAACCGACGGTTTTGGAACCGGACCCAGGTCTATTTGACAAGCCATGATCACCCCAACAAGTCTATCAAGAATGCATGCTTAAACCAAAATATCTTAAAGAAACTCCCATCGAATTCGATCGTAAGCCTTAGCCATGTCAATCTTCCAAATCATCCATCTATTAGAGCGTGATGAATTCATAGAATGAAGAAGTTCTTGGACAATGAACATGTGTCGGAGATATCGGCCTGAATTTGCCGACCCAAAATGAAACTCGCCTAAGTATGAGACACAAGAGAGGATAAAACCGATTTTAGCCTATTAATGATCAGCTTAGTTTCTAGCTTAAAACAGACATTGAGCAGCGATATTGGCCTGAATTGTGTCGGAGATGATGGATAATCCGTTTTAGGAAGCCATAGTACCATCTTCGAGAGACTAGAACCAACCAACCAGCCATTGTACCATCCAAGCCGGGCGATTTATACGAGCTCATCATGAAGAATGCTTCCTTGACATCATCCACTCTAAAAGACACCTTTATTATCCAAGACTTCAGGTTCTAAAGGCAGAAAACCGACAATATTAACATGTTGATTGATAGTTTCGGTAGGCTCGGTAGTATAGAGATTTGCAAAGAAACTACAAACTAAGGATTTTAGCCGCTGATCATCAGCAATCCACTCTCTAGATATTAGATTCCGGAGACCGAAAGAAACGGGTGATGTGTCGGGAGTTTTTACCACTTAGCATATAAAGTTGGGATCCACCTTTTAACCCAAAAGCTTAAGCAAATGGGTAGGGTTTCGCTCTCCTTTATATGCTAGTGGTGTCGATGTGGGAATTAGGACTTTTTGTTTCAACACGCCCCCTCAAGTGGTAATTATCCTGACCTATTTAACACTTGAATAATTTTGTATTTGTTTCGATGGGTCTAGCATCTCAATCTCTTTTTAGCTATCCCACAATCTTTGGTTTAAAAACGGGTGATTAACGTCTCAATCATCCCACTTCTTCTATCGTAATTATCCTAATTCTCTATCTCTCTATTCTCCTCTATCGTTCTTCTGACTTCTCTATTTATCAAATCTATCTACTTCTTCTATCGTTCTAATTCTGCCTCTCAATCCCTTTTTCTATTTCCCCAATTCCCTCTTGTCTACTTAATTCGGTACTAATACGATGCTTGGTATCGTATCAGTTTTCCTCAAGATATATATTATAGAAAAATTGAACATATATTAATGATAACATAACAATCAACTATACTTACAATCTACCAAACAAACTTAAGGTTAACCGACTTCGATCCAATGAATTAATCGATCTTGGTCACCCCTCGAAAGAAGGCCACATTGCTAGTTACTAAACAACTTTTTATCAAAACAATATTCAGAATACGTAAGATGAGTTCCTATTCTGGGTTAGGAAGAACATTTCAGACCTGATTAATTTAATTATACCAGACATATATATAACAAACTAGATAAGCCATATATAACCGCTACTTAATTTTCCCTATCATTACAATCCAATCAATAATCGTGCGCCATGACGACCAACTTCCGGCATCGTGAAACCCTCACCCTCCTCCTCCTCCTCCTAACCTCCCTCCCACCCTTAGTAATCCCCGTCGTCAACGCCGCCGCCGATCCCAACTCCGACTACCCTAACCCCGTTCGAGCCTCCCCCTTCATCGGGGTCTTTTTCCTCCTCTTCACCGCCCTCATCATCTTCGCCGCCATCCTCTACTACTACCTCCGCGAGCGCTGCCTCAGCCGCCGCCGCAGCCTCCTCCTCCGCCTGGCCGCCGCCTCCGCCCACCGCGTCCCGGACTTAGAAGGCGACGGCGGCAGAGGCGGGCTCGACCCCGCCCTCGTGAAGTCCTTCCCGGAGCTCACGTACTCCGAGGCCAAGATTAAGTACGTCAACGCTGGGCCCGATTGCGCCGTTTGCCTTAGCGCCTTTGAAGACCACGAAACGCTGCGTTTGCTGCCCAAGTGTTGCCACGTGTTCCATCCTGATTGCGTCGGAATCTGGCTGGCCTCCCACTCCACGTGCCCGTGTTGCCGTGCCGATCTCCTCAAAGAGTCGCCCTTGTAGGCCGGCGTCGTGCAAACGCCGAAGGGAACGGCGCGTACTTAACGGTCAACGGGGGAGGATCGAAGCTCGTTGACGATTTCATGATGGGGATTTTTTTTTTAATTTTCTTTTCAAATTGTATATAATTGTAATGCGGGGGTGAATTATTTAATTTGAGAAGAAAATTATGATTGGATATGGGGGTTGAAATGGCTTTATAATATTTTTCTTGTGGTTGATGGAAACGTACAAATCGAGTCGGTCACAGTATATATAATTTGGTGGTTGTTAGTTTTGCATGGATTAGCATAAATATAGTTTTGTCTGTTAGATTAATTAGTTTGTTGATCGATCGTATTCCTTCTTGTTAATTAATTACAAGACAATAATGTGGTTGTGTCAATGTTTTTTGGTTAGGATTGCTGTTTCAATGTTAAGAAAGCAGTACGATTTGTTTTTATATTGGACTTCATTGGTATCTCAACGTATATAGTTAATGTCCCCTGAAATTGGTTTCTATATTTTGAGATTTTGTAAATTGTGAGGTATTAAAAAAATGTCACGTATTCTCTGTTTGATTTAACATTGACAAAATTTTATTGCGTAATAGTAACAAAATGCACTTGGATATATTCCTGCAACAAACAAACAATGGTAAGCATTTAATTACGTGACAATGTAAGTTTTCTTGAATTGGTGATACAAGTGAAGAACTTGAAAGAATAAATAAGAAGAGTGTTAGCATTCGAGCAAAACGTACTCCACATATATATATATATATATATATATATATATATATATATATATATATATATATATATATATATATATATATATATATATATATATGTGGAGTACGTAATATATATTACGTACTCCATATATGATTTGCTCGAGCATTGCATTATTGGGATTTAAAGTTTCAATGATATTGGGCCAACTCAACGACCTGTTTCATTGCTATGGGCTTTGAGTTTCGAATGGATTAAAAAAAGCATTTCCATGACTTCACATATACGCTAGTAGTCATTTACTTCATACTAAAAAGTTTGTATTACTAAAGTTCTTGTTGAGCGTTTGAAAATTGTGATGCCTCAGTTAATCGAGCCTGCTTAAGGAAACTTCTTGCATGGACCAATGATTACTGATAATATTGGTCTTGTTCAAAAAGCTGTTTATTCTTCTATGAAGCGAAAGAAGGAGCTAAAGGGTTGGATATTGCTTAAGTTGGATTTGGAAAAGGTTTATGACTGTCTTCGTTGGGATTTCGTTATTGATTCTCTCTATGAGGTAGAGTTCTCGCCTAATTAGCAAATGTGATTTCAAATCAACAGATTTTTTGGAGTGGCCCCTATTCTTTCTCCTCCAGCTGATCCAACCAGTAAGAAGTGGATCTTCTTCCTTCGATCCGGAATTCTAAGAAAATCCTTGACTCGTCGAATACAATGGGATTTCAAACTTGGTGAATCTTTCACTCTACCTCCTCTTGTTAAGAAAATAAAATGGAGATGAATGTGTAGAAGAAATAGTATATTGACAAGGATACCTTTTTACCAAAATCAAAAGAGCGATTGAGTTGAAAAACTAAAGGATTTCATCTCTTATCCTATAACTATATCTGATGATGTCCAAAATGGTAAAACGGAAAGTGGGCCCGGGGTACAAGGAATAAACGGACCCGACGGGACTCCCAAGGCGGATTCCGGGGCCCACAACTATATCCGTCTTTTAATTGAACAAAGTCACTATCCCCGCGAGGTCTCTCGAAGCCTCGGAGCGAGGTGTAAACCTCGTTGCCGACTCTACTGACACACCCGCCCATCCGGACCACTCAGCTGGCGCCGCTTCCCCAAGCCAATCACCGACCGCCTCGCCTCCGGACCAATCAGAAGCCCTGATCTCGGCGTCCCACATCGGATGATAGCCAAAACTCGACTCCCCAATTCTCTATAAATAGAGGAGAACCTCGTAAGTGAGAGGGGGTCGAAAAACATCTTGAACTCAAGAACTATCTTGCTCGTTGAAGATCGACGTGATTGAAACATCGTCAAAAGACCTCGCTATAGACAAGTGAAGTCCACAAAAAGACTTCAAGTCACACAGAGCTCTCGTCCACATCAAAGACCTCGCTACACAATCTCGCAAGCCATCTTCACCACACTCTTAGCTCAGCCTCGCACCAAGATCAATCAAGCGACACCGAGGTGGTAGAATCGCATAGCAATTAAGAGATCTCAGACATTGTTAGATCGAGATCTCGAATACTCGTAGGAGGTCTAGGGTGTAAATCTCGTTTGCTTGTAGGCCTCGTTGGCTTGTAACCTTGTTGTAAAGAAATAATAAATAAAGAGCAAGCGTTTGCACAATCGAATAAAATAATCTCGTTTCTTTTCATTTAGCGAACGGTTTATTTCGGGTCTCATCACTGGCGCCGTCTGTGGGAACCTCTTCATCCTAAGCAGTTTCTCGATTTGTGCAAACCTTGGCTCCGATCCCCTCAAAATGGCTTGCCCAAACAATTTCTTCCCCCAACACCCCGATAACATTCCCGAAACCGCGCAGTGGACGGGCGTGGGGCCTCCAGGCTGCCCGTTCGTGGTCCCCCCGGGCTGGACGTATACCGCCCCACAAAACCCATACCCATTCCAAGGGTACGAACAAGGCGGTGCACCCCCGAACCCATACCCCTACCCGAGCTATGGGCAGTACCAGAAGCCCCTTCATACGTCCCTGTTCCCCCCCGGGGGCAACCCCACTCTGAGTACGTACCCACGTACGTCCCCGGGCATATGCCGAGACCCGAGACGTCCACCAACGGCTCGTCAACGGAGAGATCTCCCCGGGACCCAATGCAGATCTCGCGATCCCGTTCGCGACGTTCAAGAATGCGAGACACAAAGTTGTCCGAAACAGCAGGGAGTGCTATGCACCCCATGAAATCGAAGTCGCGCCGCCAACCCGTGGAGGTCGGGTGCCGTTCCCCTTTCGTGACCGAGATTCAGGAGGCACCTATGCCCAAAGGTTTTCATTGGCCACAAATGGGCCTCTACGATGGCACGGCTGACCCGGAGGACCACGTAAAACACTTTGCTGTCCAAATGAATGTCAACTCCTACAATGACGTCATATTCTGCCGGATCTTCCCAACCACCCTGGACAAGACCGCGATGACGTGGTTCATAAGCCTCAAGTTAGAGTTTGTGGCCTCGTTCGCTCAACTGTGCGAATCCTTTGTCACACACTTCAACGGCTCCAGGAAGCGCAAGAAGAACATGCGGGATCTCCGCGGTATTGAGCAGGGGGAGAGCGAGCTGTTGGGCACCTTCTTCACGAGGTTCACCACCGCGGTCGCAGAGATCGCACACATCGACGAGGCATCGGTGCGAGATATCCTCATGGGCAACCTGTGTCCGGGTCCCTTCAAGAATTTCATTTTCTTGAAATGCCCAACAACGTACGATAGCCTGTGCACCCGGATCACGGCCCAAGTGTATGCCGATGATGCCGCCAACCAGAGCTTGCGACCGAGGACCGACAAAGAAGTTGTGGCTGAGGCTAAAGGAAAGGAAAAAGTGGCCGCCCGGCCGCGAGGGATGCGTATGTGACGCAGGCCTACAACCCCGTCAACTACAACAACAATAACAACAACAACAGAAACAACAACAATGATGAGAACTTTTACGTCGCTATAAAAGCACTATCAAAGAAATACCTAACTTCCTAACCTGAGTAAAGTGGAAGCAAGGATCGATCCCCCAAAGACTCTTGTAAATGTGTTATTGCTTAAGTTCCAAGTAACTAATATGGGGGGTTTATGAATGCTTGAATAACTAACTAATCTATTATGCAAGAATAAAACTAATTATGAATGCAAAGATGATTTAAATATATGAGAAACAAACGTGTTCAACTAGTTAGATCCATCATGATATTGATTCGTTGATCATTGATTCTCTTCTCACTTGAATAATCTATTGTGGATAATGATCCTACTAAGGATTAAGACCCAAACTTCGTATATAGTTGATAGAACTACCAGTCTAACAACCCTAATTAAATAACAACCTAGAAGACCTTCTAGATTCAATTAAATAACAGCATGACGATTCAAGTTATCAATAGAAACAAATACTTAGAGCAACCAGACATCTAAGTAGCTTGTGAATTTATTCCCTTCTTCAACCAACTAGTCCAACCCGTACTAATTTGATTAAAGTATACTCTTGATCTAATTAACTCCAACCGGTAATTAATCAGATTCAGTTATAACTAGAAATTCAATTAGGTGATCAATCTAAGAAAACCCTAGTTTAGATTCAATTAAGCACAGAGAATAAATTCTATTCAAGTTTGTTGAGAATCAATCAAACCTCACAACTACATACAAATCATGACTTCAATAACTAGCCAAACACAAGGAAAATTAGCAATGCATAATTGAATTAAAATCAAACTTACAAAGGTTCAAAGGTTCTTCCTTGGGAGAAAACTCTAGCCTCCAAAAGTTGATCAAAATTTATGACCATCCAGAGAGAGAAAAGTAAAAACAAGGTTTAAATACCCCTAAGATATCCAAAGATAAAGATATATCCCGAAATTCCATTAAACTATTCGGAAAAGACCTAATAAAGTCCAACCCGAAGCCCAAAACACGCGTCCCAACTCTCCCACGATAGAATGTGTGGCGCGGTCTCATTCCAAGGTGGCGCGGCCGCGCAGGTTCATGTTATGCCCGCGGCACTTCTCGGTTCAACACTTCAGGCGACACTTCAGAGGCTGTTTTCACCCCCTTCGAGTTGGAATTTGGACTCGGAGTAAAAATATGAATTGTAGCTCTTCGAGTTAGCTTTCCAGTGATAGCAAATTTAGTTTCATCCGAGCACTATAACTCCCAAACCAAGCATTGCAAGATAGAGGTGTCAAAACAAGAACTTCAATGCATAGCCCGGGTTTAAGCGTTCTTTTCCCTCAAGCTCTTGGGTCTTGGTTCTTCCAATATTCATTTGTATTACTCTAAGCTTCCTCAAACTCCTCCATAGTCCACTGAGATCCATCCCGTTCACGCTTGTTTACCTAAAGATCTGCAAAACCGAACAAAACAAGCGCAACTACCCGAAAACACAAGATCCTAGAAACTAACCTAAAACTAACTAAAACTAAGTAAAACTTATGCAAAACCAATATAAAACATGCATCTAAACTACACCTATATGCTAGCTATCAAATTCCCCCATGCTTAACCCTTGCTTGTCCTCAAGCAAGTCATAAATCCAAGTCACACCACATAAATGCAATCATACACCCATCTCAAATCAAACAAGCATTTCACATATAATCAAAAACCCGACCAAGACTTCATAACATGCATTATAACAAGCAAAAAGCAAAGACCATTCATCCATTCTAGACCTCACTAAGGTAATTGTGTTTGCACTCAAACTCTCAAGTGTTTAAAGGTATGTGTTTCACTCAAAATCAACCATGAAAACTAGGCTACCATAAGCTTGCATCAGAGTTCTAAATCTCCACCGTTGGGGATCAAACACATAACAAAAATCAAGAGGTCTTTTTAAGGCTTGTAATGGGGCCAAGGTAAAGAGAAATTAGGAAGGGATCAATTTTTGGCTTGTGGTGCTAAATCCGGGATAAAGAACTAATCCTAAACCCAACTCAACACTTTTTTTCCTTACTTCTCCCAACTTCTACTTTACCAACTCCTTACATTTACAATTAAGCACTTTGCTTTTTTTTTTCTTTGCCGCTTCTTCAACTCTTTTCTTGCATAAAAATGAAGATTACATAACAATTAAGCTCAATTTTTTTTTCTTTTGCTTTGCAACATATTTCATCTTCATTTTTTCACTTTACACACAAGAGTTTTATTTCCTCTTTTTTCACCTTTTCTTCCAACTCCCCCATACTTGTACATAACTCACACAAAACAAAAACACAACCTAAAGTCCTAAATCCCGGATGGGTCAAGCTTATTAGGCTAGGAAAATTTTGTGGAGCTATCAAAAATAGGCTTAAAGCTCAAAGAAATAGGGGTGTCAAGAACATGGATCTTGTAGGGTAGGAAGGGAAATAATAAGCTAATAAGAAACATTGCCTCAAACATTTTAATGTCATGCATTCAATCATATAAAGCAGCCTTGAAAAAGAGTATTAACGCAAGTTCTAGAGCTAGATAATCATGGTGATACACTCAAGAATTTTAGAGAACGAATAATCATGAAAGGCCAAAAATATCTCACAAGGCAAATTGTTGTCTAGAACTTCAGAATAAATCAAATACTCAAGCTAAATGCATGCTCCATCCTATAATCAAGGTAATGAATCAATGATCATGCTCATATCATATCAACTTCAGCAAATCGTGCAAATCATGGGTTAGAACTTATACTCAACTTAGAGAAACAAGAGGTATCAAACAATGGGGAAAAATGAACCTAGATACAATATTTTTGTATTTTTGTATTTTTTCAATTTTTTTTTCATTTTTCAGGAATCTATCAATGTATGCAAAATTTTTAAATATGACCTAAACTAATGCAACTACATGCAATGCAAACAAGTAATTCCCTTCCCCCATGCTTAAAACATACTTTGTCCCCAAAGTATAATAAAAAGTAAAGGAAAGAGAAAACTCGCAAAACTCTAGTTAACTAGCGGGTAGTGCGGTGGAAAATCCGACGATGGTAGTGGTAGGTAATCTGTCTTTGGACATGGGATATCTAAACACACACAAAGACTACCAAAAAAACAAAAGATTATAACTGAAAATTAAATCTACTCTAAACCTTGGGTTGCCTCCCAAGAAGCGCTTGTTTAACGTCATTAGCTTGACTCTTAGCATGATTAGACAAGATTAGACATTGTCAATGCTCTTAATAACCTGTCAAATCCCTGTGCACACATCTCAGAAAAGCATAAGTAACACAATGATAAATCAATTAAGCATAATATAACTTTCAAAGACCGTTTTAATTTATCAAACATGTGTGCCCAGTTAGCATGAGATGGCAATTGCTCAAGAGAATTCAGCACAAGTGGTGGCTTTAGAAAATACTTACAGTATGAATCAAAACACTTGTCAGCAATACCACTTTTATCCAAGATGAATTCCATATATTCTTCATCTTCCACCATGTGTTGTCGACTTGGTTCCTCATCTTGGAACTCCATAAACTCTGGATGTGAGAAGGTGGGGAAATTGAAGCATGGGATGTCAAGGCCTAACATCGGGGGCACCATGACAGCGAGAGACTTAATAGATGCATCATGTTGATTTTCTCCCTCATGGTTGTCTACTTCATCAACAAAGAAGTCATCATGGTCAACAAACGAGTCTTCTTCCAAAACCGTAAAACCCTCAAGCAATTTACTCCACGTGAGTGAAGATGATTCAGGCTCCCTAAGCTCTATAAGAATCTCTATGCCTGCACAGACTTCCCTTGGCTCTGTGATAATCTGCTCATCTTGCCTTACAGGTGCAAATTCATATTGAGCATCAAATTCATCATCATAACCCTCATCAAGTGTATTAGATTGCTCCTCAACTTGAATCTGGGTGTCTGACTCTTGATCGTTTGACTCCAATGTGATTCCACCACTCCTTTCACACAACTCAAAAGGACATGAGATTGTAGAATGGAAATATGAAGAACAAGACTCACAGTGCTCATTGATTATAGCATCCGCCCCTTTGGAGAGATCCTTGATTATATCCTCAAGAGACGTATCAATCGGTTGGGGTGGTTGGGAAGATGATTCGACCAAAAAGCTCTGATGGCTCATGAAACATAAGAAATCCCGGCATTCCTCCCATAAACAAAAGCCTCTCATTGCTCATGTAATCTGCCAATCCCCTTGTCTCAAAATTCATACCATGGATAACTCCCATGTTCACCTCTCTATCACTGTATCGTAATCCCGAAGCACCAAGTTCAAACACATGGTCTTGAAATCTTGAAAAATAGTCATGGAAGTGTTCATCCTGCAGCTTTCTACAATCGAACAAAGCCATAGATTAGTAGCACGGGTGTTATGAACCGTAAGATAGGTTCACAACACCAAGAATACCACAAAAGTAAAAACACAAATAGCGACGAGTCCCCGACAACGGCGCCAAATTTGATGAGCACTTTTACGTCGCTATAAAAGCACTATCAAAGAAATACCTAACTTCCTAACCTGAGTAAAGTGGAAGCAAAGATCGATCCCACAGAGACTCTTGTAAATGTGTTATTGCTTAAGTGTCAAGTAACTAATATGGGGGGTTTATGAATGCTTGAATAACTAACTAAACTATTATGCAAGAATAAAACTAATTATGAATGCAAAGATGATTTAAATATATGAGAAACAAACGTGTTCAACTAGTTAGATCCATCATGATATTGATTCGTTGATCATTGATTCTCTTCTCACTTGAATACTCTATTGTGGATAATGATCCTACTAAGGATTAAGACCCAAACTTCGTATATAGTTGATAGAACTACCAGTCTAACAACCCTAATTAAATAACAACCTATAAGACCTTCTAGATTCAATTAAATAACAGCATGATGATTCAAGTTATCAATAGAAACAAATACTTAGAGCAACCAGACATCTAAGTAGCTTGTGAATTTATTCCCTTCTTCAACCAACTAGTCCAACCGATACTAATTTGATTAAAGTATACTCTTGATCTAATTAACTCCAACCGGTAATTAATCAGATTCAGTTATAACTAGAAATTCAATTAGGTGATCAATCTAAGAAAACCCTAGTTTAGATTCAATTAAGCACATGGAATAATTTCTATTCAAGTTTGTTGAGAATCAATCAAACCTCACAACTACATACAAATCATGACTTCAATAACTAGCCAAACACAAGGGAAATTAGCAATGCATAATTGAATTAAAATCAAACTTACAAAGGTTCAAAGGTTCTTCCTTGGGAGAAAACTCTAGCCATTAAAAGTTGATCAAAAGTTATGACCATCCAGAGAGAGAAAAGTAAAAACAAGGTTTAAATACCCCTAAGATATCCAAAGATAAAGATATATCCCGAAATTCCATTAAACTAGTCGGAAAAGACCTAATAAAGTCCAACCCGAAGCCCAAAATACGCGGCCCAACTCTCCCACGATAGAATGTGAGGCGCGGTCTCATTCCAAGGTGGCGCGGCCGCGCAGGTTCATGTTATGCCCGCGACACTTCTCGGTTCAACACTTCAGGCGACACTTCATAGGCTGTTTTCACCCCCTTCGAGTTGGAATTTGGACTCGGAGTAAAAATATGAATTGTAGCTCTTCGAGTTATCTTTCCAGTGATAGCAAATTTAGATTCATCCGAGAACTATAGCTCCCAAAACAAGCATTGCAAGATAGAGGTGTCAAAACAAGAACTCCAATGCATAGCTCGGGTTTAAGCGTTCTTTTCCCTCAAGCTCTTGGGTCTTGGTTCTTCCAATCTTCATTTGTATTACTCTAAGCTTCCTCGAACGCCTCCATAGTCCACTAAGATCCATCTCGTTCACGCTTGTTTACCTAAAGATCTGCAAAACCGAACAAAACAAGCGCAACTACCCGAAAACACAAGATCCTAGAAACTAACCTAAAACTAACTAAAACTAAGTAAAACTTATGCAAAACCAATATAAAACATGCATCTAAACTAGACATATATGCTAGCTATCAAACAACAACTGGAACAACAACAACAACGACAACAGGAATAACCACTATAACAACCGCGGAGGCGGCGATGGAGGTTGGAGCTGCTTTGGTGGGAAACCACGAGGTTATAGAGGCAAGGGCGGCCCTACGTACAACCTGAATGAAAAGGGGCGTGCCAACCCCTCATCGGGAGCCAACACCGTACCACAAGGCCCGAGTCAGGCTCAGGCCAAAAACGTCGAGCAGCAGGCTCTCGCAAAACAGGCACGGTCTGGGCAGGCGACAACACACGATGGGTATTTCCATACCATCTCGGGCGGACCATCGCTGGCTGGATCAAGACAGGCAGAAAGAAAGAGGTACGCGAGGGCAAGCCATCATGAGCCCTCGGTATTTAGCGTCGCCCAAACCTCACATTCTCGTGTGGGCTTGGCCTTCTCCTCCGAAGATGCCGAGGGGCTCCACATGCCACACTCTGAACCCTTGGTGGTGCACGCTCAACTGGGCTCGAAAATGGTGAAGCGAGTGCTAGTGGACATGGGGTCCTCCGTGGACATCATGTACTACGACGCATTCGAGCAGTTGGGCATCTCCGAAACATCCTTGAATCCCTACGCTGGGAAGCTCACCTCCTTCTCGGGGGACGAGGTCGACGTGGCAGGTCTCATAGACCTTTGGATGACGCTGGGCACCGACTCCACAAGGAGGACCCAGATGGTGGAGTTCACGGTGGTACACCTGCCTTCGGTGTGGAATGCTATCATCGGGAGGGTGTCCCTGATGAAGTTTCAGGCGGTGGTGTCCATCTACCACCTCAAAATGAAATTCCCCGTCGACGACGGGATCGGGGAGGTAAAGGGAAACCAAGAAGAGGTCCGCGTTTGCTATGCGACCTCGACAAAACAGAAGTGCCCGGTGTTTATGGTGGAGTCCTTCGGCGAGGCCGACCTCGAAGTCTGGGACTTCACGATCCCCACCCTTGAGGTAGAAAGAAGGGCGATATCCCCCTTCGAGAGTGAGTCCGAGAAGATCTACCTGGGAGAGTGTCTCTCCGGGACGTCAGCGACGTCACTAGAAGCCTTGCTTGCTGGATCCCGCGACGTGTTCGCCTGGACCACGAAGGACCTCCGCGACGTCCCGCGAACCGTGGCCCAGCACTCCCTAAACGTCGATGTCACCACTCGCCCTGTGGTGCAACGACGAAGAAAAATGAATGAGGAGAGGGCAAATGCCGCAAATGACGAGGTGGCGAAACTGCTGGCCGCGGGGTTCATTCGCGAAGTCCAGTACCCCCGATGGTTGTCCAACGTCGTGCTGGTCAAAAAGGCTAGCAGAAAGTAGAGGATTTGCGTGGACTTCAAGGATCTCAACAAAGCCTGTCCCAAAGACAGCTACCCCTTGCCCCTGATCGATGAGCTGGTCGACTCAACCGTATGTCACGGGGTATTGAGCTTCCTCGATGCGTACTCAGGATACAACCAAGTCCTGATGAGCCCGCGTGACGAGGAGGAGACGTCCTTCATCACCCAACGAGGCACTTATTGTTACAAGGTCATGCCGTTTGGTCTAAAGAATGCGGGGGCCACCTTTCAACACCTCGTCGACCGCATCTTTAAGAATCATCTAGGAAGGAACGTGTCGGACTACGTTGACGATATCGTGGTCCGGAGAAAGACCCCTGAAGAGCATCTGGTCGACCTCACTGAGGTCTTCGCTACCCTCAGGCACAACCGCCTCAACTTGAACCCCGAGAAGTACGTCTTCGGCGTATCGTCAGGGAAGTTCTTAGGCTACATGATCAGCGAGCGCGGGATCAACGTCAACCCCGCAAAGGTCGAGTCAATTCTCTCAATGAGGTCACCGCGATCTCGAACTGAGGTGCAGCGGCTCAACGGCGCCGTAAACTATCTAGGGAGGTTTTGCTCCCGCTTGGCGGACAAGTCTCTTCCCTTTTTCGCTGCTCTCAAGAAAAACGATAAGTTCGTTTGGGATGAAGGCCTCGAGCTCGCTTTCTCTGAATTAAAGGAGTTCTTGTCGAAGCTCCCCACGTTGTCCCCTCCAATGGCGGGCGAGGACTTGCAACTCTATGTGGCAGTAAGCCCGGAGACGGTCAGCGCGGTGCTAACCAGAAAGGCCATGCAACCAGTCTACTTCGTGAGTCGCGTGCTCCAACCTGCGGAACAGCGATACTCCCCGGCGGAGAAGATGGCACTAGCAGTCGTGACCGCCGCAAGGCGCCTACGCCCTTACTTCCACGCGCACCCCATACAGGTCCTCTCCGACCTCCCACTTCGGCAAATCCTACACTAGCCCGCCCTCTCCAGGCGAATGACGAAGTGGGCAGTCGAGCTTTCCGAGTTCGACATCAGCTACCTCCCGAGGACTGCGATGAAGGGCAGGCCCTCGCCAATTTCATGGTGGAGGTCACCTTCCCCGAAACTGGCGCAAGCTCGGAAGAATGGAAGGTATTCGTTGATGGCTCGCGATGTGACGCCGGTGGCGGGGCTGGCGTATTCCTCACCGGTCCCTCGATTGTTTTGGAGTATGCCCTCAACTTCGCCTTTGATGCCACCAACAACGAGGCCGAGTACGAGGACATGATCGCCGGAATAGAGATGGCGCTCCTCAGTGGAGCCCGCAAAATCAGGGTCTACACCGACTCTGAGCTGGTTGCGCGTCAGCTCAACGGGCAATACGACACCTGGACGGGGTTCCTGCCTGCGTACCGAGAGAAGGTTAAGGCCTTGGTGTTGTGCCTACAAACCTTTGCGGTGGAATCCATCCCGTGAACCTCGAACACGAAGGCGGACGCTCTCGCGAGGTTGGGATCTGCCCTCCCCTTGGAGGTAGGGAATCGCGTGATGGTGGAAAGAAAACTCTCGCGGAGTGTAACCAACGAGGTTCTCTCCGTAACCACTGGGGACTGGAGGACCCCGATCACGCAATACGTGGAGAGCGGCGTCCTACCAGAGGACCCCGCGGAGGCTCAAAAATTGAAAATGTAGGTGGCACGCTATTGCGTCATCGGTGGCCGTCTCTATCGTCGAGGCTACGCTGAGCCCAACCTGCTGTGTGTACCGACCGAGTCTACGGAGCATATCCTCTATGAGGCACACGAGGGGGTCTGTGGTGGTCACCCAAGGTGGCGATCCTTAGCACATAAAATCACCCATTTGGGGTACTTTTGGCCCACTCTCCGGCAAGACGCGAGGGCCTATGTCCAGCGATGTGACGGGTGTCAGAAGCATGACAACCTCCAGCACGCCCCTACCTTGCGTCTTCGCTCCATCCACGCTCCTCGCCCCTTCGCGATGTGGGGGATGGACATCCTCGGCCCCTTCCCCAAGGCTGTTGGTCAGGTGCGGTATATCTTGGTCATCGTCGACTATTTCACGAAGTGGGTCGAGGCACAAGCAATGACAAAGCTCACGGGGGCAAAGGTTTGTGACTTCCTATGGAAGAACCTCGTCTGCCGCTTTGGCGTTCCCATGACCATCATGACCGACCATGGCCCCCAATTCGACTATGAAGAGACTCGGACCTTCTGCTCTGACCTTGGCATAAACCTCAAGTTTTCCTCCGTGGCCCACCCCCAGTCCAACGGCCAGGTGGAGAATGTCAACGCCCGCATCTTGACCGACCTAAAGAAGCGCCTAGGCATGGCGCAGGGTCGCTGGGCAGAACTCCAACCACTCATCCTATGGACGTATCACACAACCTCGCGTCGCGCAACGGGAGAAACACCGTTCGCTCTAACCTACGGGATGGAGGCACTAGTCCTAGTGGAGACCTTGGTCCCCTCGGCAAGAGTTTTCGATTTCAATGAGAAAGAGAACGAGGCCAACCTTAAGGTCGAGCTGCTATTTAGGGACGAGCTACGCGAGGTAGCTGACCTGCGCTCTAGAGAATACAAACGACGCGTGGCGGTATATCACGACAAGAAGGTCAGACCTCGGTTCTTGGCCACGGGTAGCGTCGTTTTGAGGCGTACCGAAGGTGGCAAGTTGGACCCTAACTGGGAGGGGCCATACCTCCTCGGCGAGGAGGTCGCGCCCGGAGCTTTCAAGTTCAAAGACAGCGAGTGATGTACCCTGAGCAAAACATGGAACGTCGACCGGCTCAAAAAATATTATGTGTAAACCCTCTAAACTCCGCAATTTCCAACAAGTTTTATGAATAAAGGGTTGTGGAATTTTCAAATCTCTCTCAAAAATGAAAATCTCGTGTTTAAATCCACCTCTCGCTTCCCGCTTGGGGTCGGAGAACCTCATGTTTAAGTCCACCCCTCGCTTCCCGCTTGGGGTTGGAGAATCTCGTGTTTAAGTCCACCCCTCGCTTCCCGCCTAGGGTTGGAGAATCTCGTGTTTGAATCCACCCCTCGCTTCCCGCTTGGGGTTGGAGAACCTCGTGTTTAAGTCCACCCCTCGCTTTCCGCTTGGGGTTGGAGAACCTCGTGTTTGAATCCACCCCCCGCTTCCCTCTTGGGGTTGGAGAATCTCGTGTTTAAATCCACCCCTCGCTTCCCGCTTGGGGTTGGAGAACCTCGTGTTTAAGTCCACCCCTCGCTTCCCGCTTGGGGTTGGAGAACCTCGTGTTTATGTCCACCCCTCGCTTCCCGCTTGGGGTTGGAGAATCTCGTGTTTAAATCCACCCCTCGCTTCCCGCTTGGGGTTGGAGAATCTCGTGTTTAAGTCCACCCCTCGCTTCCCGCTTGGGGTTGGAGAATCTCGTGTTTGAATCCACCCCTCGCTTCCCGCTTGGGGTTGGAGAACCTCGTGTTTCAGTCCACCCCTCGCTTTCCGCTTGGGGTTGGAGAACCTCGTGTTTGAATCCACCCCCCGCTTCCCTCTTGCGGTTGGAGAATCTCGTGTTTAAATCCACCCCTCGCTTCCCGCTTGGGGTTGGAGAACCTCGTGTTTAAGTCCACCCCTCGCTTCCCGCTTGGGGTTGGAGAATCTCGTGTTTGAATCCACCCCTCGCTTCCCGCTTGGGGTTGGAGAATCTCGTGTTTAAGTCCACCCCTCGCTTCCCGCTTGGGGTTAGAGAACCTCGTGTTTAAATCCACCCCTCGCTTCCCGCTTGGGGTTGGAGAATCTCGTGTTTAAGCCCACCCCTCGCTTCCTGCTTGGGGTTGGAGAACCTCGTGTTTAAGAGCCTCGGGTTTAGATCCACCCCTCGCTTCCCGCTTGGGGTTGGAAACAGTCAAAAAACATCATGCAAGGTCCGAGCGAGGCTCGTGGTCTCTGCGTTAATTTTTAATTTTTAAATATTCACATTATTTTATTTCTATAACATTTACATAATTTATTTTAACACTATATTGATCTGTTCATTAAATGACACCGGGGGCGCGGCGTTGGCCTCGTGCCGGCTTAAAAGAGAGATGAGTTAGGTCTGAGTAGAAGAATCTCAGCCCATCATGCGAGATCCAAGCAAAGCTCGCGATCTTGGCATAATAATTGTCATGCGAGATCCAAGCAAAGCTCGGGGTCTCGGCATAAGAGCAAGCACCCGATGTGTCCCGAAGGTGCCACAAGTATTATGACACTCAGGCCATGAGGTTGGATCGGGATATCTACACAAGTAAATTAAAGCAAGAAACACAAACAAAACCATAAGACAAGAAAAAGTTGCATAAAATACGGCCACAAGGGCCGAAATATTTGATTACAGACCCCGGCGGGGCCACCAAAATAGCAGAAATAAAAAAAAAACATTAAAAGGTCAGAGGCATCCTTCATCCTTTCGGGGCGACGGTTGTGGGTTCTTCCGGGGCCTCGGCGGTGGGTTCCGTGGGAGCTTGAGGGACGGCCGGTTCGGAGACGACATCGGGCTGGGAGCTCGGCGCGTCGCTCGCGGGTTGAGGGCCCGTGACTACGGGGTCTGGACTTCCCTGGCCGAGATCCTCTGCGGAGGGCGCCTCGGTAGCCACGTACCCATCTTCGTTAAGGAAGAACTCGCATTCTCCCTCGGGCTCCTCCCCGGTTTCCTCCCCCATAGTCTCTGTGTAGTTGGGGTTGAAGAAGGAAATACGGGGCTCCTCCCCGACGGCCTGGCGGAACATCTTTTGCACACTACCTACCAACTCCTACTTGTACGCCGCAGACTCCACGTACTTGGGCCCCGCAGCCTCCACCTCCTCGTGCAACTCGCTAACGCGCTGACGGAGGCTGGTGATCTCCTCATCGGCCTTCAGGAGCTCCACTTCCTTCTCCCTGAAGAATTTGTGCTCTGCGGATAGCTTACCCCGGAGCTCCTTGTTCTCAGCCTTGAGGTCTTCAACCTCGCCCTCGAGGCCCCTAATGGCCTGTTCCCTCTCCTCCTTGGCCTTCTTTGCCCCCTCCTTAGCCCTGGCGGCCTCCTTGGCCTCGTCCGACGCCGCAACCTCGGCGGCCCGAATCCTTCTCTCGGCCTCAGCGAGGTCCTTGTTCTTCTTTTCGATCTCAGCCTCGCGAGCCTTGAGCTTCGCCTCCATCTTGTCCATCTTCTTGTGGAGAAGGCTAACACGTCTGTAATTGTAATTATCGAAGAAGTGGTGCTGAAAAAACCAAAAAACGTGTTAAAACCAAGATGATTATGGAACCAACAAAAAGAACAACCTCGAGGAAGTAGGACATACCATCGCCGAGTAGCGGAGGATGTCGTCATTGAGGGCAACCTCCAAGAGGTTGTTCGCCCATGCAACCTCCTCCTTGCAATCCGCCCTGTCCCAATCCTTGGGCACACCTCGGGCAGGTCCAGGGCAGTGAAATTTGTCGGTAGGCGGCAGACACAACCCGGCTCACGGGGCCGGAGCGTTGGGCCTTCTCCCTTCCCGAGGTCCCCTTCTGGCCGTCCCCCTTCTGTTTTTTCGTCTTGTCCTGGCGGGGGGACCCTCGGACTCTTTTCTCTTGGATCCGGCTCCATCGCCGGATCCTCGGGAGACTTGGGAGGACGTTCTCGCGATGTCCCCCTTAGACGAATCCCCCTCGGTAGTCTTCCCCCCGGGCGCCTTCGACGGCGGGGGGTTACCTTCGGTTGCAAGGTGGGTGGCCTCGCCTGCGGCGTGGGTTCCTTTATGACGACCCCCTTTTGACCTCGGGGAACCGGGGCAGTGGAGGTAGAAGTCACAGGTCTCTTTCCTTGCTTCTTCGAGGTAAGAGCGTTAAAGAGGTCCACTATATAAAAAAAAAGACATAGAAATAAGTTAGATGAAGAAACGAGACATAACAACGAGTCAAGCTAGCATGACCCGGGCGAAGGCCCGTGGTCATCACTAGATTAGCGAGGTTTCAACCTCGTTGCCTAAAACCAAGGGCAAATAACGAGAACAAACAAAAAGAGGGAAAATCAAATACCATATTTGCCCTCACGAGGTGGAAGGGTGAGGCTCAGACCGGCCCGCTCCAGCCGATTCTGTGCCAGGTACTTCTGGAACGATTCCTGACGCTCCGGGGCATATCGGGCCTTGAGTTCCCTAAGTTCAGTGGCTTTATGCGCACCCTTGGGCCGCACGAAGTTTTCCAGTGTCGTGGGAAAGTTGAGATACCTCCCAGTAGGGTCTCGGACCAGGAACCACTTCTTCTTCCACGGCCCGACGTTCGAAGGAGCCATAGTGAGTTTTATACCCTGCAAGCTAAGATTGACGAGGCAGGACACGTGCTCCCTCCTCGCTAAAAGCAGACTCGACATAATGCCGAGATCCGGCCCATCCCCAACCTCGCGGCTGCAAACGGTGTAGGCACACAACAACCTCCACACATTGGGAAACAACTGTGCAGGGCAGACGTGCATGGCCCACAAGAAGTCGACGATGTGTGAGGCCAGGGGTAGCCTAAAGCCAGCCTGGAGACTGTGTAGGTGCATAACCACGCACTTCTCGTAGCTCGCCAAGGAGCAGCCCTCCCCTTCGGGAAGCACTAGCTCAACTCCCTCGGGCCAAGCAAAGTCCTTGAGAATGTCCGCGAGGTCTTTAAGCTCCAGGTCTGTAGGCATCCCCTCGGATAGAAAGGCCTCGTTCGAATCTGAGGACATGGGGATCCGCTCCTCAAGGACGGGCGGGACGCAGGACACGGTGTTAGTGATGTGCTCCGCAAAAAATCTTGCGAGCTCGTTGGAGTCAGATGACCTCGCAATAACCTCGGTGACTTCCTCGTCAGAAATTGAAGACGATGCCATTTCAACACCAGACGATGTGCGAAGTCGGGGGAAGCAAGAGCTGATGGAAACAACAGAGTCGCTGGAAGAAGGGTCGCTGAAAACCAACGAGGGAGACCTCGGGTTCTGGGAATCACTAGCCTCTCCTCTACACTCCCTACGGATTTGGAAACCTCCTCGTAGAATCTCTCTTGAGCTTTGAACGCGAAGCCTGGTGGGGGGCTCAAAGAAGCTCTCCTAGGCATGAAAGAGCGACGTCCAGGCCACGAAAGGCGAGCACCTGGAAAAGAAAAAAAAAAGAGGGTTGAGACATCGGGCAAAGCAACCAAAGAAAGAAAACGCGAGGTCACAAGGGGAGAAGGCCACGTGGCACCCTAGGGCTACTCTGACAAGATAGGACGACAAGGAAGAATTTGAAGCGCCAAAAAGAGGAGAGAGAAGGTGGAGTGGAAGCCAGCGGTGGAAACCCAAACGTCCCGTCAGTCGGGCATCATGATGTTTGAGTTTCCGAGGATCTCAAATTTCAAAACCACGAAGGGAAACACAGGAACCTAACCGTCGATTGGTGGACGAAGGGTTCGAGGGCGTGGCGGTCGCCACCCTCGCCCCACCGTCTCGCCGCCATGGCGCTGGCACAAAGCACCGAGAAACAACCGTTGCCCGCCAGGGGACAAAACGAAGCAAGAGAAAACGGAAAGAAAAGACGGCAAGGGCACCGCGCAGAAGCACACGCCGCCCACACCACCACCGTTTCGCCGCCGTGACGCCGGCGCGAAACACCGGGCAACGAACCGTCACCCACCTAGGGCACGAAACGAAGAAAGAACAAAAAGAAGAAAATCAAAGGCGTTGTACGGACGCAAGCACCGCCCTCACCCCCTTCGTTTCGCCACCGTGACACCGGCCCGAAACGCTAGGGAGCGTTTGTCTCCCGACTAGAGCAGAAGGCGGCGAAAGAAAGACGAAGAACGCCGAAGACGAGAAAAGAGAGTTGAGCACTTACTTGCTTAGAGTCGGCGTGGAAAAGGCGGTGGTGCAACTGGAGGATGGCGGGAGGTCGTCAGTAACCGTCTCAAAAACTGCTCGCCGGGAACTGAGAAGACAAAGAAAGAGAAAGCGAAAATGTTGGGGAAGAAGATGAAGAGGAGGCGTGTGAGAGACGCCCCTTAAAAGAACAGGCTTGGGCCTCTCCTCACTCCCGAAAGGCTTATTGGGCCTATCCCACCTGGGCGGCCCATTAAGCAAAGTACGGAGAGTGGGCCCAGAAAACATCACCCGTACGAGCAAGAGAAAAGCCTAAGTACTGGGCCTCGCAAGGAGAGAACCTCGCAGTGTGCCCTCCCAACCTCCGAAAGCTCGCACCTCGCAATACGTCCACTCAACCTCCAAAACCTTGCACCTCGAAATCCTAAGGAGCTTATGACCTGCGGTCCTCGAGACGAGGTCCCCAGGCCATGGGGTTGTGATGATGTCCAAAATGGTAAAACAAGAAGTGGGCCCGGAGTACAGGGAATAAACGGACCCGACGGGACTCCCAAGGCGGATTCCGGGGCCCACAACTATATCCGTCTTTTAATTGAACAAAGTTCTTATCCCCGCGAGGTCTCCTGAAGCCTCGGAGCGAGGTGTAAACCTCGTTGCCGACTCTACTGACACACCCGTCCATCCGGACCACTCAGCTGGCGCCGCTTCCCCAAGCCAATCACCGGCCGCCTCACCTCCGGACCAATCAGAAGCCCTGATCTCGGGCGTCCCACATTGGATGATAGCCAAAACTCGACTCCCCAATTCTCTATAAATATAGGAGAACCTCGTAAGTGAGAGGGGGTCGAAAAACATCTTGAACTCAAGAACTATCTTGCTCGTTGAAGATCGACGTGATTGAAACATCGTCAAAAGTCCTCGCTATAGACAAGTGAAGTCCACAAAAAGACTTCAAGTCACACAGAGCTCTCGTCCACATCAAAGACCTCGCTACACAATCTCGTAAGCCATCTTCACCACACTCTTAGCTCAGCCTCGCACCATGATCAATCAAGCGACACCGAGGTGGTAGAATCGCATAGCAATTAGGAGATCTCGGACATTGTTAGATCGAGATCTCGAATACTCGTAGGAGGTCTAGGGCATAAATCTCGTTTGCTTGTAGGCCTCGTTGGCTTGTAACCTCGTTGTAAGGAAATAATAAATAAAGAGCAAGCGTTTGCACAATCGAATAAAATAATCTCGTTTCTTGTCATTTAGCGAACGATTTATTTCGGGTTTCATCAATATCTATATTCGATTCATTCTGAATTAAAGAATTCAGAATGTGAATGAAAGAACTCGCTTTGGCCGTTATGAGCACTTGCTCCCTGTCTTTGTTTCTACTGTAAGGAAGAAAGAAAAAATGCTCCCTGAAAATGGACAAATTCCCTTTCTTAGGAACACATACATGATTCGTCACTCCAAAATAGATAATGGTAACTTAATCATTAGCTTAACTACTTCATTAATTTATGAACGGCCCTATTATGATATCAAGATATAATATTTGACTATAACAATTCATTCACTTATTTTTCATTTTTAGAAGTGCATATTCATCCAGGAGGTCGATTGGGACACTTATATAGTAGGGCCCCACAAAGATAAAAAGGTGTGCCCTTTCATCTGCCGAATCCAAATATAAAGTTTAAACAAAATCATTCATGTCCTCAACACTCGAGATCAAGGTGGAAATTTGAATAAAAACAACAGATACATCTAAGGAGGTAATCCATATCGAAGAACTTAAACCTGCATTGGCAAAGCTTGATGACAACCTGGATCTGGTCCAACATTGGAGCAGGTCAATCTAATCTAATTCAAAGACTGATCAGTAAATATCCCATTCAATAAGTAGTGGAAGGGATATTTATCAAGACTTCTCGACTCCCTTCATATTACAAAAATCTTTTTTTGAATCCTATACACAAAATTTTATGGATCTTTCTAAGAATCTCCATATGCTTCGAACGGACGAGCCACATGCAGGGAAACTTGCACATTCAATACTAAACAAGTCAGAACTAATTGAATACTTGTGCATGAGTCAAATTGAAACTTCTTGAATGAAATCAACAAAATAAAAAAAGATTTCAAATTTCATTGGTTTAAATCATGCCCCCGCCTAAAAACTTGAGAATACGATTTATGAATGCTTTCATAGTTTCATTCGACATCTTTTCGTCTTTTGTGGCATTGGGAGGCTTCTGATGAGTTTTTTTCCTTCTAGAGGGATCAAGAAAGGTGATCTGATACCCCCTATTTGTTTGTTCTATGTGTGGGGCGGTTGAGTCACATTATCTCCAATGAGGTAGGCAATAAGAGGTGGGAACCTATTTGCATCTCTTGTGGAGGTCCTGAGTTGTCCCATATTATGTTTTTGATGATATTATATTATTTACTGAAGCATCTATTTGTGGAGGTCCTGAGTTGTCGCACATTCCTTTTGCATCTCATGTGATCTTTTGAACAAAAACTTATTATTGAACAAAAACCTATTTGTTTGGTTTAGAAATAATATAGCATGTGATCTTTTGAGTAGTAACAGAATTATTTGGGCGAATACTTTCTCTATGTCTCTCCGATGGATTTGGAAATGGCGTAATGCTAATATTTTTGAGCAAGGTCAATTAAGGCCTTATGGTGAACGAGTGGCTTTTGTTCAACAACATGTGATAGATTATGCTATGATGAAAACTAATTCCATGGAATGGGGAGATGGACGTCGCACTGAAGAATGTTACATTTCTTGGAGACGGCCTAATGAAGGTTATGTCAAGCTGAATATGGATAATTTTGTCAAAGATGACGGTTTTGTTGCGACTACATGGGTCATCTGCGACTGTGATGGTGGGCTACATGTAGGCTTTGTTGATAACATATGGATATGTACTGTTCCTATGGCAGAGCTATGGGATGTGTTGTAGGGTTTGAGTCTTTCTTGAAGCAAGGCCTACATGAGGGTTATGTTGAAAGTTGATTTACAGTTAGTGGTTCTTCTTCTTGCATGATCTATAGAGAGACATACTTTTCCCCCATTAGTGCATGCATTTTGCTCCATGGGTCAGCTAGAGAGGTGTGCAACGTGTCGTGTCGCCAATGGTGTATGCATTTGGCTTTGTAGGTCGGCTAAAGGAATGTGCGACATGTTTTGTCATAGTTGGTTTGTGCCTTATAGTGCAATAAATGGATTCATTCGCATGTGGACTATGGAGTGCTTCGAAGTTGGCTAGTAATGCCTTTTGTAACATTCCTAAATTATCTTAGGAATGTCACTTGTCAATGACCGTAGATTTTATGTTTCGAAGCCACCCAAGGCTTTGCATCACTTTAAATTTCATGGAAATACTTCAAATGCATAATTAACATAGCACCAAAATACTTTTTAGAACTACTTAATTTATTTTAAACCCTCTTTTATAAATCAAGAGATAATAAAATGCTAACAACCAAATAACAAAATACAATGGAAAACTTATTTGAAACGTGGTTAACAATAAACAACTAGAGCACATCAAACTTTCCTTGTAGTATCATGGGCTCCTTTCGTCATCACCTTGAGTGCTCTCGGAGAAAAGCTACAACCGGGTAAAACATGTATCCTGTCCCTCCGTGATTAGCTAAAATGACTCTAAATTTTTATAATTCATGTTGGTAATTAAATCAAGATTATTATATTATTATGCTGATTGCACATTTTTGAAATGTCTAATGCACTTTACCCTATGTCGAATCTTTTCCTAGAAAACCATCATACAAATCCTAACCATGAATAACTATCCATAGGCTGAAAATAAACAAAACAAACAAGCAGTCAAAGACACAAATTTAATCAATCGTATTAATATCGGTAGTCTAAATTAGGCTACTCATTCAGGTTCGTTAATTAAGTGCATTAGAACATTGATCTTCTTTAATGACCAAACATATACACATTGGGTTGCGATTTTTAAATCCATCTGGGCTCCTATGTCCCAATGTAGTAGCATGGGCTCCTATGTCCCAAACGATAAATCAGTGCTCTTATGTCCCAATAAAAAGGCACTTAGCTATGGTGCAATCACGCCTCAAAGTTAGAGCAGGTGGGTCATGAACAAGCACTAGGTTTTTAAATCCATCTAGTGCAAAAATGTTATAAAGTGTTGTCTAGAGAAAATATGGCTCACATCCCTATTTACTATGCTAAAACCACAAATGAGACTACAAACACACAAGGTCACACACATTGAGACCTAAGTTCAATGCTAAGGTAAGCTAATAATGGTAATAAATCACTACCTAAACAAGGTAATCATTACACAACATCAAACACCTATATTCATTTGTTATCAAGTCTTCATTAATTGCTTTACTTCTCAACCAACTTTATCATACTTGGAGCTCCAAGAAAGGGGAGGATAGTCACACAATGACAACATCAAGCCCTCCTTACTTAATCCAGAGTTATTTCGCAACACCATTATTAATATTAATATCAATATCATCAATGTATTAAGACCATCACTATCATTTTCATTACCAAGATTATTATTATTATTATTATTATTATTATTATTATTATTATTATTATTATTATTATTATTATTATTATTATTATTATTACTATTACTATCATAATCATCATACTATAATAATCAATATAATCAACATACTCAAGTTTAATCAAGACATCTAGATGATTAATTTCTGACATATTTAATATAATAACTTATGAGGTATACCAGATCTAAAATGCACCATGCTAATTCACACAAAGAAATTACACCAACAACACAACCAAAGGTTATTTAGACTTCAAAAGCAAACAATTGATTTATTTGAGCAAGTTTATAGTTGGAAATCTTGGAAAGATTATAGTCACTTGCCTTATTTACGATCACAGAATCTTGGAAAGGTTATAGTCAGAAATATATAACCTTGGATCGAATACAAAGAATAAAAATGATACAAACAGGAATATAAGTTTCAAAACAAAAATGTAGTCATTGACAAATTTCCGGTATCTTATAAATGTGTGGGGTCAGTGCATTGTTTATGCTTGAATCATGCACTTGGAGTTTCACTTGGTGTCTTGGATTGTGTACTTCAGTTGGGAATGCACATTGGTTGTGCATGAGCCATTCCACTCGCCTTGGATTATAGCGCAATGTTTGGTAATCTTGGTGGGGATGTTCTGATTCTTGCGAGAATGTTGTATTTTTTTATGGGAGGGCTACTCTAAAACTAGTTCATTCTTTAATTCCCTTGAACATGTCATACATGCTTCAAAAAGGGATTCTGGTTGTTTGCATCGGGCTCTCATGATTTCCCCCATCTTTGGTCATCTAGTTTGTCATTTAGTGTGCGATTTATCTGCGCGCCATCACAACCCCATGGTTTGATGTTTCAACTTGTGAGAATTTTGAGACATGGAAATATGGTGATCGATGGTTTGTTGAATCCACGAGCTAATCCAATAGGGCCTCTTCGTGCCTTGGTAATTTTTTGCGGAATTTGCTTAGTGTGTTGACTTTGGGCTTTTCATTTTGCGTAGAATGAACCTCTGTTGCGAGACGTTCCAGAAACACCGGCTATAAAAGTGAGGGAAGTAGATGAATTTTCCCATTCTTCAATTTTATCTTCTCTATTTCCCCTCTTATTCTCGCTCGTTTATACCTGTAACTGTGACACCTCCGCTTCTCGACGAGTTTTTGTCTCCATCTATTTCAATGAATGTTGTTTGTTTCTCTTCAACTTCTCGTGTTTTCAAGTAAGTTCTCTTTCCCTCTCATGCTTCTATTTTTTTGCTTTTGTTCTCGCTTTTGCCCTATTTTTTACCTACGATGATTTGTGTCCTTTCCGCCATGAAGGATGGGTGAAGGTTTTGTCAGACAGTCACTTTATTTTCTGGGCTTGAGTGTCAAAAGTCATTGTCTATTTTCTTTTTCCTCTTGTTTTCATGCATGGGACTTCAGGAAGTAGACGACTTTCCATACATTAGCCAATGTGGGCGATCGGAGTGCCAACATGACTGTCGTCGTGCATGTGGTGGATTATGTTGCTAGGTTAGGGTGTTCACCACCCCTGAGTGGTGGCATCTCCGGGTTGTTCTTTTTTCTTTCTTGGGATGTGTGTGTTCTTGAGGAAACTTAACCGGCTCAACTTTCGGGGATTTGACATTCTTGTTTTTTGATCTTTTTGTTTTGGACTTTGGATTAAGAGAGTTGTTTTCTCATTGGTCGCTATTTGTTGGTGATTCTCTTGTATTTTCTTTCTCAATTTGTGTGGTCTTTCTTCTTCTCTTGGGAGTTAGGATTGTGGGCCTTTTTTCTTTTGTTCCTCTTTGTGCGATTCCTACCTCTTAATGTTTCTCTCTTTCCTAGGTGCTTGTGATTGCCATGCCCTAGTTTTCCCAGTTGCATGTCCAACAAAAAATTTTCAATTGAATAAATCTCGGGGAATAGTGGTTCGCAACTGGAATCTATTCTATGTGAACCATGTGCGTCTAGAGATAGATTTAAGTGATTCTCAAAACGAATTATTCTCTCCACCTTTACTTTCGGTTAGCGACCCATCTTCCCTCGCACCTTCTAAGAGTGAATCATCAAGATTTTATCGCATGATGCACACACACGAATCTACTCGGGGGTCGAACAATACTTCTTGAAGATGTGTGTTTCAGAGACAATGTTGGGTCTGGCCAAACTAGCCAAGATTTATAAGGATTACCCTTTGCTCGAGGGGGTCTAACTAGTACTTTGTGAAGACAAGGGGAATTCTCTAGGTTGCTACTACCATTATCTAGTCATGTACCATGACATTGTTGAGTATTTATGGCCGTTGAAGTATTGAACATTACGACCTCCCAACTGGCCCCTAATGTGTGGAGGTTCTTATGAATATACATTATAAGGTGTAACGAGGTGTTCGGGGATCCAAATGTTCATCACACGCACCAATGATTTCATGAATGTACTAACCACGCCTTCCAAAGTAGGAAACTGGAAGGACAAGTGGTTTCTTGTCCGTGACATCAACAATGATCTATTCAAATTTCCCACCGTGTCATATCCGTACAAGAGACCGAAAATATGTATTAGGAAGACATAAACACGACTAAAAGGGTTTTCAAGGTCATAGAGATAAGGTCTCGTAAGAAACTCATCACTTAGGAGCGCTTGGAGGACGTTGGTTTGATTCTTTGTTTCCCTCGGTCGAGGGATGAATAGGGTACTTGCGTCTTCTTTTCCTTGGTTATTGGGATTTGTCAAAGCTCATTCTTTTAGATATTTGTTTGTTATGCGCATATTTTCCTTGTGGTTAAATGTTCTTTGCTTTATAATCTTCTTTATATTTTTGTAGAGATGGTGAGCGCCATGATGATAGCCAGTGTTATGGCCAAGAAGAAGAGTACTTTTAGTAGTATCAGAGTGAATAAGGATGTGTTCATTGTCCAATCGCCATCCAAAAAGGTCACCACCAAGGTGGCGCCTTCAAAGGTTAGCGTGCGCCCCATCAACCCCTTCCAAATCCACCGCCCCAAGAACCATGACTGGTGGCATAAAGTGGAAGACCATCACCTCCAACTGTTATCTACAATAAGAAAAAAATGATCGCAGATCGTGGTAGCAACGAAGGTGGAAACATTGTCTCTTATGAGGGAGCTTTTAATGTAGATTAGAGTGGAGGACTAAGATCTGGTCAAGACCAGCCCACCGCGACCGATAGATTTTTACACGATAAGGCCTTCCGAATCGACAATTAATGAGGTGAATGTCCCCTTGTATGCTAAGAGAAACAGTGAGTGAACGAGCCTCACTATAGACGATAAGGATGTTGAGTCTCTATGATATGCCAAGATGGTAAGTGGTTTCGCCCTTTTGATGATCTTAACTTCCCCCTCGCGTGCTTTTAATTCATCCTCAACAACTCCCTCTTTTGTCACATGCACACTTTTTTGCGCACTATAATGCTAATCACTTAAGACCGTCGAGAAGTCTCTTCAATGAAATGGTACAATTTGGAAACTAAAAAGGAGGAGAACAATAAATTCAAAGTTTAGCTCTCAAAGTCTCATAAGCCCACCGATGAGTTCAATGGTGATGTTGACAAGTTCAAAGGCAACTCAAAGAACGAGAACATTGAGTTGGCAAAGGCAAAGTGCGACCTCTCCAAAGAGCACGTCGATCAAGAGGTCAAGGAAGTAGAGTTGAGGGAAGTTGAAGACGAAGTGAATTGCCTCAACTAGAGAGTGAAGGAACTAAACAAGGTGGTAGGGAAGGTTGGACCATCGTACATGAAGTCAGAGTAGTATATGCAGGTGCGCATCGAAGAGTCCATGAACCTATTCTGCCAATTGATGCATATTAGGGTCAAGTAAGCGGTTTAGAGATACAGTGACATACATCAACACATGCATCATATAGTTTACGCAAAACTATGCAAATTATAGGGGCGAGCCTAAGGATGACCTCGATGAATCTACCCCGAATGATGATCGCTTAGCTAAAACCGTTGATGAATATTTGGCTCCCTCGGTCCAAGTCTCTAAGAAAAATAATGATGCCCGTTTCCTCCAAGCCTTTCATGTCTCCCACGTTTCTCCTACTTCTTCTCCTCCCAGACTACGCTAGCACAAGATGATCATGTGGTACAAACCATTACGGAAGTCATATTCTTTTTAGCCTTTATGTCATATCTTTTCTTAATGCTTGCTTGTTCATGATTGTTTTTTTGTTTTCTTTCATTTTGTGAAAGTAGTCGTTGATTGTAAAGCTGTTTGGGTGGGGTTGGAAAAATCTAGTTGTTTCAACACCCGTCCCACTCCATGGTTTGGGGTGCTTGCTTTGCGATTGCACTCGAGCCACAAGACGGATCGTAGTACTCACTATTTTTGAAAATTTTCAATGTTCATCTTGTTTTCATAGGGGATCGAGTAGTTCATGTAAATCGATTCAGTATTTTTAGGAGAGCGCCCTTTGCTAAGGAGTTGGAGACATTCTTCCTAAGGTAGTTGGTTTATCTACGAGAGTTTGTTTCATCCACAAGCCTTGCTCGGGTCATGTCTATTTCAAAGAGAGTTGGTGTAACTCCGAGATGCGCTTGGGTTGCACCTATTCGTTGAAAGTTGTCGGTAATCCGAAGCCTTGCTTGGATCGTACCAATGTCAAAGATGGTTGGTGCTAACCCCAACCCACTCTTGGGTTTCACCTTTTATTTGAAAGTTGGCAATGACTTCAAGCCTCGCTTGGATTGCACATATTGCAAAGAGAGTTGCGCTTAGGTTGCACCTTTTTATTTGAGAGTTGAAGACGACCCATAAGCCTCCCTTGAATCACACCGGCCTATTCCAAAGAGAGTTGGCGCAACTCCAAGTTGCGCTTGGGTTTCACCTTTTTAATTGAGAGTTGGTGACAAACCTAAAGCTTTGCTTGGATCACACATATTTCAAAGAGAGTTGGTTCCACCCCAAGTTGTGCTTGGGCTGCAGCTTTTTATTTGAGGGTTGGCGATGACCCCAAGTCTTGCTTGGATCACGCCTATTCGAAATAGAATTGGTCTCAGCCCTAAGATACGCTTAGGTTTCACCTTTTTATTAAGAGTTGGAAATGACCTCAAGACTTGCTTGGCTTGCACCTTTTTCAAAGAGAGTTGGTGCCAACCCTAAGCTGTACTCCTTTTCAATAAGAGTTGGTGATGTGTCGATGACCCCAAGCCTCGCTTGGGTCAAACCTTTTTCAAAGAGAGTTGGTGTTAACCCCAAGTTATGCTTAGGCTTCACCTTTTCATTGAGAATTGGAAACGACACCAAGCCTTACTTGGATCATGCCTATTCCAAAGAGAGTTGGTGCCAACCCCAAGTTGCGCTTGGCATGGGTTGCGTGTTTTCATTGAGAGTTGGAAATGACCCCAAGCCTCGCTTAGCTCGCGCATTTTTCAAATAGAGTTGGTGCCAACCCTAAGTTGTGCTTGGATTGCACCTTTTCATTGAGAGTTAGCGATGACCTCAAACCTCGCTTGGATTGCACTGTTTTCAAAGAGAATTGATGCCAACCTCGAGTTGCGCTTGGTTGCACCTTCTCACAAGAGTTGGCGATGACCCCAAACCTCGCTTGGATTGCACTGTTTTCAAAGAGAACTGATGCCAAACCCGAGTTGCGCTTGGTTGCACCTTCTCACAAGAGTTGGCGATGACCCCAAAACAAAATTTGGCACGAATACAAAGGATAGTTTGCGAGGACTTGTATGTAATACTTTTTAAGACGCACGATGTTCCATGTTTTGATTAGCATCCTTTTAGGTTCATCTTTGAGCTTAAAAGCTCTAGGAGTGACTTCCATCTAGAGTAGTATGGGCATTCCCATTTCGGGTCTAGTTTTCCTCCATCTACTCTTATGAGGATGACGTTTCCCGTCTTCAAGCCCCGTAGATGTACCTTTTTTTTATCGTAGTAAAACGTGACCCTTCGCTTGTATTCCATGGATTGTAGCGTTGCAACCTCATGGAATTTTAATCACTAAACAAACAAGCACCAAGTAATGATTTTGTGTTTCTAAAAAAAGAACTGTATGTTGAGTACGCTTCATGACATTATCATCCTTATCTGCATTGTTACCAATCAAGTTTTAGATGATTATAGGGAGTTTGACATCTTACCCACAATTATTGAAATTAGAGAGACTTATGTTTGTTCTAATAGATTGTTTAAAATATATTCCCCATCCGCAGCCATTATCGATCATCGAATGGTCTAATGTAAAGAAAGAGTGGCTATTGAAAAATTAATTCGAGCTCTTCTAGAAGGCCAAGTGCGAACTACAAGCCAGAAGGGTTGATCGATCATACACTCGGCATGACAATTAGTTTTGCTTGTTACGATGAAGAAACTCACAAATTCAAATTCCCCGAGTTTTGTTTAATCAGCAGCTAATACATTGCGTTAAACGAAACCTTACTATTAAATGGTTCAACAATTAAATTGAATTGATTTTATAACTATTTAAGTACATAATTAATGTGGGAATGCATTAGCGAAATATTCATCAGGACTTCTAACTTGGGAACTAATTAAATCTATATTTATATGCCTTCGGGCATTTGGTTCAATGGTTTAGGCTTTTGGGGTTTCGAACCTCATAGACGGCGGGCGCTTTGCCCATTTTTCTCTAAAATTTGTTCGCAATAGTTCTAATCCCTAGTGAATTTAATTAGTATTTATGGCGACCCTAATTCTTACCCTATTAAAAAAAATCTATATTTATAATACAGTAGTATTGCACACGTAATCCCTTAGATCACCATTCACCACGTGGAAACTGATAATAACTCCCAAAGGAGACTTTAACTCTATATGTGCAATGGGTTTTCCTTACACTAGGAAACCGTCAACATTTTACTGATAGCAAGTTAGCAACCTATCATAGTTTATTATAAACATATACTTGCAAGTTTCTTTTGCTCTTTCATTATACGAGGTAAATCACACTAAACTATCCATAAAATAGGACGTTTTTACTCAAATAGCTTATTACGTACCCAAGAAAATATATAAGGATATACATAATTACCTACTTTTAAAGAAGGTCACCCTAAATCCTATACAAGGGGAAAAAGATGTTAAGTTTTAGCTATAAATACATAATAATATCTACCAAAAAAATACATAATAATTTTATGTATTAAAAGAAATTTCAAGGGGCCAGTTTAGGAGAGAACACCACTCTATAAAAGAACTAAAAATGCTTCTTCGTCGTCCGATCTCGTAAATTCAATGACTAGAATCGTGTGTTAGCTAAATGAAAAAATTCAAAAGAAAAAAAAAACTCGTATGTGCATAGTCTTATAACTATTTGTGCATAATTTTATAATTGACTGTACTTAATTTTTGTACTAATTGTGCTTTATTTTTGCATTGACTGTGCATTATTTTGTAACTGTAGTGTGCGTTGTTTTTTCACCAAGTATGTATGCTCTATCTTAGAGGGGTGTGTATGTGTATGACTTTATAATAAGTGTGCATAATCTTACAACTAAGTGTCCATAATCTTATTACTAAGTGTGTATGACCCTATATTAGAGTGTGTTACCCTATACCTAAGTGTAAATAATGATATAAAGTTATATATACCCCAAATTATATAAAAAAAAAAGGTCATGCAAACTTATCTACAAAAATTATACTCATTCACTTTGTTGGATCGTAAGTGTTAGCTAAGAGTTGGGAAAAGACGTTGGATTGTTCCCAAGGCAGCGGAAGTAAGATAGAAATACACAAGTAAATAAATAGGATGGGACACAGTTCCTTTATAGAGGAACCCCACTACAACCAACTAGTTGTATGGGTAAACCTTTACCTCCGCTTGGAGGATTTTGAATGACTTCCTTCTTTTGTTGATAGTTCCCTAAGCTACTACAAGACAAAGTTCAAACTTCACTATTCCTAACAGTCTCATAACTTTAGGAATACTAATGAACTTTCTTAACCTATGTACTAGGATAACATATCAGCTAAAACAAGGAACTCAAACCTTACACTTCTACGCTTGTGTCGTCACTCAATTCCTAATTGGCACCTGGGAACACTTTCTTCACCTTCATCGAGATCAAACACTCGTCGTTGAGGACTTCTCTGGGCTTCTTCTTCTTTATGGACTCAACTCCTTTAGAGGTTGCTTAAGGCTTTGTGAGAAGTAGTTTGGAAGTACACTATTCATTGGCTTATATAGGCGTTTGATGCTTGGGGCTCTATCTTCAATTTTCACTTTTCCGAAATGCTCTTGTCTTGTTATCCAAGTATATACTTTTTTCACATGTGATTCTATTTGAATTTTTCAACTCTTCAAGCTCATCGGTCCATTAGATCAATTGGCTCAATCTGAGGAACAAACTGCGCCTCTACTTTGTCTGGAACAGGCTTCTGCATTTCGCGTTGAGCTGTCTGTCTTCACATGTGAGTTCTCATGTCTTGGGAACTTGTCTATCATCAATATATATGATGGGAGCTCTTTCATTCATGTAGTTTGTCATTGTTTCACTCTTTAGTACCCATGAGGGAATATCTGTTCAACCTTAAGTTCCCTTGAAATACTTGGACATAACATATTAGTTCTCAAATGGTGTTTGTCATTATCAAAATTGGAGAGCTTGATCGTCATTCCGATGTTTGGAACATGAGTTCCCAACACCGTCCCAACAATTTCCTTTTTGATGATGACAAACCCATCTCAAACGGCAAGTATTTCAAAGTATTTAACGACCATGAGATGCATCAGAGTTCCTAAGCAAAATTTAAGTGCAATGCATGCGGGTGAAAAGTTTTTCAAGGAAAGCCACTTCTAAGGTAGTTTTAACTTAGTATTTTTAGCAGTCAGTTCCCCCTTAGCAAAAGCATTTCTAAGATAACTTAAACAACACATCTATCAGAATCTATCCTTCCCCCTTTTGGCATCATCGAAAAGTCAAAAGAGAATTAAAGGGAACACACATTCATACTGAAGTACCATTCATTACTTAGGCAAAAATTTGTACAATATGGACCAAGAGTTACATTTTTTTTTGGGGGGGGGAAGAGGGTAAGGGAACTGAAGGGATAAGATCATGAGGGTCTCGCCTTGAGAAGATCCCTAACTTCAACAAGGACTTCCAGCATGCGGTCACAAGTGACAACGAGATGGTGAAGTACCTGGTTGTTCCCAAGAGGTGTCTCACTCGTAGGAAGAGTTCCCATAGTCTGTTTCACTAGTGCCTCAGAGTGGCGCATCTTCTGGATCACGATCTGGTCCAGTTCCTAACCGAGTTCCACTTCTTCCTTTGAATCATCGTACAACCGTTCTTTAATTTCTAAAGGAGCTGTTTAACTAATGGTGAAAATACATTATCAAAGAAATTTTTTCAATATGCATGACATCCAGATTATGTCTTAGCCAAAGACTTGCCTATTAAGGTAGGTCCTAGAAAATACTTTTCTTCTTCCAACCCGAAACTCTACTCACTACGACATTGTGCTCCTCGGCTCCCACTTCAATTATCTTTAATAGACCCATATTATCAATCTGGTCTAATATCTCGTTCCCTTATTGAAATCGATCTTGTTGCTTCGGAAGCGAATATCTTCTTCTGTAAACCTCTTGTGACAGTCGAACCATCACATTTTGCGTCCATGGGTTAGATAAAACGCATTCGTTTCCTCCATGCAATAAAGACAAGCGTATTTCCCAAACTTACTCCATCCTACACAAACATATAACGGGTGTGTTCAACAGTCACGAAATGAACAATGCATCGATGGTGACTGCTGAACACATGTGATGGCATGCAGAGTACGTACAAGATGGGGTGATGCGCCATTCATCAAATGTAGAGGCATGGAGTCATTTCAATGTAGTGTGGCTAGATTTTGCCGCAGAATCACGAAATGTCAAACTAGGTTCGGCTGTCACGAAATGAACAATGCACAAACCTAGTCTGACATTTCGTGATTCTACGGAAAAATCTGGTCACATTTCATTGAAACGACTCCATGCCTCTGACTAGACCTGTATATGGGCGGGTTCGGGCCGGGCTCGGGCCGGGCCCGGTAATTCGGGCCTTTTTTTTGTCCATACCCGCCCATAAACACGGGTCGGGCCGTCCACGGGCCTAAACGGGCTTGGACATAAATTGCAAGTAGATGAATAAAAAAAATTATATTAATGATAACCTATGTAAAATTTTATTTGCTAAACCTTTAAATGTAACTAGATAACCTAAAAATTGTAACTAGATATAATTTGTAAGTATTTATATGTAGAAATAATTAATGATATAATATATTAATATTATTATAAAATATAAATTATATATATATAATATATATACGGGCCGGGCCGGGTATACGGGCTTTTTTCGTTGTCCAAGCCCGGTCCCATATTTTACGAGCCGGGCCGGGCCGGGCATTTCGGGCTAATTCCCATGTCCAAGCCCGTGTTTTAAGCGGGTTGGGCGGGCCGGCCCAGACTTGTACAGGTCTACCTCTGACCCATATTTGATGACAACTTTGTTTTCGATGTGTGATGACGGCTGTTTTTATGTGGTTGAATGACATCAAGATCCTTTGAAAATATTTGATGACACTTGGTGATCATTTTTTAGGGTGAATTCCTTCTATAGCCCCTACTCTAACTCATAGAATCCTTATTAGTCTCTAATTTTTGTAAATGTTTTTTTAAGTCCCCTAACCTTTAAAAAGTGTTATCATTTGGTCCTTTTTTCTTTTAGACTTTAAGTTTAATTACAATCAAGCACCCAAAATTTATATTTATTTTTATCATAACACCAATATTATCTTTTTTTTTAAATATCACAATCTACACATTTTAAGGAAAAATAATAAAATATCACTACATATTTGCACCTTTTTTGCTTAACCATATGATTTTGTACAAACAAATACCATTTTAGTTTTTTTTTAATCTATCACTTTTGATATAAAAAAACATTACTATTTTTTTAAACAAAGGGTAGTAAGGGGTGATTTTTTATAATTTTTTAATCAAATTTTTATGAAGCTTATAAAATAATTGCAAAAAAGTGATGGTTTAAATAATCACTTTATAAAAAAATTATAAATAATGGGTAAATAGGGGAAGTTAGATTTTTTTTTGTGAAAAGCCATTTTTTTTTTGTAATTTATAAAATATTTTAATAACTATTAAATTCAATAAGAGGGAAATAAATATTTATAACTCACCTTGTATTCTTAAAATTATGTTTTTTTTATAAAAAGTACTATTTTTTTGAAAAAGGGGGTAAATATGGAGTGATAATTTATTATTTTCCCTAAAATGTGTAGATTTAGGTTTTTTTTTTGAAAATAAATAGTTATTGGTATTATGAAAAAAAAATATAAAGTTTGGGTGTTTGGTTGTAATTAAACTTAAAGTCTAAATTGAAAAGGGACCAAATAATAACACTTTTCAAAGGTTAGGGACCTAAAAAAGCATTTACAAAAGTTAGGGACCTAAAAAAGCATTTACAAAAGTTATGGACTAATAAAGACTCTATGTAGTTATTAGTAATAGATGTTACCTTTGTTATAAACAAGTGTTACATTAGATGTTTGTTTTTATCAAATGCACTATTAACTCTTTAAGCTTGGATTTATAAATACATTAAATACTACTCCTTACAAAAGTAAATTCCAATACCATTAGAATTGATTGAGTTAATTAATGTTGTTGGAATGTTAAGTAAATTAAATAGAGTAATGACCTATTTTAGAAAGTTTTACATTAAATAAGAGAAGGAATGACTTACATTATGAAACACCTTTTAGAGCTAGAAACGACTTACATTGCGAAACGGAGGGAGTAACAAAATGATGACAATTTATGACAAATTGATGACAATGATTACACTATAAAATTAAACGTGATGACACATATTTGATGACAACTTCTTTTTTTATGTGTAATGACGGTTGCTTTTATGTGGTTGAATGTTATCAAAGTCCTTTGAAAATATTTGATGACACTTGATGATAGTTTTTTATGATACTTGATGACAATGATGACAGTTTATGACAAATTAATGACAGTGATGATATTGATGACACTAAAAAAAAATTTAAATGTGATGACACATATTTGATGACAACTTTTTTTATGTGTGATGACAAATGTTTTTATGTGGTTGAATGTTATCAAGGTCATTTGAAAATATTTGTTGACTCTTGATGATAGTTTTTTACAATACTTGATGACGGTTATGACGGTTATGACATTTTATGACAAATTGATGACAATAATGACATTTAAAATTAAACGTGATGACACATATTTGATGACGACTTTATTTTTTATGTTTGATGACGGTTATTTTTATGTGGTTGAATGTTATCAAGGTCTTTTGAAAATATTTGATGACACTTGAATACTTGATGATTGTTTTTTATGATACTTGATTTTTTGGATAGGATAATATAAAAGATAAGACTATAGTAAAATTAAATATTAATGTTAAATATTTTTTTGAAAATTAATATAAGTGCAGCAAAATATATTTTTCGGACATTTATATATGTTGATATTATTTTTTGGATAACATAAAAGTTTAATAAGATCAATTAACCATTGAAAAATGTAAATATTTTAGCTAAAAATTATACATATGTTTTTTTACACTTTCAATATGTATATCAGTATATATGATTTTTTAGTTGGAAGATCAATACATATTTTATAAGTAATAAATATTTTATTTAAATCTCGTGTAATGCATGGAAATTAATTGAGACTGAAGATTGCAGTAGTATTTATAAATAAGTCATAATTATTATTCATACTAGTTGTACCTGTCGTACCATATACAACTACGATTCAGTATTTTATAGACATTATAAATAGGATATTATTAAATAAAAATATAATATAAGTAATTTATTGCTCATACAATACAATGTAGTATAACTTGTTTTACATGTCTTGAAAAATAATCTTGAATGGACATGGTCTAATTTTTTTTTTTTTGAAGAAATGAGCTACAAGCTCATTACAAAGCCAACACTAGGATGCCCGTACATTACAAGGCCACCCTAAATCATCACATCGGATGATCTTTAGAAATTCAAATAACAGAGGATGAGTTTGGACCCACACATTAAAACTAGAAGATTCCAAAAGATCAAACAACGATCCTGGAAAAATAAGATCTGAAACAACTAAACACCTTCTGGCGATGAAATCCGCCGCCGAATTACACTCCCTGAAACAATGAAAAAACACCACACAGGGAATAAAAGCAGCAAAATGACGGATATCATTTACAATAGTTCGTATTTCCCAAGGCACTTTCCAAATGTTTTTCAAAGAATTAATAAGAATCAAATTATCCCCCTCAATAATCAGACGAGACGGGTTTAACAGGACCGCACTTTTAAGACCATTAAGCAATGCAAGGGCCTCAGCCTGCAGAACAGAAACAGAGGAAATGTGTTTTCTGTCAAAAGACAGGATTTTACTATTATGGTCACGGATTAAGAAACCTGTATAAGTGGAATTATTCAAACGTTTAGAAGCATCAAAATTTAGTTTTAAAGAATTAAAAGGTGGTTTCTTCCAAACACAATTATTTATCCTTTTAGGCCGAGATTTGTCTTTACGAGCGAGAGAAGCTTGTGAGGAGACCCATTGGAGATGTTGTGAAAAAGCCAAATCACAAGGAGGAAGCATGCTCATAAGCTTGCTTGGATTAAAAAATTTTAAATTTCTATGACCCCAAATAAACCACCATAAGAAACAAAGCACATTACTATTTTTATTTGATTTTAAAGTAGACAACAAATTGTCAGCAAAATTATCAGAATTTGCAATATAGAAGGTGACATTAAGCAAAGCCTCTAATTTGGAGATCATATTAAGGCTAAAAGGACACTTAAAAAATAAATGATTCAGACTTTCATCTTCAGAGTCACATAAGGAGCAAGTACTAAAAACACAGTTAAAATGCCTATTTAGACGATTAGTAGTTGGGAGACAATCTGCACAAGCTTTCCAAAAGAAAATTTTAATTTTAGGAGGAAGAGAAGATTTCCAAATCCAAGAAAAGTCAAAAGAAAACTCGGGATGGGAAGAGTTAAGCATAGAAGATGCTGAGTGGACAGAAGGAGAAATGGGAATTCTAATATCTGAAATTAAATCAACTAAAAAATCTGGTAGAATTAAATGTAATTTCTCATAATCCCAGGAATGATACGATGTTATAAAAGAAGAGACTTTTAACTTAATATTAACATTATCAAAGTAAGGGAATAAATCAATATTTGGAATCCAAGGGTCTGTCCAGAAATTAACAGACTGGCCATTTCCAATACTCCACAAAATACCTTTTGAAAATTTATCCCTGAGATTCATTAGTCTTCCAAATTGCCAGGAACAATTTTTCTTCTGATATTGAAAAAGCGAAGCAGATCCAAGATATTTTTCCGAAATGATTCGAACCCAATAATTATGGGGAGAGGACAAAATTTTCCAAAGAAGTTTCATTTGAAGAGACAAATTATTATTCTCAGCAAACCGAAGGCCCATTCCCCCAGACTCTTTAGGAGAACATACCTTATCCCAGCTAATAAGAGGATGATGATTTGGCTGAAATTTATTCCAAAAAAAGATTTATTTACTTTATCAATATCACTCAAGATTCCCTTAGGAAGAAGGAAGCTTTGCATTAGATAGTTGACCTGGCCAATCAGATTAGACTGAATAAGGATAGTCCTTCCAGCTTGAGAAATAGTATTCGCTTTCCATTGAGATAATTGTCTTTTAAGTTTAGTAATAGATTCTAGAAAAACAGAGTTTTGTACCCTCCCTTTAAGGATCGGAATTCCCAGATATTTTTCCATAGACGTAGTAATCTGAATATTTAACACAGAAGCAAGAGAAAGAGCCGAAGTTCTAGGTATATTTTCCGACACCTGAAAGCTGCTCTTATGGTAATTAATCGAAAGGCCCGACATTCTCGAAAAATTGTCTAAAAAGCTTTTAATATAATTAATATTTGCATGCGAAGCATTTGCAAAAATTAGAGTATCATCTACAAAACTAAGAAAGGGTAAACACGTACCATTCTTAACTAATTGTATACCAACAAATTTAGAGTCAAGAGTAGACTGCAATTGTAGTGTACGTGCAAGATATTCCATAGCAATGATAAAGATAAAAGGTGCAATTGGACCCCCCTGTCTAATCCCGCACTGAGGTGAGAACTCAACCCGGGTTCATTATTAACAAGGACAGAAGAAGAGGAAGTGGAAATGCAAGTCATAATGAGACTAACCCATTTAGAATGGAACCCAAATTTCAAAAGAATTAATTTAATAAAGTTTCAATCAAGTTTATCATAAGCTTTTTCCATATCTAATTTAATGGCCATCCAGCCCTTTTTCCCTTTTTTCTTTCTATGAAAAGAGTGGAAAATTTCATGCGCTATAAGGATGTTATCTTGGATAAGTCTTCCTTTCACAAAAGCCCCCTGAAGCGGATGGATAAGAGAAGGAAGGAGCATTCCCAAACGGATGGCTAAAACTTTAGTAATAATTTTATAAATGGTGTTACAAAGGCTAATGGGACGAAAATGGTTAATAGTTAAAGGAGCATCTATTTTAGGAATAAGGGTAACAAATGATTTATTAACAGAACGAAGCATTTGTCCAGAATGGAAAAAAGCCTGTACCGCTAAAATTACAGAATTACCCACACAATGCCAAAATTTCTGGAAGAAATCTGCTGGAAAACCATCCGGACCCGGAGTTTTATTCGGAGCAAGATCAAAAGTTGCAAACTTGATTTCTGCAGCCGAAGGAGATTTAATAAGCATAAGATTATCTGCTGTAGATATTAAATTTGGAATGATATCAAGATCAGGCGGAAGAATTGAACAGGAAGGGTTAATCAAAAATCTATGACTAAGTTCTTCAGTGATGTTCTGCGAAATCAAACAATGATCAAAAATAACAACACCCGCATGTGTTTGAAAAGAAATAATTCTCTGTTTATAAGAACGAATTTTAGTGATTGATTGAAAATATTTGGTATTTCTATCCACATTTTGTAGATGAGTCACCTTAGCACGTTGCTTCCAAAAGTTATGCTGGAAATCCAGCAGAGCGTTATATTTATTTAAATGTGATTGAAGCCGCATAATAATGGTAGGATTAAGGGGATCAAGTAATAAGTCTGATTGGAGGTTTTGGAGCTGATTTTCCGAAATTTTCAATTGTTCAAAATTATTATTTGTATGATGTTTAGCCCATACATTAGAATATTTCTTTAAAAGATTTAACTTCATAGACAGGCGAAACATAAAAGAACCTGACATATGATAACTCCATACTTTAGAAACTAACGGAATGAAAGAAGAATCAGACATCCAAGCATTTTCAAAACGAAAAGGAATTTTCCGAAAAGAATTTGTAGACCCAAGGGAGAAGGTAATAAGACAATGATCAGAAGTAGTGAAAGGATGGTGATGCACTACAAGGGAAGGAAATAAAGTAGTTAAGGTTTGATGACATAACACACGATCTAATTTCTCAAAAATATTATCCAAAGGAACAGACCGTTTTCTCCAAGTGAAAGGAAAGCCAGTAGTTTTTAAATCAACAAGTCCAAACTCATTTGTAAAGTTCAAAAGTCTATTGAAGCGACTTAATAACGGAGTAGAACCTCCAAGTTTATCATTAGGAGATGAAATTTCATTAAGATCACCAATTAAAAGAAAAGGTAATTGGAAACGATAAATGGTTTCAGAGATTGAGTTCCAGAAAAGGAATTTTTGGTCTTCTCTAGAGGGGGCATAAACAAATATCATTAAGAAAGTCTGGTGTCGGTAATTATATTGCATAATTATAAGATTATTAGATTGATGCAATAAAACACATTTTCGGGTTTCAATATTTTCAGAAATAAGTAACCAAATTCCACCTTTAGTACCAATAGAAGGAGATGAAATAACTTTATGGAAACCAGATTTTCGAATAATTGAAATGACGGGGTCAGAGTCAGTTTTAGTTTCCGCTAGGCAAAGAAAATTAAGTTTATTAACCTTTCTTATGAACCCAACTTCCTCCCAGAAGTTAGGCCAACGAATCCCTCTTATGTTCCAATAACCTATATTCATAAAAAACCTTGTTTATAAAACAAAACAAAGATCAAGCAAGTATGATTCATATCATGATTCATCAAAAGAGATGAGTGAAATAAAAAAAGTTAAAGTGCTTATATATTTCCAAACACACAGGAGAAAAGCAGAAGAACCTAAAGGAATACAACCAAAATTGCTATAAAGATTAATAAGCCAAATTAAACTGATACTCAGCAAATACAAAGTATAAAAAATATAAGTACCAACAAATACAAATGTTTACAAGAGGCCTAAGATGAAACAAAAGGAAAAGATTGATAAAGAGATATGTGAAGTGGCTGGTGATATTATCAGAGAAGCATGAGCCACACATCCTATAAAGGAGCACAACACAATAAATAAACCAGTAAGTTTTAAAGTGATAAGCTGTTAGAAAAGAAAAATCATAAGATAAGCCATTAGACCTTGATTTTAGAGTGAATTTATTAAGTAAAAGTTGCACAGGATTAATAAGAGAAGGATAAAAGCAGGTTGAGACAATCCAGAACTCTATTAAACTAGAGCACCAATCTTTCAACAAGGGCATATTATTAACACTAAAAGAAACTAAATAGGCAAATAAGAGAAAAGCCTCCAAACAAGTTTGTAAATGATGCAATCTAAAATAGGGAGAGATAAGATTAAAAGAAAAGGAACAGATATAGCAAAGAATATTTGAAGAGGTGCACCAGCTAACAAGCATGCATAAATTCCAATCAAGATGAAGAGAGCAATAAGTCCTACAGATAAAACCAAAAAGATAAAGCTTAACCCAAGAGAAATAGTAATAGGTATGAATAATATGGTAAAGAGAACTATAGTAGCATCAAAATTTATTAAAGATTAAACAAGAGTAAGATGACAACCAGAAGTAAAGTCCAAATAAGCATAATATTATACATAGGAGATTGATCCAGCAAACATCCATCCAAAGGGAGCTACAAAGGGCATTACAGTTATCAAAAGGAGGCAACATGAAGAAGCCAAAGCCCAGCAAATTACAACAGAAAGGGAAAAACAGGGAATACAACAAAGGTGCAACATACAGGTGGAACATAAAACAAACTAGCAGGCCGGATTCATAAGTTATTTTACACAAAACAGAACCAGTCACAAGGGGAGCACTAATCATTAAGTGACTTGCTTTTTGCCTCGAGTCTTTTTGGGTTTCTTTGAGACAGAAGAAGCTTCAACATATTCTTTGACAACCTCAGTGTCCTTACGTTTGGAAGAGTCAGAGGTACTCTCACCAGCACACCTAATGTCAACAACATTCATTTGGTTTCTCAAGAGAGTATTAGAGGACTCAGTCCCTGGGTCCATACCAGTCAATCCCAAGTAGGCAAGCTATGGAACAGAATGAGAAGCACTAGGCATAGTCATTCCACCAGTCACCAAGGGAGAAGCACAAAGGTAGGGAGGGATCATCATAGTCTCAGGGATCGGGGCATTCAGGTTTGCAAGTGCCAGAGCAACTTGCTCTCTAGCATTCAACAGCACAGCAGGGTCAGAAAACACACTTAGATCCATGGAGGAATAGAAGTCTAAGGTTATAAGAGGGTTATAAGGAGGCATAGTCTGCACAGGGTTAAGCTCAGGAAGATTCACCCCAACAGAGGGCACACCAACAGATACAACAAGGCCAATAGAAGCTTGGTTTGTAGCAAACAGAGGAGCAACAACATTTGACCTTACAAAAGTAGGACCATTAGGAATTCTCTGAACAAGAGGTCTAGTAGAGACATCCCCATGCAGCCTAGTATAGGTTTGGTTAATAAGTTCAGCTTCAGCAGGATTTTCAAGAACAGTAAGCTTGCATCTTCTGGGTTGAATATTGTTGAGAGGACACTCATCAAAGAAATGAGTACCCTCCCCACAACAACCACACCCAGTAGAGACAGTCTCATACCACACCTTGAGAGTCAACACAGTGTTTACTTGGGTTTGAATTTTGACACTACCCTTGAGAGGAGAGGTAATATCAACATTAACAAGAACCCTACAGAACTTCATCTTGTTTTTAGCATTAGAAACCTCATCAACCCTAACAAAGTGCCCAATAAGGTTGTCTCTCAGAATAAGGTCAAGAGCAGAAGGAGTGTAAAGGTAATAAGGCAAAGATGGGATACGAGCCCAGATATCAACTCTTAACACTTCATCAGAAATAGGATTAAACTCAGGATAAAAGGGAAGAAGGGCAACAAGTTTCCCCTGAACAAGGTAGGGCCTTGTATTCCAAACAGCATCTCTAGCTTCCTTATTAGAAAATTTAAAGAGGATCCAGAAATTTGCAAATTCCTGGAACTGAACTTCACCCTTCACATAATCCTTCCAAACCTCTTTCATTTTCCCATTGATCAGAGTGGTAGAAATAGGATCTTCTACCATTTTGAGCAAAAGGGAAAAGTGCATCAGTTCTTGCAAATATTTGTTAACAGAAGGAATAGATGTTGGATTTGGGAGAGGGATAGTGGCAGTAAAGGTAGCAGGATTGAGAATATCATTGGAAGGAACAAAGTCACACTCAGGGATAATGACAGGAGCCTCATCAAAAATGTGGGACAAAGTCTCCCAACAAGAAAGAGGTCCAGTAGGGCTTAGAGATTTTATTGGATTGGTCCCAAGAGGCTGGATAAGAGCAGAAGGGGAAGAGGGAGCCAAAAGTCCTTCAACTTCCATGCCAGCAGACATAGAGTTGAGAACAGGGAAGTTGACTAAAGCATCTTGGTAGGATAGAGAATCAGACATTCTGGAAAGGCTAACCAAGGTAAGGGAAGGTATGTAAGTAAGAGGCTTTCTATGTCGAGGATGGTATGAACTATTGATACCAAAGCAGTCCTTAAATAGAGAAGTAAGTTGAAGAAGAGGGAAGTTGTAGTTAGAAGGAGAGAAGTAACAATAAATGACATGCCATAGTGAATTCAGAACAAGCCATTGTAATTGGATGTAGAGGAGGTTAACAGTAACCATATAACTAGAGTAATAGAGACTAGTCTGATGTATATGGTAAGATAAACAGAGTACAGAGAAAGAGATCCTTAGGCAGAAGGAATGCAGAGAAAGTTGTACAAAAGAATTTAATGAATAGGTGGCTAGAGAAATGATTATGCAGAAGAGAGCAGTACAGAAAGAATATTCATAAAAATTGAATCTTAGAAGATTACCCAAAAAGATCAACTTAGAAGAATAGTTGAATAAATTAAATGTCAGCAGATATAATTGGCTAGAAAAGAGGTCAACAGTAACCATGCAAAAGTAGAATAGGATATTAGTCAGTAACAAGTACAGAGAGAAGTTAATGAAGGTAACATAAGTCCTTGTACCATAAATGAGGAGAAAGTTAACCACAGAAGCATTTATGATATAAGTGGCAAGAGGAATGATTACAAAGAAGAGAAAGAAGCAAACAGAGACAGTACAGATTTTTTCCTTTATAATAATATTATGAAAAATAAATTTAAAGAAGGAGACACCAGTGTGAACATATAAAATAGGAGTATATATGAAAAGAATGAAATAGATAATAGAAAAGATACAGAGATAGTGAGCAGAAAAATTCAGAAGATAAAGTATGAATAATAATAAAAAAGAGAGATATGTCATGATGAACAGTAAATTGTAAATTTTGGTATAGTGTTGATTAAAGACAAAGCTTAACAGATAGTATAACCCATAAAACTCAAATATTACAATGAGAAGGGGCATAACACAAAAACTCAAATCCATAAAATAGGAAAAACTACAGAAGTTACAAAGTAAACAAGAATCAACTGCTGAAAAGTTAAGCCATGAAATCATATTGCAAAAGAGAACTGAAGTAGACACATATTGAGTAACAGTTTTAACATATGGATCACAACAAGGAGAAGTCAGGCATAAGATGGCAGTTTTAGAATCAATTCTCAGAGGGAGTCTATCCCAAAGATAGAGCACCCAATTGTCCTCATTGAATTTGATTTTAATCCATGAAAGGAGATGGGGTAAAGCTACAACTCTTCCAAGCAGGAAGAGGAGCCTAAGCCACCAAACACCAAACATGTTAAAAAGATAGATCCACCCATGATTAAAAAACAACCCCCAAAAAGAAGGCAACAACACCTCAACCAAGAAGAGCTTAAACCAACAAATAAGGAGAGGGAGCACTTGCTGCCAGTTCCATAAGGAGGGGGAATCAAGGTCAGATCTATACAGTAATAATAAGGAATCACAAACACAAGAATACCTGACCATAGGAAGATACCAAAAACAAGAACTTGTTATAAAGAAATAATGAGACAAAACACTCAGTAAGAGGAGAGAATGAGGAAATTTAGCAAACTCAAGAACATATACTTCACCTGAAATATCAAATGATAGAAGTTGCATCAGACTAGACAAAGCAATCAAAGTTGTGCACACATCTAGCATAAAAGAGATAGAGAGGAAAAAACCTAGAGTGCTTAATGGTCCACAAGTTACTACATTAGTTATTAAGTTGAAGAATCCATACTCAGGAAGGTGAACAAAACCACTCCCAAGATAGGAGGCAACACAACAAGCCTGCAAATAGCTTGAACAAGATAAGAGGATAAGTATATTATAATAAATAAGGATCAATGTAGCCTGTAAAATAATAGAGAATTTAAGTCTCATTAGTGCAGAATATAGAGCTGAGATAAGAATCATATTAAGGTTCAAGCCATAGTGATAAACAAATTTCAAAGATATTTCATTAGGGAAAGGTTCATTCTCTAGATGCAAACAATATAGCAAGATCTCAATCTTTACAAACCCCAAGGTTTGAAAAGAGAGATGGATACCATTAGGCAGCAGCCAAGAGAAAAGTTTGACAGAGATAAGAAGAACAAACACTAGATAAGAAACCAGAAACAAAGGAAGAGGAAGAGAAGTAGTGGAGACATAACCTAGATAGGTTGGGAGCACTTGCTGCCAGTTCCAGAAGAAGGGGGAACCAAGGCTAGAGCAATGCAAAGATAATAAGGAGTCACAACCAGAAGGATACCTGAGCATAGGAAGATACCAAAAACAAGGACATATTGTAAAGAAATAGTAGGTCAAGAAACTGAGCAAGAAAAGAGAATGATGAAATTTAGCAAACTCAAGAACATATACTTCACCTGAAATATCAGATGCCAGAAGTTGCAGCAGAAAAGACAACGCAATAAAAAAGTTACATACTTCTAGCATAACAGAGATAGATAATGAAGCACCAGGAGTACTTAATGGTCCACAAATTTGGACAATATTTATTAAGTTGAAGACTCCATACTCAGGAAGTCGAAAAATACCACTCCCAAGAAAGGAGAGCACACAGCAAAACTGCACATAGTTTGAAAAAGATACAAGGATAAGTGTATTGTAAAGAATAAGGATCAAAATAAGCTTTAGAATAATCTGAAATTTAGATGTCATCAGTGAGAAATGTGGAGCTGGGATAAGAATCATATTAAGGTTCAAGCAATAGTGAAAAACAAGTTTCAATGATATTTCATAAGGTAAAGATTCATTCTCTAGATGCAAACAATATAGCAAGATCTCAATCTTTACAAACCCCAAAGTCTGAAAAGAGAGATGGATACCATAAGGCAGCAACCAAGAGAAAAGTTTGACAGATATAATAGTAACCACCAAATAAGAAATCAGAACCAAAGGAAGAAGAAAAGAAGGAGTAGAGACATAACCTGGATTAGCCGAACTCCAAAAGCAGCAAAGAGAGTGAGACCACCTATCACCCTCCCATAGAAGAACAAGAAAGCTCCAGCTTTCAGATAGCCCAAAAGAGAGATCGAGCATAAAGATGCCAAGATGAGCACTCAAAAACAACAAATCAACAATCCCCACCAAGAATCTCTAAATAAAGAGAGATCCCAAGGCAAAGAAAGATAGGAACCCTGAGCAACGAAGGAATAAAAAGAAAGGTCAAAGATCCAACCACAAGGACTGCGAAACGGCAAACCAAAGCCGCACCAGGCAATCAGATCCATCCAATGGATTAACAAGAAGTCACAAGAGGAGAAGGGTTCATTAGGGATAAGGCAAAGGCACAATCTACAGACCAGCACCAACCAAACCCTAAAAGTTTCATTTGAGCAGAGAAAAGGGGGAAAACCGAAGAAGTCAAGAGAGAAGCAAGGATCAAGAAGGGTGAGGAAATGGGGGGAACACAACCAAACCAACAACCAAAGAAATCAGACGGATATACATAATGGAGAAGCAAGGGCAACCGGAGAAATGGGAGAGCGACGGCGGAAGAAGCAAAGGAGCACCCAACCCTAGGAGAGAGAAGAGAGCAATGTAAATGTAATTTTTTGTATATGGAACTGACATGGTCTAATTTTGAATGAGTCTCGCTACTCTAGAAGAAAGCAAAAAATTCTTTTGCGTTGAACAAAATATATATATTTTTTTTGATCTGAATAGTCACCGGCTATTTAGGACTGCACTGTTCACAAACATGTTTTTGTTTTTAAAGGAGAAACATGATTTTTTGGCAATAAGTTAATTCATGGATGTCGACGTTTTATTTTTGTGATGGTTACATTTAACAGGTTCAGTAATTCAGTGATCTACTGTTTAAATATTGATGATATATGTATACAATATAGAAAATTTCGGATTAAGCAATTCGCTATCACACTGTTCCATCCAAGTCCCATCTAATTTCGCTGTCTAAGAAAATTTTCCATTCGGAAAAGTAAAATATAAAAAAGAACTAGATAATTACACGTAACAGTATAACACCATCACCGTCAATCAAACCGGAGGAAGATTTGGCTCCGACACCGTAGAGGCATGCACGCTATCAGCCGCCTTGTTGGACTTCACCGACCCGCCATCTCCGGCAGCAGCCGCCACCTTCGGCGACCTTACCGATGGCGCTCTAGAAAAGAAGGGCGGCGCTAGGGAGAACACCCACCGGTCCGACCGGGCTGCCCGATCAGACCGCAAGCTACCGAACAGCCTCCCCCGGCTACTCCCTTCCCCGATGGGCGGGCCGACCCGGGGCCCTCTCCGGGAACTCCCCTCCCTCGGCAGCGCCACGCAGCTGGTGGTCCGGTTGAGCTTGCCGCTGATAATCTGCCTCCTAACCTCCTCCGGCAACCTGAGCGTGAAGCGCTCCATGTTCTCCCACTGCTTGACCGCCACGTGTCCAGTGGAGTTGGAGCGCGCGAACATCCCGAACCATCTGGGCCGTCCAGATGCGTTCCTACGTGTACGGCTGCGATTCAGCCTCGCCGGGTTGAGGGGCCGCTCCATCACCTCGCTTTCGCATTCGGTGGGAGGCGAAGCCGGCTGGCCCACCACGTCGATGACGACGTCGTTGTTACTTGAGCTGGGCTGGTCCTCATCCTGATGGGCGGCTTCGTCGATCTGGCCCAGCTGAGGCGCGTGGAGGGACTCGTCGGGCTGGGGCGTGAGGTCAGCCCGGCAGACGGGGCAGGTGGTGTGAGAGACGAGCCAGACGTCGATGCAGTCAGGGTGGAAAACGTGGTCGCATTTGGGGATCAAACGCAGCGTTTCGTCGTCCTCGAACTCGTTTAAGCAGACGGCGCACTCGAGCGCGGATTTCCCGATCTGGAGGGACTTGATGGAGGAGTAGTCGAAGGTGGGGAAGCTCTGGATGACGGCGGTGTCGAGGCCGCGGGGGGCGCGCCGGGAGCGGCCGGCCTGGGCGACGGAGAGCCGGGTGGCGGCGTCGGTGGCGGAGTAGTCGCCGGAGCAGTGGCGGATGTACATGGAGAAGAACCCGAGGAGGAAGAGGGAGACCACCAGGACGATTATCACCACGCCCACTGAGGGGTTGATGTTGTTGCCGTAGTTATTGTAGCCGTCGGAGTCCGGCGATGGCTGGGCGGCGGCCAGAGAGAGGAGGAGGAGGACATGGCCGATGAAGAAGACGAGATTGAATTGGGGGGATTTGATCGTCATGGAGAATATTGAGGGAGGGAGAGAGAGATTGGGAGAATGGGGGTAAGAAGTTGGTAAGTTTATATGTTTGAAATGAGAGAGGGAGAAATTGAATAGCAGAGAAAAAAAACAAAGAAATAAAGGAATTGTCATGAGCTTCGAGAGGATCGGATCCAAAAGGGAGGCTTCTCCAGTCTGTTTTGACTTTCAAAGGCTGGGTCGGAGAGAAGAAAGTCATGAAGGGCTGGTGGACCCTCAGTTGCTGACGTGTTATTTCTAAATGTTTTCTTTTTTTTTTGGTCTGGTCGAAAATGTTTTCTAATGACACATTTTTTTAATCAATCCATATAATTTTTGTTGATAAGAAATGCTAACGTTCTCATTAAACTACACTCTAAAAAAAAAATCTTCACCAAAATACGTAAATCGCAACAATCTCGATTAGTCATTCAAATTATTTTTGAAATATTATATGCCTGCTTTTTTGGAAAGAAAAATAGTTTATCGAACCGTTTGGTTTGTTCGGCCCTGAACTTTCCCATCTCAGCTTTGTTTAATCGCACCTACTTTGAAGTGTCAAATTAAAAGATAATCAAATCCAAAGAATCGACTGATTAATCCCCGCTTAAACTAAACAAGAATGGTCCGAAATTCAATTTTAACCCGAGAATGAATCCGACCGACTTTGGAATCCAATCTGATTATTCTGTAAATGTGCATGTATTTTATTGACAATATTAAAGTATTTTTATTTTTAAAATATTTTTATGTATTTTTTATTATTTTAAAATAATTTAATGAAAAAAATAATGTTAAAAAATAGGCTATTATACACATTGGTCAACTTAAATTTGTGTTAATTAATATGTCATGATAATCTGACATAACTCGACCCATTTCGACCTATAATCCAATTGACTCGATCACGCGTAATCAACCCAAATTTAAAATCACCGAATCCGAACTCATCTAAATCGACCGAATCGATAGGACTACACCTACTATATTATATGCATGCCAATTCTAGCTTCACTTGAACTTTTTAGCCAGTAATCGTTTTACGTCTTGAGCTCTCCTATTGCATTTTTCATTATTATTCGATCAGGGTTGTTATGATTTACCTAATCTCAGTATTACCATATATCGCAAGTTTGGTATTGAGCATAAATCAGTAAGACAGTAACTGTAGGGAGTAAGGACTTTGGGAGTAGAAATTAGTTTAATTTGAATGGTGCATATAACATGGCATTATCGTATACATATTCATATGTATAGGGTGGGCACAACTGGCGCCTAAGTTTAAAAGTAGGTAAACTGCCGTCCCTCTATGTGCGGTTTCTGGCTCAGATTAATTCATTACGAATTATAATAGGTACGGACACAATCAGTACATGGCGTTACGTTGGATTATTACAGCTACGTACGTACAATTATCATCTAATACATGTGCATGGGCTTTATCTTCTTTTATATATAAGAAAACCCTTTAAACAGTTAAACCCACATGAATTTGGTGGCATTAACTTGTATAAGCCATGTGTATAGATCATGGTTATATATAACTTTATATTAATTTGATGAAGAGATTTATGATTAATACCTTCGGGTATCTAGTCAAACGGTTAAGACTTTACTGTAGTTGCGTAAGGTCTTCGTTTCGACTCTCATAAACAGTGCTCTCAACAAAAAAAAAAGATTGAGGATTAATTTTAGGGAAAAGTGTGATCAACTAAAAAAAAGAGATTGCGGAATAATTTTAGGGAAAAATGTGAAAGTATGTGGACCATAGTAAGGAATCGGTGAGCCTAACACATAAGCCGAATGGGTTTCATGTAGTCTTCATTTTTTTCATGTGGGAAGGTATTCTAACACACTCTCACAAGTACAAGTGTACTAACAAGCTTAATCCAGTTGATACTTGGACAAATAGATTTAGCATCTCAATTTTTTTTATAACTAACCTAAACAATAGGTTGCAACATCTCAATTTCATCATAGTCAAAGACAACCCAAAACTAGACTTGCTTTAATATTATGTGAAAGACCATAAATAAATTGTGCATATATAAGCTAGCCCCACACATATAAATTTAATGAACTTAATTTTCATCTCAAAAATAATTGACAATATAATAAAACGAGTAATTACATGATTTGAATAATAGGCATGTGTAATATCAATTTTTCGATGTGTGAAGATATTATAACAAAAAAAAATGAAGGTGAAAGAGTCGAGAGGGCCGGGTGGAAGTCATATGCAATTACCAGAAAGTCAAAGGTAGTGAGCATACTTCAATGGAGAAAAGTTGAATGAGAAACCCATCCAAATGAATAGAGTGTTAGAAGGGAATCATCGGTCTCTTCTAGAATGCTATATATTTGATTATTGACCCACCTTCTTTTTCTTTGGTTCGCCATCTCTTGCCTTGATTATTACATCTCTTGATTACATGAATAAGTATAAAAACTGAGCGTATCAACAAGTTAATTAAAAAAAAACAAAACTGGGACATATTTTATACGGTCCGCGCGATATTATATATAGTTGCGTTGGAGATAAAAAAAACTGATGATTCTTCTTCCTAGATAATTTATGGAGTCATTGGAGTGTAATTATTTTTTAACTAATTTGGTATCTTAGTATTAAGACTTCATTCGTAGATATTGAAATATTTATTTTCGTTAGATTTTTCATGAAATAAATATTGTAGCAAATTATCTTGCCTTCCTTGTTTTTTCATTTAGCCTAGATTTTTATATATTGGTTGGCCCTCTTAGATGTGTTATTTTTTTAGCGTTTGATAATGTTAGGGGTCATCTCCTTTTGATTTCTAATTATTTTTTTTTATTAACAAAACTCCACTATATTATATAAAAATCACAATTGTTTGGGAACCTAGTAGACAAGTGATCATCGAGTTTGCTCCAAAAAAAAGTAGACAAGTGAATAATATTTCATATTCTTTAAACACTACTTTCGTAAATCTACATTGTTTTATAATCAACGATTAAAAAATATCAAAATATGTGAGCAGACCAAATCACCAAAACCAAGTGAAAATAACACCAGGGCAGTAAGAATTTTCATTTTCATTTTCCTTGAAAACGACAGTATCGAATAAAAAGCTCGGTCTAATCTGTAAAATGTAGTATAATCTTCGAACTTAAAGATAAATTTAAAAAATAAATCTGAATTGATTGTATCGAAAACAACTGTGTTGAGTTTATAATATTCACAAGTTAGAACCAGACATAATACTATAGTTATTTCTAATTAAAATTCCAAGGATCCAAACTACACAATATAATTAAATTGAAGAGAGCCCCCCTATTATATACGGAGTCTATTAATTGTTTGACCCGTTTATTGGATGATATAATTAATTATGTATAAGATAGATAGTTTCCATATTGTATTTATTCTTTCCGATCTTATCTTGGATAAGATTATGTATATTGTGTATATATTTAGCCCTTTGAGGCCTAATGAGAATACAGAAAATATTCTCCAAATCAATCGTTTCATGGTATCGGAGCAGGTTCTCTAACCCTACCGTTTTTTTTCCACCCGCCGCCGGCATTCTCTTGCTTGCCTTGTTCTGGCTCGGTCTCCTTGCTAGCCATGTCGGACTCCGAGCAAGACACCATCAATCCCACTGCTTCTTCTGTCACAAAACGGGTTGCGCTTGATTCAACCAGTCCATATTATTTACATCCTTCAGATCATCCAGGCCTCAAAATCTGTCATGTCACGTTAAAAGGTGACAACTTTCAAGAGTGGAGTACCGCAATGAAGAACGCCTTCCGAGCCAAGCGCAAGATGGGTTTTCTTGATGGCCGTATTCTACAGCCGTCCGATCAATCTGATGAAATTGACGACTGGTGGAGCGTCAATGCCATGATGATCGGTTGGATATTTCAGGCTATTGATCCCTCTATTCGGTCATCTACTTCCGTTCCAGAGACTGTTCGTGTTCTTTGGGACGATTTACATCAGCGGTTTCATGAGGGCAACGGCCCTCGCATTCTTCAACTTCGCGCTTCTATCGCTACTTGCGCTCAAAAGGGTCAAAACGTCGTCACTTATTACGGCGTACTCAAACAGCTATGGGACGAGCTTGCAACCTATGATCCGCCTCGCACATGTACTTGCGGATTGTGTACTTGCGATCTCGGATCTTACTTGACAGCTAAGCGCGAGGAGGATCGTGTTCATCAATTTCTGATTGGCCTTGATGATACTCTCTTCAGCACATTCTGTTCTAATATTATGGCGAAGGATCCTCTTCCTAAAATTGGTCGAGTTTATGCCCTTGCTATTCAGGAAGAACGACAGCACAACATTGTTAAAGAGAGGGAGTCGCGCTCAACTGACTCCTTGGCTTTGGCGGCTCAACACCGTCGTGCTTCTGGCGATTCGAAACCAGCAGATCATCCCACTTGTACTCATTGTGGCGTTGTTGGGCACGATGTGTCCAAGTGCTACCGCCTCATTGGTTATCCCGAGGGTTTTCTTTTCAAAAACGGGGACGTCATTCGCAATGGAGTCCGTGTTCCTGCTGCCGCTGCTGGTGCATCGTCATCTTCTCCAGCGCCGCCCCGTGGTCGCGGCAAAGGCGGAAAGATGGGCTCCGCTAATGCTGCACATCTACCATCTTCTTCTTCTGCTAATGCTGCGTCTCTGACTTCCGCTGATCAAGCCGCTCTCAGCCCTGACATTACTCCTGAGCAATGGAATACAGTACTATCTGTCTATAACTCCTTGCATCTTCCACCACATTCTTCTGGTAAGACTCCTTGGATTCTAGATTCTGGCGCCTCGCTCCACATGACAGGCGACAGGTCTTTGCTTCATGATCTGGTTTCTATCGATTCCATTTCTATTAAATTGCCCGATAATCGATTTGTGCAAGCTGTATTTGAAGGAACTTTGTCTTTTTCTTCTACTTTGACTCTGCATCATGTTCTGTTTGTGCCTTCACTGGATTGTAATCTGATTTCTCTGAGCCAATTGGCTGTTGTTGCAAACTGTGTTATTACCTTCACTGACAAGGTGTGCCTCATACAAGATCGAATTTTGAAGACGCTGATTGGTCTGGGTGAGCAGAGAGGCGGGGTTTATTGGCTGCGCGACATCAATTCGGCTGCACATGCTGCGTCAGTTTCAGACTCTACTTCTCTTTGGCATACTCGTATGGGGCATCCATCCACTACTGCTTTATCTAAACTATCTGTTTCTTCAGTTTCTAAGTTTGCTAGTCCATGTGACATTTGTTTTAAGGCCAAACAGACTCGCAGTGTTTTTCCTTTGAGTTCAAATAAAGCTGATGATTTGTTTCATTTGATTCACTGTGATATTTGGGGACCTTATAGTGTTCCGTCTTCTTCCGGTGCATCATATTTTTTGACTATTGTGGATGACTATTCTCGGGCCACTTGGGTTTTTCTGATGAAAGTTAAATCTGAGATCTCCGACCTTCTCAAAAATTTTTGCAAGATGACTGACACTCAGTTTCAAAAATCCGTTCGGCGTATTCATTCGGATAATGGGGCAGAATTTCTCTCGTTGAGTTCTTATTTTGCTTCCCAAGGTATATTATTTGAGTAATCTTGTGTTTACACTCCTCAACAGAATGGTCGAGTAGAACGGAAACACCGACACATTCTAAATGTGGCCCGGGCCTTACGCTTTCAAGCTCACTTACCGATTCGCTTTTGGGGTGAGTGTATTTTAACCGCTTGTTATCTCATCAATCACACTTCATCAACTTTGATTGAATACAAAACTCCATACGAATTGTTGCATGGTCATCGTCCTAATTATGATCACATCAAAGTTTTCGGTTGCTTATGCTATGTGTCTATTAATCCGAAACCACGGGACAAATTTGCACCACGGAGCTCTAAGTGCGTCTTCCTTGGTTATCCACCCGGAAAACGTGGTTGGCGCGTTTATGAGATTGAATTGGGCTGCACATTTATTTCCCGGGATGTTCGTTTTTATGAAACGTCATTCCCTTTTGCCACAACGTCTCTGCCTCTATCACTTGATGCTTCTGATGAGGATCGACACCCGACGATTTTTGATTCCGTTGAGCCGCCGGGAGACAGGGGGAGTTCTTCATCACTGCCGGCACCACCAGATTCTCCGGTGCCTGCTGCTCCTGCCGTGCTTGCAGAACCTCCTCAGCCCATTGTTCAGTTGCCGAATGAAGCTGTCGAACAGCCTGATCAGCCTCATTTGCGCCGCAGTTCACGCCCCCGCACACCTTCAGTTCACCTTCGGGGCTTCATCTGTAATACTGTTCAGCAGCCAAAACCCCCCTCTGCCGCAGTTTCATCAAACCCGACCATCACGTCTTCAGGTTCTATCTATCCTATAGCTTCATATGTCTCTTCCGTTAATTTTTCGGATAATTATGCTCGTTTTCTAGCATCTGTTACGGCAGGTTTTGAGCCCAAATCCTTTCGGGAAGCTAATTCTCATGCACAATGGCGTGAGGCCATGAATTCCGAGCTTGCTGCACTCGAGCGAAACAAAACATGGGTCGTTACCGATTTACTGCCAGGCAAGAAACCCATCGGTTGCAAATGGGTTTACAGGATCAAATATCGTTCCACAGGCGAAATTGAACGTTATAAAGCTCGCCTTGTTGTTCTTGGCAACCGGCAAGTTGAGGGCATTGACTATCACGAAAAATTTGCCCCGGTTGCTAAAATGGTCTCTGTCCGTGTTTTCTTGACTGTTGCTGTTATTTAAAACTGGGAATTACATCAGATGGATGTACACAACGCGTTTCTTCATGGTGATTTAGCTGAGGACGTGTACATGACTCCATCTCCCGGTTATTCTAGTGCTTCTCCTGGTCGTGTCTGTAAGCTTCAGAAATCTCTTTACGGACTTCGACAGGCACCGCGGCAATGGTTCTCAAAATTGGCGGTTGCACTCCGTGCGTTCGGTTTCAGTCAAAGTAGAGCTGATTATTCGCTTTTCTCTCTTTCCCGGAATGGTAATATCTTGCACATCTTAGTCTATGTTGATGATTTGATTATTGCCGGAAATAATGCCTTTGTCATTGCTTCAGTCAAAGCTTATCTAAGCAGTTGTTTTCATATGAAAGACCTTGGTCTTCTCAAATATTTCCTTGGATTGGAAATTGCCCGAAACGCTTCTGGCATCTTCGTTTCTCAGCGAAAGTATGCACTTGAGATCCTTTCTGATTCCGGCACGCTTGGTTCTAAGCCTTGCGACTCGCCCATGGATCCTAATCATAAGTTGGTCGAAGCTACGGGTGATGATTACCCGGATCCTGAGAGCTATCGGCGATTGGTTGGTCGCCTCATTTATTTGACGATTAAAAGGATTTAAAATCCTTAATGGGTAGATAAGTCACTATGGCATAGCGGAAAAGGAGTTTGTGTGTGTGTGTGTTTGTGAGAAAATGCAAGAGGTCTCGGGTTCGACTCCCACCTCTCGCATTTTTATTTTTTTTGTCCTTTCCCCTTATTTTTATTTGTAATATAAATTTAATTGAATTAAATTTCAAAATTTTTATTTAATCTTAATTAATTAAATTTTATTTTTCATTATTATATGCCTGCATAAATTTTTAATATTAAACTATGAAAATCAATATAATAAATAACTCTCTATTTTAGAGAAATAATTAATTAAATAAAAAAAATTAACTGTTTCTTTTTATATAGAAATAGCGGTTATTACAAGTTCGTCATTACAAAATAGAGACAATAAATGTGGGTGGAAGGGGTAGACATGCTTTTTGGCGCATTGTATCCTTCTTAACCCCTATCCAGATTAACCTACATGCAGTGAGTTGCAGATATGATCGATAAGAGGCTGAGTGAGGCAAGGAAGGGCATGACATACCAGCATTTTATTGCTTTTTGGCGTATGTGCCTTCTTACGCCATGTCTAGATTAACTTACAACGAGTTGAAGACATGATCAATAAGAGGTTGAATGAGGCAAGGGAGGGCCTCACACACCAGGATTTTATTGCCAAATCAACTTGGACCTAGGACCTTGTATTGCCCCCTTCCCCACCTCACACCCAACATGGCACTCCTAAGGCCACGTCGTCGTCCGTGCTACACAAATATGCAGTCATCAATAGAAATATGTAGTCATGTGTCCAGAACCGGGGGTATGTCGTCGGTTACGATCCCGGTTCACCTTCCTTAGAACTGGAGAACAGGCGGTTCTTTTGGTTCTGAACCGCCATTTCTCAGTAAAATAGTTGTTGGAACCGCGACCGTGGTTTCCAAACTCGTGGTCGCGGTTTTAAGTTCTATGAACTTCTATCACATTCTATTTTACAATAGTAATCGCGGTTTTGCAAACCGCGATCGCGGTTAACTAGCCTTTGGGGCCACGATCGCAGTTTTTCAAAATGCAGTCACGGTTTTAACTAGCCGTTGGAACCGAGCAATTATTTGGTGGTGTTGATGGTTCACAATAAAGTCAAATGAATCCCAATCCATATCAACCACAACCACCTTATCCTCCTATGCCTATGCCTCCACAATTTCCCCCTTCCGCTCCTATTCATAACCAAGTTTCACAAGGCAATGAGAAGGGCGATGAGGAGGACAATGATGAGGATGCTGAGGAGGGGGCATCTACTTCCAACCAAAGATCAAAGGATTTGAAATCTAACATTTTCACAAAGCACTTCACCAAAGAAAATATATTGGATGCACTTGACCGATATGTTGTGAAGTGCAACTATTGTACCTCGAAGTACAATTGGAGGCGCAATAGAGGTTATGGCACCTTGAACAAGAATTTAAAGGCAAAACACAAGGATAAATTGGGTATGATGTGAGGAAAAACATAAATTCCGAGGTTAGCAAGTTCTTCTTCTCAATCTCCTCATTTGTTTAGTTATAATCATGATCATAGTGTTTTTTCTTTGGCCGAAGCTATTTATGTTGATCATTTTGCATTTCAATTTGCGGAAAGTGTGGGTCTAAATGATTGGGTTTCTAACCATTTGCAACTCGCTTATAAACGAACTACTAGAAAAACAATTAGGAAAATGTGCTTAAAGCATATAAGATTCGTAAAAACAATTTGTCTCGTTTTTTATATATTTTTGTTTCTATTTGTAGTGATATTGGAGTGATAGCTTTCAAACTCATTCATACATGGGCATTACATGTCATTATGTTGATCATTTTCATATGCAAAAACGAGTTTTGGCTTTTCGGAAATCTGATAGGGCACATACCGCTTCAAATATTTGTAACATTATACGCACTATTTTAGAAGAGTATAGACTACTTCATAGAGTTTTCACTATTTCATTTGATAATGCATCTAACAACACCGCTTCTATTAGTGAATTGATTCAAGTTTGTCAATCGGTTTTTGGAAACAAATATTTTCATGTAAGATGTGTTTGTCATATTTTAAACTTCTGTGTTCAAGATGGTTTGAAAGTTTTAATATCATATCTTGAACCTATTAAGTATGTTGTTAACTATATTTGGATAAAAAAGAAGACCACGGTGCAGTGGAAGAAGTTTTGTAATGAAAATGGTGTTACCGCAATACTTTTTTCAAAAGAGGTCAGTTATCGTTGGAACTCTACTTATAAATTAATTCATTAATCTTTACGTTACAAAGAACTTTTAGCTTCCTTTGTCGCTCAACATGTTCCAGGTTCACAAGCAATTGAAACTTTTTGGGACCAATGCTATAAGATCATGGAAATTTTAAAGGTTTTTAATTACGCAACTTATACGTTTACTCAAACTTATACTCCAAGTGCTCATATGTTTATTTTTGAAGCTTTGAATGTGACGGTGCCTTTAAGGAAGGGCTTTCACGGACCGACCAACCCGATCTTGTTGATGCCATTTTACTCATGAAGAGGAAGTGGTTGATCTATTACAAATATATTCCCGGTATTTATTTTGTTGCTTGTGTTTTTTATCCTAGATGTAAGATACAACTCTTGCAAGATTTTTTGTATGAAGATAGAACAAATTTGGACTGTGCAATACAAGATAGAATTTGAGTGATCATAGAACGCGCCTCACGCGTGCTCTACAAGGTGCAATTGAGAAGCTCTTCTACAGTAGGGTTTGTTTGTACCGCCGTCGTCGGTTCCTCGCCCTGTCGTTCAGCCTCGCCCCCTCTCTTCCCTTCATCTTCCCTATGCAGCAACCACTCTTTCCCCTCTTCTTCTTTGTTTGCGTCCCTATGGGCCGTAGCAAGACCAAATCTAGATCCAGACCAAAATCGCTCAAGGTCTCATCCCTCTCCAATCTTCCCCCTTCCTCCGAGCACCCTGCCTCTCCGGTTTAGCCGACCTCCTCAGATGGCGACAACCCTTTCGTCGCCATCCCCTCAGCCTTTATCCACTCCAATAACTCCAGAATTCTCTGCACCTCCTCCTCCGCCAATGTGACCGTCTCTGGTCAAGACCCTCCCCAATTTCTCCCCTCTCCGACGGCCTCTCTCTCTGACGGCGACTTCCCATCTCTATAAACTCTCTCGACCCTCACCTAGCCCATTCCTTCTCCCTCTGCAATTCCACCACCAGCCACCGCTCTACCACCTTCCTCGCCCGCTCTTCCTCCACCAGCTGTCGCTATTGAGGCTACTCCACTCCCACCTAACACTACGGCCACCGCTGCCGCTAGAACCCTTTCTCGGGGACCGCCCACCTCCAAACCTTTGTACTTTGCTGCTCTTGGCACTAAGAAGCAGGGGCCCAAGCCCATTCTCCTCAATTATGTCAATGGTTGTGATAATGGTGACATTCACTTCACAGATGATGATGTTGAGGACTTGGTTGACAAGTGGAACAACTCACTTATCGGAATCACCATGGGAAGTCGAGTCTCATACAAGGATATGGAAAAATACATTGCAAACAACTAGACTGAAATCACGATGCCTAATCTACTTAGGAAAGACAATGGTATCTTCGTCTTCCAATTCTCCAAGATTGAAGATCGGAACTCCATCCTCGAACGGGGCTCTTGGATGTTGGGAGTACAACAACCACTCATTCTCAAAACCTAGTATCCAGGAATGTCCCTTGATATTTCATGTTGTGACGAAATACCAGTTTAGGTCACCTTACCTAATTTGGATGTCCGTTTCTGGTTCGAGCATATGCTCGAGAGAGTTGCTTCAGCTATTGGCAACCCGAATCTCATTGATTTTCACTCAGTCCACCAAAACTCTCTCTTTTGCCCGTGTACTGGTGGAAATCTCTGCAAAAAAGATCTCTTCATGGAAGTCAGATTCATTGGAAAAAACCATGAAATCATTCACCAAGACCTACAATACAATTGGCTACCCACCCGTTGTCCCAAGTGCAAGGTCTTTGGTCACAATTGTAATGGCCCACCCCACAACACCACCTCCAAATATCCGACCCCCTCTTCCTCCACAAGCACTGCCACCAATTCGAACAACCTCGGCCACCCTCCAATTCGAACAGCCTCTAATACTGAACCCCTACTCCCCCTATCTCTCAACTCCTTCTCTCTAAACAAGCCCTACACAAACAACCGCTCTCCGCCCCATTGCACTCGCCCAGCAACCCACCAACTCCATCGATCATTCAGGTCGAACGCCCCTCCTCAACTCCATCGACCATTCAGGTTGAACCCCCCTCCTCAAATACCTCTTCTCCTCCTCTTCCCGCCTTTGAAGCTCAGCCCTCGATCACACCCTCAACGCCCAGCCTCCTGGCCATCCAATCAGAGCAACCCTTGGCCGCCATTGTCCCCGCTTCGCTGGGAACGTCACCAACCTTTCTCCGGACGTTATACCTAGCCAAAGCAGCCTGGAAAGGCCACCAACAACTCTTCAACCTCCTAGCAACGTCGCATCTGATTCAAACAACCCCCTACCTCAAACTCTGAAATTGACAAGGGTCATTCTTTACTTGAAACTCCGCCTAATGTTTAATCCCACCCTAGGATGTTGGAACATTCGGGGTCTCAACGACCCTGTAAAGCATGACGAAGTCCGAAGCCTTGTAAAAAAATTCCACCTCAATATAATTATTGTCCTTGAAACCCACCTCAAACCAGAGAAAGTTCGTCGTACCTCACAAAACCTGCTTAGGGGATGGAATTCCCACTCCAACCTCCATCACTCCACTAATTGAAGAATAATTGTGTGGTGGGACCCCTGTGTTGTCCACCTTCAGCCTATTTACTCCTCCCCTCAAATCCTTAATTTCAAAGTCTCATCTCCCAACCATAATGCTTCCTTTTACTCCTCTTTCATCTATGCCTTTAATGATCCCCATGCCAGGAAGAATCTTTAGGAAGACATCAAATCCATCAATCTAACAACCACTGACCCGTGGGTTCTCCTAAGAGACTTTAATGTCATCCTTAGCCCTAATGAGAAAATTATCGGGCATGATATCCAACCTTTCCAATCCCCTCAAGAACTCCCAGATTGCCTTTCCACCACCAGTCTTTGTGATCACCCCTTCTCTGGCTCTCTTTTCACCTGGAATAACCGACAATCTAGTCGGCGAAGAGTATGGTGTAAGCTTGACCGCATTCTTGTCAACCCGGTCTGGAGCTCTACCTTCCCTAACTCTTCCATCTTCTTTGACCTTCCCGGCATTTCCGATCACTCCCCGGGCATCCTTCAGCTCTCGCAAATTGCCACCAATTCAAAACCACCCTTCCACTTCAACAACACCTGGGCCCTTCATGAAATTTTTATTCCCACTGTCGAGGACACTTGGCGCCTTGACATCCCGGGAAGACCCATGTTTAAAATTTTATCCAAGCTAAAAATCCTCAAATCCTCACTCAAAAAATTTCCTAGCCGTAAAATGGAGGATCTTCAAACTGGTCTTCTTACTGCTCAGGCTGCACTCAAAACCGCTCAAGATGACCTCCTTTCTTGGCCCCTAGACCCCCTCCTCATCATCAATAGAGAAAACGATCTCCTCTTTTCCCTCAAATCAATTCACCAAACTCTCAAAATCACCACCAGTCAGCTAGCCAAGCTAGATTGGCTCAAATTCTCTAACCAATGTAGTCCCTATTTCTTCAAAAATATCCAGGCTCGACGGGGCCATTCCAAAATTCTCTCACTCTCCCATGGTGGCTACACTCTCTCCGATCCCTCAGACATCATTGTTCACATAGTTGTTCACTTCTCCAACCTTCTTGACTGCACTACTCAGACCTCCCCCTTTAACTCTAACTACCCTCCCCTCAGCCCCATCTTTTCCAGCAATGTATCTAATCAACTCATCTGCACAATCTCCCCTGATAACATTAAGAAGGGGTTTTTCTCCTTGGGGAACAACAAATGCCCCGGCCCGACGGTTATGGAGCACTCTTTTTCAAAAAGACTTGGAGCGTGATTGGGAATGACTTGGTGGCTGGAATCTCGGACTTTTTCCACTCAAACAAGTTTATTAGACAACTTAACCATACCATGATAACTCTCATTCCCAAATCTGGGGACCCTTCCTCCATTTCCAACTTCCGTCCAATCTCCTGTTGCAACACCATATATAAAGCCATTGCCAAGGTCCTTGCTCTTCGCCTCAAAAACACCACACCCTCCTTGAAATCATTAATGAGAACCAAGGTGCTTTCATCGTTGGTCGGTCCATACGACACAACAATCTCCTTTGTCAAGAGCTACTCAAACATTATGATAGAGCTAATGTTTCCCCAAGATGTGCACTCAAAATTGACTTGAGCAAAGCCTTCGGCACCATCGAGCACGACTTCATCCTCCAAGCAATGAAGGCTTTCGGGTTCCCCGGCAAATTTGTTGAATGGGTACGTTTTGCATTACAACTGTCACTTTTTCCATTAATATCAACGGGTCGCTTAAAGGATTTTTCCATGGACAACGTGGTCTACGCCAAGGGTGTCCGCTTTCTCCATACTTGTTTACAATTGCTATTGAGTATCTCATCAGACTCGTCCGAGCTAAAACCTCCAATCCCAATTTTAATTAGGGTAAATTTGATAAAACCACCCTTAAATTATACCCTTTTGCATAAAACCACCCGTAAAAAACAATATAGCATCAAACCACCCTTAAAATATAAACTTTATCAATTCACCACCCCTTCTCATTTGTCATCCATCTTCTGTTAAAAAATGGGACTAAATTACTTAACTACCCCCTTGTAAAAAGTAAGTGTCCTTATGAACCTGTTTAATGACCACCCTATCCCTCTCTTTTTTACGTACATCTTCTCAACTTCGTACATCATCGTCTTCTTCCTTTTCAATTATTGCAGGGTAATGGAATACATCAGAGAGAGGATTTGGGGGGGGGGGATTATCTTCATTGATTTTATTTGTCAAACTAGCTAAAAGAAGAGAGTACCAGAGAGAAATTGGTTTTAGAAAATGCTAAACTATGTCGTTGTTCTTCTTCTTCGGTGTGGGGCTTATCAATTTCTCATTTGTAAGTTGTAACTCGCAAAATTGGAAATCTAGGGTTTTATTAAAATAAAGAGCTTTAAGTATTTAATAGAGACCAAAACAATTTGGATGAGAATGAAATACTTGGTAATATTTTCTTATAACTCTCAGATTTTGGGTTGTTTATGCTTATAATTAATTAATGCACTCAGTGTGTCTATTTTAATAAATTGAACCTGCTTATGTGAAGGTATGAGGAGGTTCTAGAGAAGAGTGGGTTGTGGGGGAAATGAATCTCGAAGGCATAATTGGGAGGACAATTAGTTTCATAGGCTAAAGCCTGCAAATCATTAAGGTGGAGAAGAACCTCAACTTGTTCTACAGAGGAATGAGAATAAAACAAGATAAAAGTAATGAGAATTATTGGGATTTATCTTTAACGAGGGTAATGTAACGGGAGATGGACGGAAAACTGGAGAGGGTGGTGCATTGATAACGATTGTTTTTTATGGATGGTTTGATGATATTTTGTTTTTTATGGGTGGTTTAATGCAAAAGGGTATAATTAACGGGTGGTTTTCTAAATGAGGCCCTGAAACTCACCTGCCTTTGCTTTGCGGACGATCTCTTCTTCTTTAGCAAAGGTGACCTCAATTCAATTGAAGTTCTCAAGGATGCTCTTGACGAGTTTGGGAACATTTCGTGCCTCCGCTACAATCCTACCAAATCAAGCATCTTTTTCGGTGGAGTGGCACACAATGAATGAGTTAGAATTGCGAGTGCTCTTGTGCTCTTGGCTTCAGCATAGGCACTCTTCCTACCACCTATCTGGGTATTCCCATGGGTTCTAAGCGCCTTAGGGTTTCTGATTACTCCCCCCTCATCGTTCGCATCACAACCAGAATTCAATCTTGGGCGGCCCATTGCCTCTCCTATGTTGGTCGAGTCCAAATCATTCAATCTATCCTATTTGCAATGACCACTTTTCGGTGCAGGACACTCCTCATCCCTGCTACTTTCATCCAGAAAATCGAAGCTCTTCTTCGTAACTTTCTTTGGTCTGGGAAGGAGAGTGGTCGCAAGGCTCTTGTTGATTGGGACAATGTCTGTAAACCAAAAAATGCAGGTGGCCTTGGCTTTAAAGAATTGCTCTCTTGGAATAAAGTATGCATTGAAAGGTCCATTTTTGAGCTTGCCACAGATCATGTCAACATCTGGACCAAATGGATCACCACCACTCACCTCAAGCACACCAACATATGGCTGGCTACACCCAAATCCAATCACAACTGGGTGTGGCGCACTATTATCCAAGTCAAAGATGAGCTTCTACTTTCCCATTCCACCCAAGATATCACCGACATCATGAGCGACACTAATGGAAAATACTCCACTGGCAGTGTTTACCACGTTCTTCACGGGTTGCACGATGTCTTAAGCTGGTGTACCGCCATCTGGGGTGGCCTCAATGCCCCCAGGTGCAGCTTTATATGTTGGCTTGCCCAAATTCAAAGACTTCCCACTCGCAACAGGCTTTTCACATGGGGTCTCACCTCCACCGATTTATGCCCTTTTTGTGCTTCTGCCCCTGAGACCGAAACTCACCTTTGGAACGATTGTTTTGTCACCAATTCCATTCTCAGCATCATTCTTGACTGGCTTCGTATATCCAGCCGTCTTCCCAGCCTGTCCTCCTGGCTTACCAACGGGCCTATCCATAACCGACCTCTCCATCAACTTCGATGTGCAGCCTTCGCCTCTTATGTCTACCACACTTGGCTCGCCAGAAATGCTATTATTTTTCAACAAAAGCCTTGTGATGCTCAGCGCATTGCAGCAGAGATCATTCAGCACATCAAGCATCTCGTGCACGTGAATTGGAGTGAGAACAATCAAGTATCTTCTTGACGTAATATCTTCGACATCTAATTGGCATCTTTTTGGCTTTTGTTTCCCTTTTGTTCTCTGGTTTGCTTGATATCAGTGTTTTCCCAGATCTTGATAGCACTCAGTGCATTTTGTACATCTGGAACCATAATTACACTGTATATTCTTTTCCCTCTTTAATATAATCGTAACTTTTCCACAAAAAAAAAAGATTTTTTGTATGCGTACTATGAGTTATTGAATTTATAAGAAGAACATTATGATAGAAATATTAATGTTGATGTCATTATGGAACATGTTAGCTATCTTGTTAATAATTTGTATAAGGTTTATAGCACGGGTGGTGAGGCGCCACCTATGCCTCAATTACCTCCATCGTCCTCCTCATCTTGTCGTTCTTTTCTATCCGTCGGGTCTCGTTTATTGCAAAGTCACAAAAAAACGAGATACACGAGCTCACATACGGTGCTCGATACTTATATAACCACTACCTTTGAGGCTTTGAGTTTGTAGAAGATTTTGATATTTTAGACTAGTGGAAGCAACACAAGATGACAACATATCCAACACTAGAAAGGATCGTCGCTCAAGTACTAGTCGTTCCCGCTTCAAAAGTAACGGAGGAGCAAAAGATTAACCAAGATGGCCACCATCTTAGACAATAGGAGATCAAGATTGGCACCCGATGCATTTGGAAGCTCAAGTTTGTGTTGACGATTGGAAGAGGGTGGGTCTTAGATCACAATTAAGGAATAATACCGAGTCATCGGATGATGTACTAGACGACACAAGCCGAGCTTCTTTTGCCGGGTCGTCTTAGGTAAGTAGCCAAGCAGAGTTCCAACCCTATTCTGGCACCTTTCGCTATTATTTGAGTTGTTTTGGGAAAACACTGTTTTGAGCTTGTCTCTGGTGCTTCCATGGCTGTTTCTAATTGAGCTTATGGTAGAGAGAGAGAGCTTGGAGCAACGGTGATTGTTTAATGGTGTGAAACTTGAAGCTTCATGGTGTTCACTAAAGGATTTTCGCTTCTCCGCTACTTGTTCCTTTTCCTTCCCATTTGGTTTTTGACATTTTTGTGCTTGCTTTGTAATCGAAATTGTTATGGACTTGCGACCTTTTGATGCCTAGTGGATAGGGTGAGCCTCTACTCTCAAGGCTCCGCAAACTAGAGGAAGTTGAACCACGTTACCACTTGGTTGTCCGCTTTGCATGACATTTTTAGTTGTCAATTGAAACAGATCGAAAAATAAGAACAACACATGAACATAAAACAAGGGGCGAAATGAAAAATGCCAAACAATGCAGATTGTGCAGAGAATGAAGCAAACAAAGCTGATCTTGATCAAATCGCAGTTGCATTGTATGGCTTCTCGATCCTAACAAATTTCAACCACACTTATTTCATCTCAGCATCTCCCTTGTTTTATTTAGGCCATGTTTGTGAACCATAATGACTTTCGTCACACAAGAAACTTTTCCAGTGAGCTAACAGTGTTGGTTCTACATCAAAAAAAAAAAAAAAGCATCAAGGGTCCTTAATATGATGTTGTAACACACCTTTTTTCTATAGCAGAAGGTTCAAGCCTTCTGGTAGGTTGGAATTGGCACGCCAGACTCTAAAGTCAGGTTCTTGTATGCACTCTGTAATTTACGGGTGATGGGTCCTACGTTTCCATCTCCAATTAGACGACCATCAATCTTGACAACCTGTAGAAGAGGCGGAAGGAAATGCCGGTTTGGCCTTAAAAAAAGGCTACAAATGCTATAACAGAAAAGTAGTTCTGAAAATGAAGATTACCGGACTTAGTTCTCCCATTGTTCCAGTAGTCCAGACCTGTAACCAGAAAGAAAGAAAGAAAAAACAGCATATGATTGATGAGGAAACAAAATTTACTACCCCAAAAAAAGGCTTCAAAAATTGCACCTCATCTGCAGTATGAAACTCCGACAGGCTGATTCTTCTCTCTTCTAAGATCAAGCCTTCCTTTATCACAAGATCCATGACCTGCGGATTTTCAAGAACATTTATTACTCCAATTTACTAAGCAATTTCATGAATCATCTCACAATCCACTGCTGAATATAAAGGCAGCAGATTATGCATAAGTTGCACAGTTCTTACTCTGCTGTCAATTGTGATTCATTGTATTAGATTTAGAAAATGTGTTAGTTCTTAAAGACCTATTTTTATGAATTATCAACAAAATGTGTCATTTAGAGCATAAGCTGATAGAATATAGTGTATTGAATGAATGATAGCTTTAATATGATTTGTAGGTTAGTATTGTGCAAACTCACTGTAGATCGAGTTATTCCTGGAAGGCAGTAATCAGCATGAGGTGTCATAACTCGGCCTCTCTTAACTAAGAACTGCAACATGAATGAAAATGCATTTTAAAAATTTTGAAGAACCAAAGAAAAAATATGGATATAAGAATGGTAAGAAGTGATACAATGTTTGTAGCATTTGTTTCAGAAACATAGCCATCCTTGTCTAGCATTATGGCGTCATCAGCATTTGCATTGTTCCCTTCTATCTGCAAAGTCATCAATCATTTAAAGCACATTTAGAGTAAAATAACGTGTCTTCACCAACTTCAGGAGTTCCCGGTACAGCAAAGGATTTCGATTTACGAGGATAAGATTGTTTTTAATAGCAATGGGTGTAAATTTGAGAGTGATAGTATGATTAATATGGTGCTGCACAAAGAACATTTGGGTTAGGAGTATCCTACCTTAGCAAGTATGTTGTTGAGGAGGTTGTTGTGATGAATCTTTGAATCCAGATTCTGAAAAAAGATTATTTAAAAGCTTTAAGAAGGATTAAATACATAATTTTAATGATTTCGTCTGATGCTCTGTTCGAAAGGAAAGATGGGAATGGAAATAGTAAAAAAACATATGAAATACTAAATTCACAAATTTATAGTGACCAAAAGTTAAGAGTTAAGACCATCTCAAATTTGAGAATTCAACATTTGAATATGTCCACGTAATCAGTGAAAGAAACACTGAATATGTTAAAACTCACATAAGGAGAATTTCGACGTGTTGTAGCAGTAACCAAGATTATTCCCTTTGAGTTGTCATAAACAGGAGGTTTCCACTCTGGCAGCACTGCATATTAGCAAATGGAATTCCATGGCTGTTATTTTAGCAAATGAACTATTTCATTTTATTGGAAGTGATTTACAAAGGTATCACAGCAAATAATATTTGTAAGTCTAATCAAATCAAATACTGAAAGTATGATACCAATCAGGGTGCAGCCGTAAAGATTGAATACAGGACTCATTCTAGAAGTGACCTAAACAATGTGTCAATTTCACAAATCAATACCCTTTTGAGTTTTCATATGTCAAGGAAAACTAAGAAAGAAATCAATATAATGCCAGCACAAATTACTTTTTTCCCACGGGTCAGACTTAGGCGGATATGCACATTATGAAACATAATATTCCTTATAAGAGTTGCAAAAATGGCTTCCTTCACCTGCATTACCACGTAAATGCATATATGCGATATAAGTGGTGCTGACAATTGCTTTCATATAAGAGGTGGGATTCCAGATCATTCTTAATCTGGCTTCAATCTCACCTCATCTCTTGTAGGTAGATTACTGAATGCCAAAGCTTTTGCAGAATCAAATAGCCTGAAAAAAAAATCAGATGGCAAAAGGTAAATGTCATCACTTAGAGAAGCAACTGCAAGCGGTCTTCTATAATAGGACAAAACAGAAAACACAATTAACAATCAGTTTTCAATAAATGCTAATTTCACATTTTAGGGAGAAACATTGATCATGGATGTCATAAGTTAAATATATTCACAAGTACAAGATAGTGTGTGTAAAAAATATTGTCAGGTTTTGCACTAACCTATCTAAATGTTCCTCAAGCTTAAATATTTTCCCATTGTAAACCCGAAGTCCTTCCCATACCGAGTCACCACCTTGCACGACTGAGTCAAAGACTGAAACCTTCAAAGGATGACAGGACAAGAATGAGAGACAATCACTATTTCAAAGCATAAATACAGTTTATATAATTTAATGATGAAATACCTTGGCATTTTCACGAGGTAAAATCTCATTACCGATCCACGCAAGCAGCTTTGCATTTTCAGGCACGGGAAGACTGGGATTAGGTAAAGGTGACTTCAAGAAGGATGATTTTTTGGCCTGGCGCCTTAGAAAGTTGTAGAATGGCAGACACTCTTCAAGTAAGTCATAGAGTTCCAACGGAAATGGCTGAAAAAAGAGAAGGCCAAATAATGATTATACAAATTTTCACAAGAATTGTCTTTTTACAGATCTTATTGAATGTAAGTCAGTAAGTGGATAGTCTCAATTTTGAGAACCTCTTATTTTCTAGAGATTTTACAAGATGTACCAAAGAATGATATGAATTTTCTAATTAAATGGGAAATCATTATACATGCATACGAATAATCAGCAAGTGATATATATAATAGCAAATGCCGATGCACCTTTGGATACTTTTTTTGTGGTAGAAAACATGTTGTCTTGTGTACATCTTCATACCACCATGGAGCAAAGACGCCATCCACAGGCTTTGGTCCAGCTTGCCATCTACAAGAATAGAAGTTTAGTAAACAGGCAAATATGCATACTGGAAAAGATAGGATCAAGAAGTATATAGAATAAGTTCGAGTGATGAAAATGGAAAAGCTATAATGTATATGTATACTTGAGCATTGCAGGCTGGAAAGGAATGCTCAAATCCTCACAAAGACCACGTAACGTACCCTGCAGATTGTTAAGAGTATGAGATCATCAAAATTAATGTAACTTTGAACAAGATAATGATCTTAGTTTAAAAAATGTGAACTACCTCAGGATTCTTTTGCAAATCAGCTGCATCAACGATCGGCGGTGCTTTTCCCAGTTCACATAGCTCACAGTATACAGAGACAAGGTCTGACAAGCCTATCTCAATGAAGCTTGAAGGTACAACCTTATCAAAAGATGCCTAGCCATGAGAAATGTGACAAGAGTTAATTGAATTAGTTCAAAATACTAAGCACCAAAACATTTAACTACATAACCGAAAAGGATTATAGTGAAAAAATAGTGCATGCTTGATGTCAACGAGTTGGCAAAGTTATACTGTTATAAAATGCCAATTAGTGTTCACATGGTATTCACGAAACAGAGTGAAGGGTTTTTGATAAGAGAATATAACAAGAACACAATGAAGTAAAAGCTTACCAAACTATCAATTGGATTTCTTATTAGGATAAAGTGTTTCCCTTTGTTCAACAAAGCAGCTTTGACCCCGGGAAGACACTGTTTTGCTATGTGCTGCAAATGAAGGGGAAAAAGGGCTACATTTAGACGGCAAAGAAGGAACTTGATCTTAGCTCCAAGGCAATTAAATAGTATGCACAAATTGCTTTTTGACTTCAATGAGGATCTAAGTATCATTTAAAATTTGTTATTTTTATTCACAGCTAATAAATTGCATATTGTTTATTATCAGCATGTTGTGATCCAAAAATCAAGTATGTATTATCAATAATTATATAGCATTTTTTCTAAACGGCTAAAAATCCGTGCAGAAAGACTAGAAGCACCCACATTTAAATAATTAAATGGTTGTGTAATCCACATAAGCATGTTAAAGAGATTATTTACCTTGCAGTAACGAAATGGCTTCTTTCCAGGTGCGAAAATTGCTTCCTTCATAACCTTGTCTCCATCATTTTCCTGATGCATTCACAATTTGGCAAAAGGATGGTATGAAGTAAAGGCATTCACAACAAAATTCAAAATCTTTTGAAGCAAAATAAGATCATGCATGTGAAAACATCAGCTAGTACATACCATGGTCGATAAGAGCTCCTCACGGTAAGGCCTCTTTGCTCCGGTAACCCGAAGATAAGGCACGTACAAGGGTTCATCAAGCACTTCCATATCATCGCGCTGAAGACAAAATCAACAGAAAATAAACATTATTGTATTGCAATTTACAATATCAAGTGCAATGAAGGTTCAATAAGATGTAGTTGTCAATAAATAGAGATTAATGCACATTCAAATTGCAACTCGCCTGAAAATTCAGCATACACATTATTGAAACTACATCATCTGTATTCACAAGACTCATCTGCCCAAATAATCAATTTCATTGGTCTAGAAGAGAATTGAATTAGCATGCTCAAACAATCAATTAATGTCTTGATCAGTTAACATTAAAATTCTATAACAATGGGAGTCAAAAATTTCAGGTTTGCATGGAGGGGAGAGAGATTGAGTACCTGAGAAAAAGAGTACATGAGACAGGTGCTGTATTCACAAGACTCATGTGCTCAAATAATCAATTTCATTGGTCTAGAAGAGAATTCAATTAGCATGCTCAAACAATCAATTAATGCCTTGATCAGTTAACATTAAAATTCTACAACAATGGGAATAAAAAATTTCAGGCTTGTATGGAGGGGAGAGAGATTGAGTACCTGAGAAAAAGAGTACATGAGACAGGTGCTGAGGGATCTGGGTACAGACCATGAGTGTATCACTTCAACCTCCCGCATTACCCTTGCAAATCAAGAAAGAAGCTTCAAAATGATTTGGTGAGAGCTTATGGATGATTATTCCCAATAGCTGCTTCAAGTAACCAGCAGAAAAAAAAAGAGCAAACTGTTTTATGTTCGATTATTCTAAATTAAAATAACATATTAGTTTGAGTGTGCAAGTATCCAAAGGCGACATAGTGGATGAAGGGTCGATGAGGTGCAAGTGTTGGGATGGCTCTGTTTCTTGTCATGATGCATGAGTTCAAGTGGGCCCCTTTCCAACAGGATTTTATAACTCCATTGATTTTATTTTACTTTTGCAAATAATAGAATTTGATGAGTACATTTAAATACGAAAGCAATCACAAAACACAACCACTTCATCAATTAAATAAATAGTACTACAACAAATTTTGATTATTCATGATTAGCAAAGGGGAAATAGCCCAATTGTGTTTTTTTTCAACAAAGTTTAAAGTGTGTTGTATCAATTTTCTCTTTACTTTTCCATTATTCATTTATACACGTACGGTGCTACTTATTTCTCAAGAAGTAACTCGTATATTTTTCCCCTTTCTATGCTAACTGTGTTTCAATTTGTCAATTGCAAGAAGCAAGTAGCCCGTGAACATTCACTCGACTTGTAGTTGTTATAAACCCAAGCACATTGACCCATCGAATTAATCTATCACTTGGCCCAACCTGACAACAAGTTTCTAATCATAGCTTAAGAAAACACTCCTGCTTCTGACTGGATATTTTAAGCTTCAGAATCAGCTTTCCTAAGGACAAATTCAAAATAATCCCAGAAAATGATATGATACACATGGAATTGAATAGCCAATAGTCCAATACGACTAAAACAAGCACCGTTTCATAATACAATTCATATGATAGACACAAGAATGAGAAAGATAATAACTGTAACATTTGAAGTACTACTAAGGATCATATGAGAGCATAAGCAATCGAACATCCGACCTGGGGTAGGATTTCATGTATGGCAGCAAATCAGCTGGCCTGAGATTTTCTGTCAAATCTCTTACAGTAAGATTAGTTTGACTGGCCAAGGAGACAAAGTAGTCAAAAGTATCAGCGTTCCTTATGACAGTAGCGATTAGAGCCACTGGACCCAATTCTAACTCATGACACAAGGAGTTTATCGGTTCTTCAGAGGGCATGTTGTTACTGAAGGTGTTGGAAGCATCAATTTCCTTGTTTATGCATCTTCCTATTAGAGGATATTGATTAGCAATTTGTTGTGTGTGTTGGGTAAGACATTTTCTTTGTTTTAGAATGAAAGAAAGCACTCGAACAAGATCTGGCAGGCATGATGGGTTGTAGATTATATCTGCACCTAAACTGCAGGAGACAAAAACGAAGAAGGGCCGATGTCAACATGACTTGCTTTCTTTCAAATGATAAGACTCTGCAGATCCAACTTTAAAAAGTAAAATATTCGTTATCAAAAAATACTCACATGATATCAGGGTTTAGGGATTGAAGTTCTATATCCTTTGCAGAATCCCACGGCAGATGAATGCATTCTACCTGAATTTTAAGATTCAAAAGAAATTTTAAACATCATCAGATTACACAAAGAACATCCAATTTAGATAAAAACCACAGAAAATTTGAATGCCTAATCAGTGCCTTACAGTCATCTGCTAAATTCATATACTAAAAAAAAGGCTGATCCGCAGCCTTCAGCCAGTATTACATCATCATCATTGACCCAGTGAGGCTCCGCTACAGCGAAATCTGGGGGGTCAAGATGGAGGTACCCCTGCCCAAGGGAAAGGGGGTTCTGCCAGTATTACATGCAGATTAATACATCTCTACTCAATTCATATCATCCCACAGTCCATGAGATTGATGGCCAAGATAAGAAACAAGAAATATTCAACAACATTGGAATAAATCAAAGCAGTCATCTACGAGCTAGTTGTCATAATGTAGATTATTCATTAAACTCATGGACTTCTGAGCTTTAAAACATATGCACTAAATTAAGAAATCCGATAAAGTAAGCAATTTTGACCACTTAATTAGACAGCAGTAGACCATGCATTAAAAAAACAGTTGAGCAGATTCAAGTACAACCAAAAGTGTGTATTTAGAGCATATCACAGATTCATCATAAGTCAAAACTTACCATAGTGGTGTCTTCCTCATCGCTCTGCTTTTCACTTAGCTGATTCATTTCCAAATTCAGCTTCAAATTGGCTAAGGTTGAAAGGTCACCATCACTCATGATCACCTATAGTGTAAGAGATGTATCAACAACTACAGGATGAGGATTCATATATTGCACCATCAAATGATTATTTCACAAAATTTGAACATATGACGTCTACAAACCTTGGAAGCTTTCACATGTGAAAGACAAATGCCAACCAAACCTACCCCAGAACCAACCTGAAAATAACATCATGAAATAAAGGTTCAGAGATATAGTCTCAATGTCAATATCGGCTTTGCAAGCATGGACAATCCATAACGTCTTAAATTTGTCTAGTAAATTGTCTAAACATGCAATTTACCTCAAAACAAGTTCTATTTTTAAATACTCCAGGATATGAAAGAATGAACTCCGACAAAAACAGACAAGAAGGCCAAAGAGCACACCTATGAAGGTTCAAATAAGGCATACTTCTGTTAGAATAACTTTACAGTTAGACCTTTATAATTTGAAGTAGAAAGACAACTCAGATAAGAAAGAATGCATTAGAAGAAGTGTGAAATGCATGGATAACTGTTGATTAATATATTATAAGGAAATGTGGCAAAATATACCCAGTGTCTCCTTCAAGCATATTGACAGAACATTGCAATGGAACTACCAGTCTTTTGAAATTGGAACAGTCCAAAGTGTCTGAATTTCCACATAGACAACCCAAAAAATCAGAAAATGCAAAAATAAGGCTGATGCAATGTAATATGATAAATTACAAAAAATTACACACCATCCTGAAGAAGGAATGAGATGGACTTGATTATCCACGAATTGACTTTGTTTAGAGCTCCATCCTGGACAGCAGAAAGCAATTAGCAACTACTCAACATCAACATCATCACCCAGTATAGTCCTGCTGAAGCAGGACCTAGGGGCCTAGGGGATCAAGATGGGGGCACCCATAACCTCAACATGTGAAGAGGATGCACCTGATAGACCCAAAATCAATCAAATGCACAAACATTAATTTCATCAAGGATCACCTTAATTGATGCCATGTAGTAAGCATACTGTTCATAGAACTCATCCAATACAGCATCACCAGCCGACTCAACTTCTCTAATCAACTTCTTCAGAAAATTTTTCAAGTAAAGCGGCTGGCATTTTTCACCCTGCAATCTCCAATCATCATGCTTGAAGAAGAAAAACTAATTTGCACAGTTCAACAAGAACCGCCAATAGCCAATGAAGAATTGTACTGTACATAGTAGATTTATCACTGAACTTTTAATCTCAATTGTAAACAATAATGAAACAAAAGACCTTATAGGTTAAACTAAGAACTTACAGATTTATAAACGCATTGCTCCCAGATGAATCTTTGCACTTCCTCTGTAACTAATCCACCTGTGGATTCTCTGCGGAACAAATTCAAATTAACGAAGAACCGAGACAAAAAACAACTAGATTGAATTGCATAATTTTTTGCAAAATAAAAATACAAGAAGAGAACTTGCTTTGCCAAGCTAATCAAGCAATCGGGGGGCTCCATGGCTAGAAATGCAGAAACCAGATAGAGCCTGGGAAGCTCGGCGATGCTAAATTCAATGTCCGCCATGGTTGTTTCTCAGTCGTTCGAAACTAACGGGAAAGAAAGGGTTTAGGTAGGGTTCCGTGCTGGGGGAGGCAGTCCACAGATGTATTATCATTCAGATCCGGTCCATGATGATTGGACCGGGCGGTCCGGTTTGAATTATTACTTTAGGGAAATTACAATTGGTGCCCTTGAGTTTAAAAATATTACAGTTGATTATCTCAAGATTTTTTTTCCAATATGTGCTCTAGACATTTTGGGTTTGTTTGCTCCATAACCTTGTTCTGGAAGGAGTTTTTATGTTGCTTGAACATAGCTCATATTGACTCGTTTGGGTGGACATTTCACGTGGCTCGACTCACGAGATATTATGGAAGTATTGAGCGACAAAAGAAAATGAAGGAAGGTGACAAATGACAACTCTAAAAATGATTCTGAGTCGGCTGAAATAGTATTGAAAATAGTAGTTGTTTCAAATTTCAAATTTGTTATAAATTCCAACAAGGTTATGAGGTCCAACTTGTCATCCACACATATATCTATAACTTGTATCACATATATGATTGAAGATGGTCTATTGAATATTATATGATTGAAGGTAAATTGTACAAGGTGAATTCTTCAACTTCTTGTTTTCATGTATGAATTATACAGATTCACCTAAATCTTCTCTCCACTCTTAGCCTATAAATAAATTCATCATCTATTATAAAACATGCACCAACAAAAAGTAAGAAATACATTTTCTAAAATTCTTGCTCTCTCCATCTTTATTCTAATTATCTAAAGTTATTCTACAAGTTGTTTCAAGTAATCTTGTCATAAGGCTCCCGTGGTCGTGCTCTTATTTATAATATTTTCGTAACACGTTATCAACATGAGTATCTAATTATCAACTGAGCTTCCCTAATATCAAGGTATAAACTCTATCCATTGTTAATTTTAATCATGCAAGAAGTTTATTTACTAAAAATTATTTTGAGGAGTAAAATTTATAGTTTTCCAGTTTGGGATCTTCTACATCATAGACTCGTTTTTCTTCCTAGATTTGAAATGTTTCTTACCCAAAAATAAAATCACATCTATCTATATACTATTACTAAACTCGAGTCTCTATATCCTATTTGTCACCCATCTAACTATGCCACATAAGCATTTTAATTTTTAAATTTACTTCTTTACCCTTTCTTCATTTTAGTATTTACAATCCTTAAAAATATATAATATAACAATATTACTATTCCTATTAATATACAATGATCTACTACTTTTCTTATGGTAAAATTTAAATATTATATAATTGTACATCATCATCTTTAATATGTATTGTTATTTTTTTTTCAATGGCAAGTATGAAACTATACATACATAATATCTCTAATATACAATGATCTACTACTTTTTTTTGGAAAAAATTTAAGCATTATATAATTGTATATCATCATCTTTGATATGTATCATTATATATAATATACTATCTTTTTTAATGGACAAAATTTAATTATCATATAATTGTATATCATCATCTTTAATTTGTATCACTATATATAGTATAATAATATTGCTAATGTTATTAATTGTTGGATCGTAACCGGTTAGCTTAGAGCTTGGGAACTGGCTGTTAAGCTGTTCCCAAGGCAGCGGAAGAAAATATCGCAAGTATTAAAAGGACAGAGTCAACACAGTTCCTTATAGAGGAACCCCACTACAACCAACTAGCTGTATGGGTAAACCTCTACCTCCGCTTGGAGGATTTTGAATGACTTACTTATATTATTGATTTGTTCCTTAGTTACAAACAGCCAGATTCAAACTTCTCTGTTCCTACGAGTTCTACCTAACTCTAATAACACTAATGAATCTTCTCAACTGAGTTCCTAAGCGAACAACAATCACTAAATAAGTAACTCAAACCTTACACCAAATCGCAGTTCCCTTGCTCCTGGGAACTCGGCTTCACCGTCGTCGAGATCAGACACTCGTCGTCGGGGACTTCTCTTCTTCTTTCTCTTTCTCTGTTGTGGGTATTTGTGAGTTCTGGGAGAAGTGCTCAATCCGAGTACTATTCATTTGGCTTTATACTAGAGTGCACTTGGGCTTTAGTCGCATCTTTCATTTGTGTCCGAAATGCCCTTTGCTTGATGCCCAAGTTGTACTTTCTTCACATGTGACTTCAATTTGAACTAGGTCAACTTCTTGAAATGATCGGACCGTTGGATCAATCGTGACAATCTGCTCCTCAGACTGTGCCTTCATCCTGTCCAAGACAGGATCCCGTGATATGCGCTGATCGGTCCTTGTCCTCACATGTGAGTTCCCATGTCATGGGAACTATCCTCTTCAGAGTTCCTTTGGGAGAAACTCTTCATCGTGTAAACTTGTGTTCTCTGGTCATTCCTGGGAGTTCCCATTACATGGGAACTTTCATCTTCAGAGTTCCCTTGATGGGAACTCTTCATTGTGTGCTTCTGTGATCTTTGGTCATTCATGGAAGTTCTTTGCTCAACCTGTGTTCCTTAGAAATACTTGATCGAAGCACATTAGTTCCCTTATAGCGTTTGTCATTATCAAAACTTGGAGAACTGAATCGTTGTTCCGATGTTTAGAACCAGAGGTCCCAACATTGTTCCAACAATTTCCCCATTTTTGATGATGACAAACCTATCACAAAAATCAGCAAGTATTTCAAAGCATGATATGCAGATGAGTTCCTACGCGTATTCCTAGGGAGCCACTTCTTGTGGATCACTGAGTTCGTATTTAGCTTTTTTTTTATGCAATTGTTCCCCCTTAGCTATAGCATATTCTATGATATCTTTTCAACTTAACTCATCTCGCATTTTTTGTCTTTCCCCCTTTTGACATCATCGAAAACAAGTAAACACATAAATAAGGAAAGAAAAGAACACGCAATCATACTAAAAGCCATTCATTACTTAAGCGAAATATATACATAGGAACACTAGAAACAATATTTGTGGGAACATGGAGGCGAGGAAAAATAAGAAAAAGATCATGGGCTTGGTGGGAACAGGGCATCACAAAGCCGTGTCAAGACTTGGACCAGCTTTTCTTGGCCTCTAGCGATTTGTTCTTGGTCCCTTGCCATCTTTTCTTGGTTCCTGGCCATCTTGTCGAGAGTGTTGGCAATGTGCACCAACACTGGAGTGTTCCCATCCTGGGTGCCTTCACCAGATGGCAGCCTTTCTTGTTCCTCTACTGGCTCAGAGTGACGCATTTTGTGGACCACAAAGATGTCCAGTTCCCTTCCTATGGTGACCTCTTCTCTGGAGGTGTCGTAGATGCCCTCTCTAAGCAAGAGTTTCTTGATAAGGCCATCGTAAGGGAGGGAGTGGGACTTGGAAGCCATGCACTTCTCCATGTGCCTGAGAATTATGCGAGGAAGATTGATGGGCTTTTTGAGGAGGAAGTGGTAGAGGATAATGGCATCAGGGATGTTGATAACAAGACGCTTCTCCCGGCGAGGGATCACCATGTTTATGATGAATTGATGGGCCAGCTTTGCAATGAGGGACAGGTGATGGGTAGAGGTGCCAGTGGTGGGAACACGGCCCTCATAGATCGTGTTGTAGATCACCTCGCTGTCATAGTCGCCCCAGCTTTTGGCGGGCAGTTCCTGGAGGCCCCGGACGGGGACCTGTAGTTGAAGGCGGATTGTGGATGTGGTGAAGATGAAGTCATCGCCTTCGAGGGAAAGAGTTCCCTTGGTGCCGTTGTCGTGGACCACAAAATGGTTGTAGAATCGGCGCACCTGAGAGGGATCGATACTCACGGCCTCACTACACATGTGTTCCCATCCTTGGGCCTTGATCAGGTCCCATAGTTGCCCTAGCCCTTCATCGGTGAGCTGTTTTTCTGAGAGGATGAGGGGGGGAAGGAGCTTGCGATTCTCAAAGATATGAATTTTCTGGGGCACAGTTCCTTTCCCTTTCTTCTTGGAGTTCCCCCTAGAGACCGTAGTCTTTCGTTTTTGCTGAGGGGGGTCAGCCGCTTCGATCATGAGCGGGCGGGTCCTTTCCTCTGGGACTTGTGCCGACACCACCATTTAGTGTCCAGGAGTTGGGATGTCGGCAGGCTCTTTGTCAGTGGTGGCCTCCTCGTCTTCTTCAGTGTCATCACTGGAGGTCCCTTCATCGTCGGAGGAGGTCAGCCCTGTTCCTTCCTCGTCGTCTTCCTGATGACGACTACTTGGCCCAGCACCGTCAGCTGGTGCTGGGTTCCCTTTTTCTGGGAGCTTGTCCCCTTGGTTCTCGGAAGGTCCTTTGAGTGCGCCTTCGAATTCTTCCTCGAGGGCTTTAAGTTGGGCTTCTTCTTCAGCAGTTCCCATGAAGATGGGCAGTAGTTCCTTGGCCTTTTTGCGAGCGATGACTCCAATGGGGAGATCATCCTCGTCAGAATCGAGGTCGATTGTTTTCTGGGCCGAAGGAGGTAGGGAAGGGAGTTTTATCGTGGTGGGAGAAGATGGAGGTGGAGGAGAATTTTGTGGAGTGGGGACCTTGGGCGTGGAAGGAGGAGGAGTAGGGGTTTGAGCCTTGGGACTTGAGGTCCCAGAGGCAGATTTTGAAGGAGTGGGAGATTTGGCAATGGGGGAGGTGGGTGGGGGAACTCTGGAAGAGGAAGAGGATGGAGGAATCTTCGTTGGAGAAGATGGAGGAGGGTTAGCAGTTCCCTCAACCATGGGAATAGGGGAGGAAGAGATTATCGTGGAGTCCCTGGGACCAGAGGTCTCAGAGATAGGTTGGGGACGAGGGCGAAAGAGCTTCGCGACCTCGGATGGGTCAACGACGGCATAGGCGTCGGGTTTGGATAGGTTAAGGACTTCCTCCATGTTGAGGGGAGATTTCTTCTTTGGCATGGGAAGAGAGGGGGGTGAAGGAGTGGATATTTGTGAGTGTTTGCGTTTGGAGGATTTGTGTTTGGATTTTGAGGAGTGGTGTTTGGATTTGGAGGGATCTTTGGAAGAGTGTTTGTGTTTGGATTGTTTGGGTTTTTCGTATTTGGATGGGGGTTCGGATCCGAAGGAATCTAGGATCTTGGTCCCTGAGGAGGAGATGGAGATGGGTTGAGAAGACGGTGGAGGAGGAAGGGATTGAGAAGATGTAGCGGTAGAGGCTGGCATTGCTAGAGTTTGCGCTGCCGGAGGAGGAGGAAGAGAAGGAGGAGGCATGAGAGGGATCACGTAATTGTAGAGCCCTGCAATTAGGACATCGCGAAGAACAGGATCTTGTTCTTTCTCGATGTCGGCTAACATGGAGAGGAAGAAAGTGCGAGGGTTTTTGTTGATCCACTTTTTGATTTCTTCGAATGGGTGGGTTGAAGCCATGGAAAGATTTGGATGGAGAGAGGTTTTGGAAGTTTGCTAGAATTGGGAGGTGGCAAAGTTGCAGAGCGAAGAGGGTGACAGGGAAGGATGAGGAGGAAGGAACCCAAAAATGGCAAAGTTGGGTTTTTATGTGAGAGAGAGACGAGGGTAGAAAGGGAAGTGTAGAAAGACCTCGATAACCGTTGGCCAATGAATGTGGAGGAGCGTTTCAACTTCCGTATCACTCTTCTGACGCGTGTCGCTTTCCTCCAAGAGAAGTCACTTCGAGAGATTCAAATGCTTGGCTCATAATGCTTCGAATTCTGACACAATTTCCCGTTTCCCAAGTGACGTTTCATTTCTCAGATACAGTGTTCCCTGCTTTGGCCCATCAGTTCCCATGATCTTTGGAAAGGTTATTTTGAGTGGAGAGGTTAAGGGAACTCACACTCAATTTTCTGTGAGGCTAGGGAACTCAAAAGAGAACCAGACAATTGCAACTCGATTTTGGGATAAAGAGTTTGGCTCATGAGAAACGTTTGTCTAGTTCTTAGCTTAGGGTAGGTTTTATGATCAACCGTCATAGTGGCTTGTATAGAGGGTTAACGGGAACTCTGGTTGATCATTTTGGGCCCAAAAGAGATAATGTTCCTTTATACAAATCAAGCTCTAGACTAGTAATGTGGCAGAATGAAAGCACTAAGTCCTACAGTTCCCAACCATGCATTTCTAGTTAGACTAATCAAGCATTGAGGGAGAGACAAACAGGGACTTGTTTAGTTTAGAGTTATCATCCCTAGAAGCATTCTAAAACGCTGGTAGGGACGTCTGTCTAAAGCTTTGGTGAGAATGTCCGCAATTTGCTCTTCCGTTCTATAGTGTTGCCATTTTCAACATTGTCACGTAGAAAATGATGCCTAATGTCTATGTGCTTAGTCCTAGAATGATGCATAGGATTTTTGGAAATGTTAATGGCACTAGTATTATCACAGAGTATAGGAACTAGGCCAAATGACATACCGTAATCCTGAAGTTGGGACTTGAGCCATAGTACTTGGGAACAACATGATGCGGCAGCCACGTATTCTGCTTCAGCTGTGGAGAGTGCCACTGAATTTTGCTTCTTGGATCCCCATGAGACTAAGCATGACCCAAGGAACTGGGCCATTCCTGATGTGATCTTTCTATCAACTAGGTGCCCAGCAAAATCTGCATCTGTATAAGCAATGAGCTCAAGGGAACTGTTCCTTGGATACCAGAGGCACAAGTTGTCGTTCCCTTTGAGGTACCTGAAAATCCTCTTCACCTCTTTCAGGTGTGATTCTTTGGGATTAGCTTGAAAACGTGCACATAAGCACACTGAGAACATAATATCGGGTCTACTAGCAGTTAAGTATAGGAGAGAGCCAATCATACCTCTAAAGTTCCTTTGATCGACACTTACCCCTGTTTCATCGGCATTGAGCCTGGAATTTGGTGAGATGGGAGTGTCGATGGGCCTTGAGTGGTCCATCCCATACTTGACTAGCATTTCTCTGATGTATTTCTGTTGATGAATCCTTGTTCCCTCCTTTGATTGAGATATCTGGAGTCCTAGGAAGAACGTAAGTTCCCCTATGAGACTCATCTCAAACTCACTGCTCATGAGGTCCTTAAATTTTTCTACAAGAGTTTCGTTAGTTGCTCCAAAAACAATGTCATCAACATAAACTTGAACAATCAAGATATCCTTAGACTCTTTCTTAAGGAAAAGAGTTTTGTCTATGGAACCTCGAAGGTATCCATGAGACAGAAGGAACTGAGCAAACCTGTCATACCATGCTCGAGGGGCTTGTTTTAGTCCGTAGAGGGCCTTCTCCAGGAAGTAGACGTGGTTGGGTAGCTTCTCATCTTCGAATCCTGGGGGTTGAGCTACGTATACTTCTTCTTTGAGGTGCCCATTTAGAAATGCCGTCTTCACATCCATCTGGTATAGCTTGAATCCTTTGTGGGCTGCATAGGCTATGAGAAGACGAATGGCCTCGATCCTTGCAACTGGCGCGAAGGTCTCGTCATAGTCGATCCCTTCTTCTTGTCTGTAGCCTTGAGCAACCAATCGAGCCTTGTTCCTAGCTACGGCCCCAGTATCATTGAGCTTGTTCCGAAAGACCCATTGAGTTCCTATGATATTCTTGTTTTTGAGCCTAGGAACTAGCTTCCACACCTTGTTCCTCTCAAATTGGTGTAGTTCTTCTTGCATGGCTTGGATCCAGTCTGGGTCCCTTAGGGCTTCTTTGATGCTTTTTGGTTCCACCAGTGAGACAAAAGCATTAAAAGCACAAAAATTATTGAGAGAGGAGCGAGTCAGAACACCTTTGTCAAATGGAGTGATGATGTTGTCAATAGGGTGATCTCTCTTTTGGTGATAATTCCTTGTTTGAAAGTTCGAGACATCAACCTGTTCCCTTGACTCTTCATCCGTGTCTTGAGCCTCCTCTTCCTCAGGGGAAGTCGCTGGGACTTTCGTCAGGATTCTCTGCGGAGTTCCCTCGTTGTTCCCCTTGAACACTGGATTCTGGCACACTTTCATCTTGGGGAACAAGAGAGTTCGATGCATCTTGCGGTTCTTCTGTTGAGGAGGGAACTTCAAAGGAGCTTTGATCTGTGGAGTTTTGTTCTCCTTCGTTGTTCCCTGATTGTGGGACGTTGTTCCCACTTGGATAGTCTTCATCTCTCTTTCTTGGTTCATCCTCGTCGTCTTCTTCTTCTTGTCTGACCAGTTTGAACAGAGTTCCCTTTCCTTGGGCTTCTGTTCCCATCTTTATAGATTTTTCGTCGAAGATGACATGAATGCTTTCCTCGTTCTTCTTGGTCCTCTTGTTGTAGACCCTATACGCCTTGCTTTGGGAAGAGTATCCCAGGAATATCCCTTCATCACTTCTGGGGTCAAATTTGCCGAGGTTATCCTTCCCATTGTTGTGGACGAAACATTTGCATCCAAAGGTCCTTAGATGAGAGATGTTTGGCTTTCTTCCTTTGATTAGCTCGTAGGATGTCTTTTTAATCATGGGCCTTGTCATTGCTCGATTCAGAATGTAAGTAGCTGTTGAGATGGCTTCAGTCCAGAAGCTTGGAGGAACTCCACTCTCTAGCATCATGGTCCTTGCCATGTCTTCTAGAGTTCTGTTTTTCCTTTCCACCACACCATTTTGTTGAGGAGTCCGAGGAGCTGAGAAATTGTGGGATACACCGTTGTTGTCGCAGTACCTTAGGAACTCTGAGTTCCTGAACTCAGTTCCGTGGTCAGATCTGAGTGACTTGAGCTTGATTCCCATGCTCTCTTCCATTTTCTTGATCAGCCTCTCGAACTCTTTGAAGGTATCTGATTTTGATCTCAAGAAAAGCACCCATGTAAATCTCGAAAAGTCATCAATTAAGACATACATGTACCTTTTTCCTCCGTAGCTTTCAGTGTCCATGGGACCACAGAGATCCATGTGTATTAGTTCCAATGGTCTTGTAGTGCTGACCACCTTCTTGGGTTTGAACGAGCTCCTGGTCTGCTTCCCACGAACACATGCTTCGCACATCTTGACTCCTTCAAGGTTGATTCGTGGGAGGCCAATGACTAGATCCTGTAGATAAAGCTTCAAGATTTGATTGACACCTGCATGGCCCAGTCTCTTGTGCCAGAGTTCCGTTTCGTCAAGGGAACTTGCCAAGCACAGTTTCCTTGGTGGCTCAAAGTCTGTATCCACCACATATATGTTGTTGGACCTTCTTCCTTTCAGAATGATTTTGTTAGTCTTCTTGTTGATCACTAGACATTCTTTTGAGTCAAAGGTGACGATGTTGTTCCCTTGATCACATATCTGAGAGACGCTCAAGAGATTGAATCCCAGATCTTTCACCAAGTTAACGTTGCTGATTTTGATTGATTTGTTGAGTAGCACTTCCCCTGTTCCTACGATCTCTCCTTTATTTTTGTTGCCAAAGGACACATGACCTCCTTCGGCCTTTGGGTGGAGTGAGGTGAGGTTGTCTTTGTTTCCGGTCATGTGGTTGGAACATCCACTGTCAATGACCCATGTGTTGTTCCCCTTCACTGCCACCTACAAGAAAAGTTAGTTTTTGAGGACCCAAGCAAGATGACTCTTGCTTGGTCCCTTGCAAGGGAAGACAGTCTCAAGTGGCACATAATCAGCAATGTTAATATCATGAGAGTACTTGTTATAGTCAAAGTTCCTATGGTTGTTTCTTTTAGTGGGAACTCTAGCAGGCTTGTTGGTTTGTTGATTTTGCATGTTCCAGTACTCGTGATTTCTCTGGGCTTGGGCCTTAGCTTTGGGACAGCTTTCCTTGTAGTGCCCATGAGCACCACAATTCCAGCAGGTCTTATAGTATTCTCCTAGGTAGTACTTAGGATGGGGTCTCTGTATCCTGTTCCTATCCATAGTTTCCTTGTTGTACACTCTAGACCTGTTTCCTTTAGCTATTTGAACATACAACTTGTGTCCAGTGTTCCCAGTGTAATAATCTACTTCTCCATTCACCCCACTTTCCAGAACACGGATTTTCTCTTCCAAGTGTGCATTTTTCTGTTTCTCACACTGAAGCTCTAAAGCCCTACACTCGTTTATCTCTTTTTCACTCAAAGAGGACTTCCCTTTTCTAGGGCTCTCTAACTCATATCCTATTCCGTGTCTGGCAGGGACAAACTTGGTTTGGGAACTAGAGGCTTCAGAGTTCCCTTTTGCTTTACTCAGATTTTGTAGAAGGGTATTTTCATCACTTTCTAGGGTTTTAAGCTCATCCTCAAGTTCTACAATGTGAGACAAATAGGACTGCAGTTTTTCTAGAAGGGACACACAGTTGGGACATGGCTCAAGACCAACTAGTTCAGCATTGGTGTGTTCCGATTTTTCCAACTTCTTTTGCAATTTAATGTTGTCTTTAACAAGTCTTGAAAGAATTTTAAGCAACTCAGGTTTTTCATAGTTATTCAAGGAGGCAAGAACGGATTCAGTAGTTACCTCACTGGGTTGTTCCCCAGTGGTGTCTCCTATGGCCATTGCGCACATGTCGGGTGATGCCCAAGATTCGGGATCTTCGTCTTCGTCATCGTCCTAGGTGGCGATGTAGGCCTTCTTGACTTGCTTACGGTCGTCAGTTCCCAGTGGACACTCCTTGGCGAAGTGTCCCTTTTTGTAGCATTTGTAGCATATGACGTCCGAAAGATCCTTCTCAGCAGTTTTTCTTTGGGAACTCTGTCCTTTCTGTGAGTTCCCATTTCCCTTTTTGAACTTTCCCTTGTAGAATGATCGAAGGGCCCTTGTTACGAGGACTAGTTCCTTATCCTCTTCTTCTTCGGATTCTTCATGTTGCTCTTGAACAGACTTGAGCACCTTTTCAAGTTTAAGGGCGATCCCTTGGTGTGCCCTCTTTTGCTCCTTGTCATCTATCTTCCTTTTCTCATGTCCCACCAGTTTTCCAAAGACCTGGTGAAGCATAAGAGTTCTGTTTTCAGGGTTCTCCTTGAACATCGTTCTTTCATTTGCCCACTCTCCAGTCAGTCCGTTGAAGAGTTGTTGAACCTTCATTTTATCAGTGATTTCCTCCTTGGTGATCCCAAGACCAGCCATCTTAGTGCAAAGTCCCTCAAAACGGGATTGGTAGCTATCGACGGATTCTCCCATTTCCATTTGGAAATTGAAGAACTCTCTCCTCGCATTCATTTGAAGATCTTCTCAGAGGTCTGAGTTCCCAATGTGCATTTGTTGGATGGCTTCCCACACTTCCTTTGCTGTGTCTAGATTTGCCACCCTATCACAGTCTTGCACTGTCATAGCGTTCTTGAGATACTGTATGGCCTTGAAGTTGGCCTCCATACACTTATACTCATTTGGCCCCCATTTGGAAAGGTCATTCTCAATCGCTGGATCAATTTTGAAGTTCCCTTTCTCGATAACGCACCAAGCCTGGTAGTCCTGGCTTCGCATCCAATTTTTCATGTCGCGTTGCCATACTTCGAATCTACCAGTGATGAGCCTTGGTGGCTTGCTGTTGTTGTGACCGACTTGGGTGAGTTCGTGAGCCATTTTGAAACCTGCGATGCTAACACAAATCTAGAGCGGCCTTGCTCTGATACCAATTGTTGGATCGTAACCGGTTAGCTTAGAGCTTGGGAACTGGCTGTTAAGCTGTTCCCAAGGCAGCGGAAGAAAATATCGCAAGTATTAAAAGGACAGAGTCAACACAGTTCCTTATAGAGGAACCCCACTACAACCAACTATCTGTATGGGTAAACCTCTACCTCCGCTTGGAGGATTGTGAATGACTTACTTATATTATTGATTTGTTCCTTAGTTACAAACAGCCAGATTCAAACTTCTCTGTTCCTACGAGTTCTACCTAACTCTAATAACACTAATGAATCTTCTCAACTGAGTTCCTAAGCGAACAACAATCACTAAATAAGTAACTCAAACCTTACACCAAATCGCAGTTCCCTTACTCCTGGGAACTCGGCTTCACCGTCGTCGAGATCAGACACTCGTCGCCGGGGACTTCTCTTCTTCTTTCTCTTTCTCTGTTGTGGGTATTTGTGAGTTCTGGGAGAAATGCTCAATCCGAGTACTATTCATTTGGCTTTATACTAGAGTGCACTTGGGCTTTAGTCGCATCTTTCATTTGTGTCCGAAATGCCCTTTGCTTGATGCCCAAGTTGTACTTTCTTCACATGTGACTTCAATTTGAACTAGGTAAACTTCTTGAAATGATCGGACCGTTGGATCAATCGTGACAATCTGCTCCTCAGACTGTGCCTTCATCCTGTCCAAGACAGGATCTCGTGATATGCGCTGATCGGTCCTTGTCCTCACATGTGAGTTCCCATGTCATGGGAACTATCCTCTTCAGAGTTCCTTTGGGAGAAACTCTTCATCGTGTAAACTTGTGTTCTCTGGTCATTACATGGGAACTTTCATCTTCAGAGTTCCCTTGATGGGAACTCTTCATTAATGCTTTTGTGATCTTTGGTCATTCATGGAAGTTCTTTGCTCAACCTGTGTTCCTTATAAATACTTGATCGAAGCACATTAGTTCCCTTATAGCGTTTGTCATTATCAAAACTCGGAGAACTGAATCGTTGTTCCGATGTTTAGAACCAGAGGTCCCAACATCGTTCCAACATTAATATACAATTGTATCCTTACAAATAAAAATACAATTAATTATATACACTATATAATTCTTTTACTCTTAATTTATTTAATTACTAAAAGGTATTGATTTTTTAAGATCAATATATATAGAATAATTACTACTTAATTATATCTTTGTTAATGTATTTATTTTTTTAAGATCAATCCAGATTAAATAGTTTTAATTTTAAGATAACTTTATCATTACTATATATTAAAGCATGCATTTAAAAATATATATATAAAATAACATGTGTCAAGCTCACATTAAACCACATCACCGATCATTTTAAAATCAATCTAATTGCCTAACATTGAATTGGGCTATGTTTTATAGGTTGAAATATGATTGTGAACCCTATATATTATTTATATATTAAATAAAAATTATTTATGTTTATTTTCATAGAATTTGGATTTGAATATTTTTTTCCACCTATTTTATACTATTATTTAATTTCAATTTAAATATTAACAATAAAAAAAATTCATATTCTAGAATAATCATAAAATTATTATTTTCATAAGATTTGGATTGATCATTTAGAACTATTTTTCATTATTATTGATAAAAAAAATTCTAAATTGTAGAAGAATCAAGAAACCATTATTTTCTTAGGATTTAGATTTATCAATAGGACCAATTTTGTATTATTATTATTATTCAATTTTAATTTGGATATTAATAATAAAATTATTTCATATATGTAAATGTGTAAATTAATTAGATGCCCATTTTAGAATGAACCTACATGACTATTGTTTGTTCAAACCAAAGATATCATAGATGATACGATATTGTTGATCAATAACTAAACTAGATATTGAAAACGACACATGTCAATCTCACTTTGAACCATATCATCTATATTTTTATAATCAATCTAATTGGTTTATTTTTTATTGGTTAAAATTTGATTGCAGATCCATCCCATATATAAACATTTCATTTTTATATTAACCAAATAAATAATTTATATTTATTTGTTAATTTTCTAGAAAAATCATAGATTTTATATCTTCATTCATGTATCACTTCACCAATATTTTTTTATTTTTATAACAAATAGACAATTAAGATTGATTAAACTCATGTATGCTAAACCTAAGAAAAATTAAATTTCACAAAGATTTTAATTAAATTATTAACTCAGGCTAACTTGGATGTGTTGATGCACTTTTTGATGGTATTATCATTCTTGCAAACAATGCAAAAGGAAAATTCAACCTCAAGAGGTTGAATTTTATTGCACTAAATGTGCCACTATTGTCAGATATTCATTCATAATTATATATTTATAATTAAAATTTAATTTTTTAAATAATTAAATTAATCTTCTTAATATAAATTACAATTTGTTATAATCAACGATGAATCTAGCTCAGCAGATTTTGTTATCTTTGATCAAGATGTTAAAAATGTGTTAATCAATCGGTAACCACATTATTAGAAGCAAATATTAAGGTATTCTATAAATGATATTGTATTATTCAATTACAATTATTGTACAAACGTTAATTAATGATACTGGGGCTACTTACATAATTTAGTTGATAATTTACTACATTTCAGAAGGACTAAAAGTTTTAATTGGAAAGACATTTTTGTTTAGAACTGAAATTGATTCCTGTAAGCTTGAAGAGTCGTGCATTCAGTTTTACTAATATGACAAACAATCCAAAAGTCCATTCTAAAGTAAAAAAAAATCTAAACCCAAGATATTTACTATTCTTTTATAACACCATATTTTTCTTCATTAACTATTTTCAATACTTTAATCGGTAAATGTTAATTCATAAGGCATTATATTTCATTTTTGCATAATAATGTTGAACCATCTCCATCTGAGGTTTAAATACATTCCAATTTATCGTCAAATAAATCACTAACTCCTTCAAAGTTTTTCAAATGAAAGCTCATCTCTAAATGATGATAATGGAGAAAAACTTAGCGAAAATCAACTTTTCACTTCCTATTCCAAAAAAAAATATGAAGCACGAAAAGAAAGATTAAAAAGAAAGATTAAGTTGCTTGCAGACCCCATGCAAATTATTGCAATCTTAGAATATGAACTTTGTTTTTCAAGCATTATTTCAACTACATTTTCTAATTTGATTTAGATTTTTTTCAAACATATTTTCTTATTGTTGTTTTTATTTAATATTTGGAGGTTAAATGATATGAAAGTATATTGACATTAAGTTATATTTGATTTATTTTAAAATAATTATTAAATGTTCACTTTTATAATATTATAGTATATATAAATTAATATATATGTATGATGAAACCCGAATTAAACCGTTCGCTAAAAGACAAGAGACGGAATTATTATATTCGATTGTGCGAACACTTGCTTCTTTATTTATGATTTTCTTTACAACGAGGTTACAAGACAACGAGTTTGCAAACCAACGAGATTACAAGCCAACGAGGCCTACAAACACTTGAGATTTACACCCTAGACCCCCTACAGATGTTTGAGATCTCGACCTAACAATGTTCGAGATCTCCTAGTTGATGGACGAGCCTATATCCCTAAGTATCGCTTGCTTGACCTTGGTGCGAGGTTGATCCGAGAAAGCGGTGTTGACGACTTGCGAGATTGGGTAGCGAGGTCCTTGATGTGAACGAGATTTCTGAGCGACTTGAAGTGTTTTTGTGGACTTCACTTTTCTGTAGCGAGGTCTTTTGACGATGTTTCGATCACGTCGATCTTCAACGAGCAAGATAGTTCTTGAGTTCAAGATGTTTTTCGACCCCTATTACTTACGAGGATCTCCCCTATTTATAGAGAATTAGTGAATCGTGCTTTGGCGCTCATTCGATGTGGGATGCCCGAGATCGCGGCTTCTGATTGGTCCGGAGGTGAGGCAGCTGGTGATTGGCTTGGGGTGGCGGCATCCATGAGTGGTCCGCGTGGGCGGGCGTCATTGGAGTCGGTTACGAGGTCTAGGCCTCGTTCCGAGGTTTCTGGGGACCTCGCAGGGGTAGGGACTTTGTTTAAAATAACTGAGGGACACGGATGTGGGACCCGAAATCATCCTTGGGAATCCCGCCGGGTCCGTTTGCTCTTTGTACCCTAGGCCCACTTCTTACTTTACTATTTTGGACATCATCACAACTCCATGGCCTGGGGACCTCGCCCCGAGGGTCGCAGGGCATAAGCTCCTTGAGGCCGCGGGGTACGAGGTTTTGGAGGTTGGGAGGGCATCTTGCGATGTTTTGTCCTTACGAGGCTCCGCACTTAGGCCTTTCTCTTGCTCGCATGGGTGGAGCTTTCTGGGCTTGCTCCTCATATTTTGCTTAATGGTCCGTTCAGGTGGAATAGGCCCAATAAGCCTTTCTGGAGTGGGGGAGGCCCAAGCTTGCTCTTTATAAGGGCGTATCTTACACGCTTCCCCTTCACCTTCTACCCAAACATTATCTCCTTCTCTTTCTTCATCCTTTAGACTTCCTGTGAACGGTTTCTTCAGGCGGTTTCCGACGAGCCTCTGCTACTTTCCGGTTGCACAACCGCTCTTTCCACGCCGATTCTAAACAAGTAAGTTATCGACCTCCTTCTTTTCATTCTTCGGTGTTTGTTGCCTTTGATTCTTCTTTTGTGTGCTTTCCGTTCCCTGTTCTTGGGGGGGGGCGACGGTTGTTTTTTCCTGGCGTTTTTTGCCAGTGATGCGGCGGCGAGACGACGGTGAGAGTGGCCTTTGCCTTGGCGATGCGCCCTCGCTGCCTCTTTTCTTTTTTCTTTTGATGTTTCTTGTCTTGGTTTGGTTTTTGGTGGGGAACGGTGGCTTCTTGGTGTTTTGTTCTTTTTTATCAGTGCCGCTGTGGTGAGACGGTGGGGCAGTGGCGGCGACCGCCATGCCCTTGCATCCTTCGCTTGTCAATCGACGGTTGGATGCTTGCTTTTTTCCACCATTTTGAATCTTTGAAATCCTCGGGAGCCCAAACACCATGATGTTCGACTGACGGGACGTTTGGGCTTCCACCACTGGTTGGCATTCTTCCTTCTCTTTCCTCCTTTTTGGCGCTTCACATTCCCTTCAGCCGTCCTATCTTGTCAGAGTAGGCTTAGGGTTTCCACGTGGCCTTTCACCCCTTGTGACCTCGCGTTCTTTTTTTTCTGTTGCTGTGATGACCTCGTGCTCTCTTTCCCTTTGTTATTTTGACCGACGTCTCAAACCTCTTTTCTTATCCAGGTGCTCGCCTTTTGTGGCATGGACGTCGTTCTTTCATGCCTAGGAGAGCCTCTGTGAGCCCCCCGCCAGGCTTCGCTTTCAAAGTCCAAGAGGGTTCTTACGAGGAGGTCTCCGAGTCCACACGGAGTGTTGAGCGGAGCGACTCCCAGAACCCGAGGTCTCCCTCGTTAGTCTTCAGCGACCCTTCTTCTAGCAACTCCTTCGTTTCTATCAACTCGCGCTTTCCTCGACTTCGCGTATACTCTGGTGTTGAAATGGCATCGTCTTCCATCTCCGACGAGGTTGTGGCCGAGATTGCGGTGAGGTCGGGGGTTGAAGCGGCCCCGGCTTCCACCTCCTACGAGCCCACGAATTTTACCGCGACGTATATCACCGATGTCATGGCCTGCGTTCCACCTGTCCTCGAGGAACGAATCCCTATGTCCTCGGGAGGCCGCGCGATTTTTCTGTTTGAGGGGGTACCCACTGAGCTAAAGCCTAAAGATATCGGGGCCATTGCTAAGGACTTCGCTTGGCCCGAGGGGGTCGAGTTAGCGCTTCCCGAAGAGGGGTGCTGCTCCTTGACGCCTTACGAAAGGTGTGTGGTCGTTCACCTCTTCAGTCTTCAAGCGGGTTTTAGGTTACCTCTGGCCTCGCACCTCGCCAAATTTCTGTGGGCCATGCAGGTCTGCCCTGCGCAATTGTTTCCAAATGCTTGGAGGTTGTTGTGTGCCTACACGGTTCGCAGCCGTGAGCTTGGGGACGGGTCGAGTTGCGATAATATGTCAACTCTGTTCCTAGCGAGGAGGGAGCCACGGTCCTGCCTCATCAACCTCAGCCTGCCGGGCATCAAAATCACTACGGCTCCTTCGAATGTCGGGCCGTGGAAGCCGAAGTGGTTCCTGGTTCGAGACCTTACTGGGAGATATCTCAATTTTCCCACGGCGCCGGGTGTCTTCGTCCGGTCCGTGGGTGTTGAAAGGGTTTCTTGACAACAAATAAATTTATATCAAGACCCCATTGTTGTATAGCAGAGTCAGGTTCGTCCACGAGAGATAGTCAGTGCTAAGTTTTGTAACTTATCACGCAAGCAATCAATCAAAAGCAAGGAGTTTTTATCAAGGAAGAGAAATTCTAAGGTTTAGGGTATCCCCACAACAACAATCATGCATACAAACGCTCATGAAACACATAGATCATGCTTTTATCACATAAAGATGTCAACTTTCGTCAACCTAAGCAAGTAAATCAACTAACTTTCGTTCAATTAATAAACTTACTATCTAATCTCTATTACTTCAACTAGGATAGATCCGCTTTCACTTCAAAACCCTAAATTGACTTTTCTGATTCAAAGTTTCCGCTTTCACTTCAACTATGAATGAGAAATTCCTTTCAACTTTCGATTCAAGGATTAAGAGCAAGAGAGAAGATTCATGTAATAAAAACAATAAAAACATGATCATGAACAAGCATGCACAACCATTGTTGGGTTTTAACCCCAACCTTAGAGAGGAAGACTACTCACAAAGCATGATTGAAAACAAACAATTGAATTAAATAAAAAGCTTACAACTTTGAATCCAAACAATAGTTCTTCTCCACAAACCCTACTCGTCTCCTTCTCTCGCCTCTCCTCCTCCTCCTCCTCTAACTTGAATGATTGTGGGATCCCCCCCAAACTAAAGAGAGGACAAGTGTATTTATAGAGAAACTATTCTATCTTAAATCTATCTCTAAGGAAATAAATCTTCTAATAAAATATATCTCTTCTATCTATCTAATAACATAAAAGGAAATAGGATAAAAGCTCATTAAGTGCACCGACTCGGATCTCCGCTACTCTCGGGGTGGCTCGGCACCGACCCAAAGTTGGTCGTCACCGACCTAGGCAGCACTTCGAACAGCTTTGAGTAAAACTTGCGTAGAAGATTCGTTACAACTCCGTTTGACTCGATTCTTTTTCCTATGTTCTTGTAACGAATTTCTCTATCTCTTTCCATGCTCAAACTTGATCTTCAATGAATTCATGAACTTCGTTCCTTGAGCTCTTCCTTAAGTGCTTCTCTTCGGTTTTGCTCTTTTCCTCAAAAGTGCTCCAAATAGCTTCTAAAAACCTATAAAACACCACCAAAGCTTATGTACACTCCATATCTCATGAAAATACGAAAACCCACACAAACGACTCAAAACAAAACACAAAACTAAAGAAAAAGACTCAAACACACTAAAAACACACCCTAAAAACACGACTAAAAAGGCGGACATCAGTGGGTTCGCATTCAGTTGCCGAGCTTAAGGCACTCAAGGCTCGATATGCCCCGGTGGAACAGGCACCGTACCAGAGGTACCTGGCACAGGACTGGCTTGAGCGGGCCGGCCTGAGTCTCGCCCTTCCCCCCGACGCGGGCAAGGAGGGTACTTATTGTTTCACTTTCTTTCCCTTGTTTACTTATTCTTTGTGGTTTGGTAGCGAAGTTGAGAAACCTTGCTAGTTTGTTTTGCTTTAACGTCTTCTTTGGGCCGCGAGGTTGAAAACCTCGCCATCCTGCGCTGTTTTTATATCTAACTTACTTTTTATGTTCTTTTTTGACAATGGTTGACCTTTTAAGCGCTCTTACCTCGAAGTCGCAGGGAAAGAGGCTTGTGACTTCTACTTCCACAGCTCCAGTTCCCCGAGGTTAGAAGGGGATCTCTATCAACGAACCGACACCGCAGGCAAGGCCGCCCGCCTCGTAGTCGAAGGTTACAGCCCCGACGTCGAGGGCGCCTGAGGCGAAGACGAGCAAGGGGGCCGCGGCTAAGGAGGACGCCGCAAGAACGTCATCCCAAGCCTCCCGAGGATCCGGTGATAAAGCCGAGTCCAAGAGAAAGGGCGTGGGGTCTCCCCACGGAGAAAAAAAGGAAGAAGCAGAAAGGGGACGACCAAGGGGGGACCCCAAGGGGCGAGATGATCGAGCGCCCCGGTTCAAAGAGTCGAGTTGTCTCGGCTACCGGGCCTCCAGCCGACAAGTTCCATTGCTCTGGTCCCTCCCGGGGCGCGTCCCAGGATTGGGACAGGTCATATTGGAAAGAGAAGGTTGCATGGGCCAACAATCTCTCGGAGGCCACCCTTAACGACGAGATCCTCCGCTACTCATCGATGGTTCGTCTTACTCTTACGGGGTTGTTATTCTTTGATTGGCTCTATCTTTTTTGCTTTAACGTTCTCTTCTTTTGTTTTAGAATAACTTCTTTGCGAACTACAACTGCGGTCGTGTCGGCCTGCTCCATAGGAACATGGATAGGATGGAGTCGAGGCTCAAAGAGCGCGACGCTGAGATTGAGAAGAGGGGAAAAGACCTCGCGGACGCCAAGAAGCGCGTTCGCGCCGCAGAGGTCGCAACAGCGGATGAGGCCAAGGACGCCACTAGGGTCAGGGAGGAGCTGAGGAAGGCGAAGGAGGAGGTTAAGGATTTAAAGGAAGAGGTCGGGGATTTTAAGGGCGAAGTCACAAAGCTCAAGGGTCAGCTATCCGCGGAGCACCAATTCTTCAGGGAAAAGGAGGTGGAGCTTCAGAAAGCCGAGGAGGAGATCACCAGCCTTCGACGGCGTGTTATTGAGCTTAATGAGGAGGTGGAGGCCGCGGGCCCCAGGTACGTGGACTCCGAGGCCTATAAGGCGAAGTTGGTGGAGAGTCTAAGGAAGATGTTCCACCAGTCCGTCCGCATGGGGGTCAAACAGGTGGTTGCGAAGTACGGGCATATCGACCCCCGTATTACCTTCTTCATCCCCAACTACGAGGAGACTATGGGGGAACTTGACGGAGAAGAGCCCGAGGGAGAATGTGAGTTCTTTCTCAATGAGGACGGGACTGTGGCCAGCGAGGCACCTTTCGCGGCAGACCTCGATCGGGGAGACCTGGAAGTCGCAGTTACGGAGCCTCAGCCTGTTGCAGATTTGCCGAAGTCCCAGCCATCCCCGACACCGCCTCCTGCCCTAGAGATTCCCAAAGGCCCCGCCGCTGAAGCCTCGAAGATCTGAAGGAAGTTGCTGGTTTTGTAATAATAATTTTTTTGGTGGCCCTGCGGGGTCTGTAATCTAAACATCTTGGCCCTTGTGGCCCTCATTTTACGCCGCTTTTCTAACCTTATGATCGTTTGTGCTTCTCGCTTTAAATTTCTTGTGTATGTCCATTCATTCGTTTCGTACCCATCCAACCCCATGGTTCGAGTGTCACAACTATTGTGTCACTTGGGCCACAACGGTCGTTTGATTCTACACCGAGATCATGAGCTTCGCTCGGATCTTCACAAGAATCCGCCGAGGTCCCGAGCCTTGCTCGGACCTCGCACAATAACTATATCGAGGTCGTGGGCTTTGCCCAGGCCTCGCATGTTTTACTCGAGTTCCTCCAACCCCAAGCGGGAAGGGAGGGCTGGACTTCACAACTTAAAATCGAGGCTCTCCAACCCCAAGCGGGAAGCGAGGGATGGACTCAACGAGATTCTCCAACCCCAAGCGGGAAGCGAGGGATGGACTCAACGAGATTCTCCAACCCCAAGCGGGAAGCGAGGGATGGAATTTAACACGAGGTTCTCCATCCCCAAGCGGAAAGCGAGGGATGGAATTTAACACGAGGTTCTCCAACCTTAAGCGGGTAGAGAGGGATGGAATTTAAAACGAGGTTCTCCAACCCCAAGAGGGAAGCGAGGGGTGGAATTTAACACGAGGTTCTCCAACCCCAAGCGGGAAGCGAGGGGTGGAATTTAACATGAGGTTCTCCAACCCCAAGTGGGAAGCGAGGGGTGGAATTTAACACGAGGTTCTCCAACCCCAAGCGGGAAACGAGGGGTGGAATTTAACACGAGGTTCTCCAACCCCAAGCGGGAAGTGAGGGGCGGACTTAACGAGACTCTCTAACCCCAAGCGGGAAGCGAGGGGTGGACTCAACGAGATTCTCCAACCCCAAGCGGGAAGCGAGGGGCGGACTTAACGAGACTCTCCAACCCCAAGCGGGAAGCGAGGGGTGGACTCAACGAGATTCTCCAACCCCAAGCGGGAGGCGAGGGGTGGACTCAACGAGATTCTCCAACCCCAAGCGGGAAGCGAGGGGCGGACTTAACGAGACTCTCCAACCCCAAGCGGGAAGCGAGGGGTGGACTCAACGAGATTCTCCAACCCCAAGCGGGAAGCGAGGGGCGGACTTAACGAGACTCTCCAACCCCAAGAGGGAAGCGAGGGGTGGAATTTAACACGAGGTTTTCCAACCCCAAGCGGGAAGTGAGGGGTGGACTCAACGAGATTCTCCAACCCCAAGCGGGAAGCGAGGGGTGGACTCAACGAGATTCTCCAACCCCAAGCGGGAATCGAGGGGTGGACTCAACGAGATTCTCCAACCCCAAGCGGAAAGCGAGGGGCGGACTTAACGAGACTCTCCAACCCCAAGCGGGAAGCGAGGGGTGGAATTTAACACGAGGTTCTCCAACCCCAAGCGAGAAGCGAGGGGTGGACTCAACGAGATTCTCCAACCCCAAGCGGGAAGCGAGGGGTGGACTCAACGAGATTCTCCAACCCCAAGCGGGAAGCGAGGGGTGGACCCTTCATACAGAGGTTTTCGTTTTTGAGAGAGATTTTGAAAGTTCCACAACCCTTTATTCACAAAACTTGCGAAAAGTAACGGAGTTCAGAGAGTTTACACAAAATATTTTTTGAGTCGGTCGACGTTCCATGTCTTGCTCAGGGTATGCCCCTCGTTGTCTTTGAGCTTGAAAGCTCCGGGCTCGACCTCCTCGCTGAGGATGTATGGCCCCTCCCTGTTGGGGTCCAGCTTGCCACCTTCGGTACGCCTCAAGACGAGGTTATGTTGAAAGGGTTTCTTGACAACAAATAAATTTATATCAAGACCCCGCTGAGTACAGGGAGGTCAGGTTCGTCCACGGGAGATAGTCAGTATCAAGTTTTGCTACTTTTTCACGCAAGCAATCAATCAAAAGCAATGAGTTTTTATCAAGGAAGAGAAATTCTAAGGTTTAGGGTATCCCACAACAACAATCATGCATACAAACGCTCATGAAACACATAGATCATGCTTTTATCACATAAAGGTGTCAACTTTCGTCAACCAAAGCAAGTAAATCAACTAACTTTCGTTCAATTAATAAACTTACTATCTAATCTCTTCTACTTCAACTAGGATAGATCCGCTTTCGCTTCAAAACCCTAAATTGACTTTTCTGATTCAAGGTTTCCGTTTTCGCTTTAACTATGAATGAGAAATTCCTTTCAACTTTAGTTTCAAGGATTAAGAGCAAGAGAATAGATTCATGCAATAAAAACAATCAAAACATGATCATGAACAAGCATGCACAACCATTGTTGGGTTTAACCCCAACCTTAGAGAGGAGAACTACTCACAAATCATAATTAAAAACAAACAACTAAATTAAATAAAAGAGAAAGCTTACAACTTTGAAACCAAACAATAGTTCTTCTCCACAAACCCTACTCTCTCTCTCGCCCCTCCTCTCACACGTCTCTCCTCTCTTCCACACGTCTCTCTTTCTTCTCTCCTCCTCTAACTCCAATGATCGCCCCCCTCACTTGCCCTCCAAGGCAATTGATTGTGTATAGAAAATTAAAGGGTATGCAAGAGAATTTATAGAGAAACTATTCTATCTTAAATCTATCTATAAGGAAATAATATCTTTTAATAAATCTAACTCTAAGGAAATAAATCTTCTAATAAGATATACCCCTTCTATCTATCTAATAACATAAAAAGAAATAGGATAAAAGCTCATTAAGTGCACCGACTCGGATCTCCGCTACTCTCGGTGTGGCTCGGCACCGACCCAAAGTTGATCGTCACCGACCTAGGCAGCACTTCGAACAGCTTTGAGTAAAACTTGCGTAGAGGATTCATTACAACTCCGTTTGACTCGATTCTTTTTCCTATGTTCTTGTAACGAAATTCTCTATCTCTTTCCAAGCTCAAACTTGATCTTCAATGACTTATGAACTTCGTTCCTTGAGCTCTTCCTTAAGTGCTTCTCCTCGGTTTTGTTCTTTTCCTCAAAAGCGTTCCAAATAGCTTCTAAAAACCTACAAAACACCACCAAAGCTTATGTAGACTCCATATCTCATGAAAATACGAAAACCTACACAAACGACTCAAAACAAAACACAAAACTAAAGAAAAAGACTCAAACACACTAAAAACACACCCTAAAAACATGACTAAAAAGGCGGACATCAGGTTACCTGTGACCAGGAACCGAGGTCTCACCTTCTTATTATGGTAGACAGCCACGCGACGCTTGTATCTCCTGGAGCGAAGGTCGGCTACCTCGCGCAACTCGTCACAGAAAAGCAACTCGACCCTGAGATTGGCCTCGTTCTCCTTTTCATCGAAATCAAACACCCTCGCCGATGGAACCAGGGTCTCTACCGGGACTAGGGCTTCCGCCCCGTAGGTTAGGGCGAAAGGCGTTTCTCCGGTCGCGCGGCGCGCGGTGGTGCGGTACGTCCATAGGACGAGTGGGAGGAGCTCTGCCCAACGACCTTGGGCCATGCCCAACCGTTTCTTTAGATCGGACAGGATGCGGGCATTGACGTTCTCTACCTGGCCGTTGGACTGAGGATGGGCCACGGAGGACAACTTGAGGGTTATGCCCAGGTCTGAGCAGAATGTCCGGGTCTCTTCGCAATCAAATTGGGGGCCATGGTCGGTCATGATGGTCATGGGGACGCCGAAGCGGCAGACGAGGTTCTTCCACAGGAAGTCGCAGACCTTAGCCCTGTGATCTTTGCCATTGCTTGTGCCTCAACCCACTTCGTGAAATAGTCGACAATGACCAAGATATACCGCACCTGGCCAGCAGCCTTGGGGAAGGGGCCGAGGATGTCCATCCCCCACATCGCGAAGGGGCATGGCACGTGTATGGAGCGACGCTGCAAGGTCGGGGAGTGCAGGAGGTTACCGTGCTTCTGACATCCGTCACATCGCTGGACATAGGCCCTCGCGTCTTGCCGGAGGGTGGGCCAAAAGTACCCCAAGTGGGCGATCTTATGCGAAAGGGTTCGCCACCCTGGGTGGCCGCCACAGACCCCCTCATGGGCCTCATAGAGTATGTGCTCCGTAGCCTCGGTTGGTACGCACAACAGGTTAGGCTCAGCATAGCCTCGACGATAAAGGTAGCCACCTACGACGCAATACCGCGCCGCCTGCATTTTTAGCTTCCTGGCCTGCGCGGGGTCCTCTGGGAGGACACCGCTCTCCACATACCGTGTTATCGGGATCCTCCAATCCCCCGCAATGACAGATAAAACCTCGCTATTCACACTCCACGAAAGTTTTCTTTCTACCATCACGCGGATCTCTACTTTCAGGGGTAGGGCGGATCCTAACCTCGTAAGAGTATCTGCTTTGGTGTTCGAGGTTCGCGGGATGGATTCAACCGCGAAGGTTTCTAGGCACGACAACAAGGCTTTGACCTTTTCTCGGTACGCGGGCAGGAACCCCGTTCTGGTGTCGTACTGCCCGTTGAGCTAGCACGCAACCAACTCGGAGTCGGTGTAGACCTTGATTTTTCGGGCCCCGCTGAGGAGCGCCATCTCGATCCCGGCGATCATGGCCTCGTACTCGGCCTCGTTATTGGTGGCTTCGAAGGCGAAGTTAAGGGAATACTCCATCTCGATCGAGGGCCCAACGAGGAACACGCCAGCCCCACCACTTGCATCACACCGTGAGCCGTCAACGAATACCTTCCATTCTTCCGAGCTTGCGTCTGTCTCAGGGAAGGTGACCTCCACCATGAAGTCAGTGAGGGCTTGCCCTTTTATGGCGGTCCTCGGGAGGTAGCTGATATCGAACTCGGAGAGCTCGACTGCCCACTTCGTCATTCGCCCGGAGAGGGCGGGCTGGTGGAGGATTTGTCGAAGTGGGAGGTCAGAGAGGACCTGAATGGGGTGCGCATGGAAGTAAGGGCGTAGACGCCTTGCTGCGGTCACAACTGCCAGCGCCATCTTCTCTGCCGGGGAATAGCGCCGCTCCGCGGGCTGGAGCACGCGACTCACGAAGTAGACTGGGTGTGTGGCCTTTCTGATCAGCACCGCGCTGACAGTCTCGAGGCTGACTGCCACGTATAGTTGCAAATCTCCCTAGATAGTTGACGGCACCGTTGAGTCGTTGCACCTCAGTGCGAGATCATGGTGACCTCATTGAGAGGATCGACTCGACCTTGGCGGGGTTGATGTCGATCCCGCGCTCGCTGATCATAAAACATAAAATTTTCCCGATGACACGCCGAAGACGCACTTCTCGGGGTTCAGGCTCAGACGGTTGTGTCTGAGAGTGGCAAAGACCTCAGCAAGGTCGACCAGATGCTCTTCAGGGGTCCTTCTCCGGACAACAATATCGTCGACATAAGCCGACACGTTCCTTCCTAGATGATTCTTAAATATGCGGTCGACGAGGCGTTGAAAAGTGGCCCCCGCGTTCTTTAGACCGAACGGCATGACTTTGTAGCAATAAGTGCCTCGCTAGGTGATGAAGGACATTTCCTCCTCTTCCCACGGATTCATCAGGACTTGATTGTATCCTGAGTACGCGTCGAGGAAGCTCAATACTCCGTGACAGGTGGTTGAGTCAACGAGCTCGTCGATCAAGGGTAAGGGGTAACTGTCTTTGGGACAGGCTTTGTTGAGATCCTTGAAATTGACGCACATCCTCCACTTCCCGTTGGCTTTCTTGACAAGCACGACGTTGGACAACCACCGGGGGTACTGAACCTCGCGAATGAACCTCACGGCCAGCAACTTCGCCACCTCGTCATTTGCGGCTTTCGTCCTTTCTTCATTCATTTTTCTTCGTCGCTGCACCACGGGGCGAGTGGTGACATCGATGTTCAAAGAGTGTTGGGCCACGGTCCGCGGAACACCTCGGAGGTCCTTTGCAGTCCAAGCGAACACGTCGCGGGACCTAGCAAGCAGGGCTTCTAGTGACGTCGCTGACGCCCCCGAGAGGCACTCTCCGAGGTAGATCTTCTCGGACTCGCTCTCGAAGGGGGTTATCACCCTTCTTTCTAGCTCAGGGATGGGGACTGTGAAGTCCCGAACTTCGAGGTCGACCTCGCCGGGGGATTCCACCATGAACACCGGGCACTTTTGTTTTGCAGAGGTCGCGTAGCAAACACGACCTTCCTCCTGGTTGCCTTTTACCTCTCCAACCCCACCGTCGACGGGGAACTTCATCTTCAGGCGTACCACCGTGAACTCCACCATCTCGGTCCTCCTTGTGGAGCCGGTGCCTAGCGCCATCCAGAGATCTATGAGACCTGCCACGTCGACCTCGTCTCCCGAGAAGGAGGTAAGTTTCCCAGCATAGGGCTTCAAAGATGTCTCGGAGATGCCCATGAGGGTGTCGCGCACCGACGACTCGTCGACGTGCGTGATTTCTACCACCGCGGTTGTGAAACTCGTGAAGAAGGCGCCCAGAGGCTCATTCTCCCCCTGCTCAATTCCGGGGAGATCCCGCATGTTCTTCTTGCGCTTCCTAGAGCCGCTGAAATGTGTGACGAAGGACTCACACAACTGGGCGAACGAGGTCACGGAGCCGATCTTAACACTGGAGAACCACGTTAACGCGGCCTTTTCCAGGGTGGTTGGGAAAACCCGGCAGAATATTGCGTCATTGTAGGCATTGACGTTCATTTGGACTGCGAAGTGCTTCACGTGCTCCTCGGGGTCTACTGAGCTGTCATAAAGCCCCATTTGAGGCCTGAGGAAGCCCTTGGGCATCGGTGCGTTCCGGATCTCATCCATGAACGGAGAGGTGATTTTGGCCTCCTCCTGGGCTTGGGGCGGTGGCCGCGAATTGCGCGACCGAGATCTTGGGTAGTGCATCCACTCCCCGCTGTTTCGGACAACTCTGGGTCCTGCAGCCTCGATCGTCGCGGTCGAGACCGCGAGATCTGCATGGGATCTCGAGGAGGTCTCTTCGTTGATGAGCCGTTGGTGGAGGACTCGGGCTCTGGCACACGCCCAGGGACGTACGCAGGCACGTACTCGGAGTGAGGTTCACCCTGGGGGGAACGAGGACGTACAAAGGGGCGAAGCCCTGCTGGTATTGCCCATAAGCCGGGTAGGGGTATGGGTTCGGGGGTGCGCCGCCCTGCTCGAAGCCTTGGAATGGGAACGGGTTCTGCGGTGCGGCGTACGTCCATCCCGGAGGGACCACGAACGGGCAGCCTGGAGGCCCCGCGGCCGTCCACTGCATAGTTTCGGACATGTTGTCGGGGTGTTGAGGGAAGAAATTGTTTGGGCAAGCCATTTTGAGGGAATCGAAGCTAAGGTTTGCACGAATCGAGGAACTTCTTAGGATGAAGAAGTTCCCACAGACGGCGCCAGTGATGAAACCCGAAATAAATCGTTCGCTAAAAGACAAGAGACATGATTATTATATTCGATTGTGCGAACACTTGCTTCTTTATTTATGATTTTCCTTACAACGAGGTTACAAGACAACGAGGTTGCAAACCAGCGAGATTACAAGCCAACGAGGCCTACAAACACTTGAGATTTACACCCTAGACCCCCTACAGATGTTCGAGATCTTGACCTAACAATGTTCGAGATCTCCTAGTTGCTGGACGAGCCTATATCCCTAAGTATCGCTTGCTTGACCTTGGTGCGAGGTTGATCCGAGAAAGCGGTGTTGACGACTTGTGAGATTGGGTAGAGAGGTCCTTGATGTGAACGAGATTTCTGAGCGACTTGAAGTCTTTTTGTGGACTTCACTTGTCTGTAGCGAGGTCTTTTGACGATGTTTCGATCACGTCGATCTTCAACGATCAAGATAGTTCTTGAGTTCAAGATGTTTTTCGACCCCTGTTACTTACGAGGATCTCCCCTATTTATAGAGAATTAGTGAATCGTGCTTTGGCGCTCATCCGATGTGGGATGCCCGAGATCGCGGCTTCTGATTGGTCCGGAGGTGAGGCAGCCGGTGATTGGCTTGGGGTGGCGGCATCCATGAGTGGTCCGCGTGGGCGGGCGTCATTGGAGTCGGTTACGAGGTCTAGGCCTCGTTCCGAGGTTTCTGGGGACCTCGCAGGGGTAGGGACTTTGTTTAAAATAACTGAGGGACACAGATGTGGGACCCGAAATCATCCTTGGGAATCCCGCCGGGTCCGTTTGTTCTTTGTACCCTGGGCCCACTTCTTACTTTACTATTTTGGACATCATCAATGTATATAATAAATTTTTCTATTAAAGACCCGTGCAAGGGCACGGGTACATCAACTAGTTTTTAGAACTATATAAAAAACAAAACAAAATATAGATTTGCTTACCTCTTTTGGCATTTAGCTTGGTTTCTCCTTGGAAAATCTTTGCTTTCACCTCTTGGATTGAAAGTAAGCTTATACCAAAAGAATTATGAGAATGATGTGGTTAATCACAATACGAACAAGGCAAATGAAAAGCTCAATCAAAAACCTATTTTTATCGGCTCTAAGACGACACATTATCTCTCGTCGGCCATGTTTTTGTTGAAAGAAAAATGTAAAGGATATCGAATATGGAGAAGTGGAGGAGAAGATAAGGTCGGAAGTGAAAAAAGTGAGAATGGATGGACAATTGGACATAGATAAAAAAAGGGGTAAAAAGGAACCGAAAGTTACAATTCATGCTAAACTCTTTTTGTATGATTTTTCTTTTACCTTACTATATTGCCTATGTCTATACACCGATTGACTACTTTTCTAACTCATGTAATCTATCTACTATTGTATCTACTAATTCTCTAACTCATGTATCTACTATTCTACCAAAAAAAATGTAATCTATCTACTAGGATTGATATTTTCAAGTATATAATTTTCTATTTGTATGTTGATATTTTCAAATATAATAAATTATTTTTAGAATATATGATATATTTTAGTATACATTGATATATTGAATTCATGTTCTACATGTAACTTCTTGAATAAATTAATTCCAATTTCTTAATAGATATTATAATGAGTTTGTATATTTGTTTATCTCTTAACAAGACTTGGTTTCCAAGTATATATAGTTTTCTATCTATATGTTGATATTTTATAATATAATAAAATATTTTAAATATATATGATTTACTTGAATAATTTAATTTCAATTTTTTATTAAATATATCCAATATATTTATGTATCTTCTTAGTCTTGTATTCACCCACGACCAACTTTATGTTGCCTTATCTCGAGTTACAAACATGGAAGAATTGAAGGTTTTGATTTTAGATAAGAAAGAAAACACAACATGTAAGATAACTAATGTTGTCTACAAAGAAGCCCTACAAAACATTTGATGTCAATTTTCATATATATAAGCTCAATTATTCAATATAAGTCTTTCTATTTTGCATTATTTATACATTCTTACACATGTTTAATTAGTGTATTGGTATTACAAATTAGTGAAACATTAAATTACAGTTAGGGTTTTGTTGGTGTTTTTGTGACAATTTAAACTAGTTACTTTGTCTTTCTCGCCAATACGGGTGAGAAATTTATTATTCTGTTTTTATATAGTTTTGTTCAGATTTTTCCTTTGAAATTCATGAAATATTCAAAATTATATAACCATTACTTATACACGGTATGAATCTTCAACTAGTTAAAGATTATAATAAAATTCAATTACCCATTAACCATATTTAATCATAGTATTACACATATACTTTATGTTTTACTTATAATTAGACATGCTTAAAAATCTGTATATATTTAAAAGTTCAACACATATAGACCACTCTTATGATATTTTCATAACAAAATCGGAATAAATCGGATATAAATTTGGATATATTTTTTGTGTAGGAAAACATTAAGTTCACCAATGGTCGGCCTAGGACATCCTTATGGATGAGGATATGAAGTCCAAAATGAGCATGATTTGATTGATACTACAAGAATGTTGTAGAAGAAAATAAAATCAGCAACCTTATTGTAGTCACGAGACACGAGAATGTGAGCGATCAAAATCTTAATTTAACAAGGACATGATCTACTTTCATTTATTGCATTTATTACCATTAAATTGTATCCTTTTATCACAATTTTCTTAACATCTTTTTTCTTCGCATAGTGCGTCATACATCCCATGTACTTTAGCGTATATTAAATCGTGATGTCGCGGTTTCATATTCTCTTTTACATTCATCGATTTTGACGAAATTCTCGAGTGGTTTGGACCTTTCTTTGGTGGATATAAATTTCGATATTGATGGCGGCTGGTTTACGTGAAAATAAAATTTGTAATTAAGAAATGGCATAAACCAGAACATGGATTTGTAAAGTGGATCATGGTTTTGTTGCATCTTTAATCAACGGATTAGGGAATGGCCAATGCATGAAGAAAATTATAAAACACCTGAAAGAATCAATGAACTCGCATAAGTTTACTGAATTAATTATAGCTTGGTGGAGTATATGGTATTACAGAAATAGAACATTATTTAGTCAAACTTTGGATGGATCCTCAAGAACCGTAGAGGACTTCATAAAAATCCAAATAATGATGTTGAAAAAAGTAAAAGAGAACTTTAATGATGATAATGACGTGCCAGTTCGAACTACATCTAAGAGGAAATATAAGAAATGACATAAACCAGAACATGGATTTGCAAAACTTAATTTTGATGGATCTAAAAAACAAACTAGATTGGCAACAATATGCTATATTATTCAGGATCATAATGGACAAACTATTTCGATAAATGCTTTTGCAAACGACCACTTGAGTATAATCCAAGTGGAAGCTACAACAATGTACGAGGATGTATGTGAAGCCATGAAGAGAAATCTGACCAAGATCATGATCGAAGAAGATAGCCTAATTGTTATAAAAGTGTTACGAGGAAATAAATCGAGCCCATGACAAATTGAAATGCTAATATAAGACACACTAGTTTTGTTGTAGTCGTTTGAGGTAGTCAAATTTTCACATGTATCTCGTGATTGCAATAAGGTTGCAGATTTGATTACGGGGCTATGTCATTCTTGTAGTTATCATCAAATTCAGACACACTCAACACTTCACGTGCTTATCCACAAGGATGCTATAGGTTTTTTTTTGATAAGGAAAGGATTTAGGGGGCCATTAGAAGGCTTGTGGTCACCCTAGAGCATCCTGACGAATGAGGGTCAACAAACCCGGATCGACTACGAGTGGGATGGAGGAGACACGTATGAAGGAACCAGCGATGAAGTCCGCCATAGAATTGCACTCCCGATAGACATGAGAGATACTCCAATCCTGGAAGTGCGCTAATAAGCAATGGATGTCCGAACGCAACAGCTCAATCTCCCACGGGCAGCGCCAGTCGCCAAGAACGACCTTGACCAACTGAACATTATCGCCTTCAATCTGAATCTTGGGAAAGCCACGACGAATGGCTTCAACGAGTCCCTGGCGTAAGGCGATGGTCTCGGAGATCAGAACAGACTATCGACCGATCAGTCCTCCGTCAAAAGAAATGGGAGAGCCAACAGAGTCCCTGAGAATGAACCCGAACGAGGCTACACCATCTGCACAAACTGCACCATCAAAATTAAGTTTAATGTAATCTCTCTTGGGTTTTTCCCATTTAGCGCGTTCTCTTCCTACTTTTCTGCCCCCTTTGACAGTATGGGAGTCTGAAGTATCGGGTGCTCCTGCGAGGGTCCAATCTTTGATTTGTTTTTGGGTAAATTCATTTATGTTACTCGCGTTGTTAAGGTTTTTTCCGTTGTTGTTGTCAAAAATTTTCTTGTTTCTGGAGTACCAAAGACACCACCAGGCGTGGATGAGGAGTTCTAAATCCTCCTTGTTCGTTATTGCCCTAATTTCATCCAGAACTTGGTGTGGTTTTTTATCGTCTAGGGAGATTTGGTCGATGATCCTACGTAATTTAGGTTTTATAGAATTGAGGGTTTCCTTTGTGAGGGGACATGAGAGTAGAAGATGGTTTGTATCTTCAACCGAGTTGTTATATGCCATACAACCTTGGGGTACCGGAATGTGGTTGGCAGCAAGCCTCGATTTAGTTGGAAGCCCATTTCGTGCCACTTTCCATAGGAAATTTTTCATTTTGGGAGGGATGTTAAGTTTGTTAATCCATTCTAGGTTAATTTTTGGTTCACTTTTAGCAAGATTGATCCATTGCATGGTTGAGTGGGTAGAGTACCAGCCATTTTTACTAGGTTGCCAGTATAGCCTGTCTTGGATTTTGTTGACCGGGTTAATAATTTTGGAAATGTTTTCAAGGTCTTCTGGGTTGACTACCTCCCTTAGTTTATCAATGTTCCATGAGTTGTCCTCTTGGAGGTACGAATCAACACGTTCCTCCCCATTAATGCGAGTCTCGGTCCCAGATTTGGGGTGAATAGGACCATAGCCGATCCAATTGTCTTTCCAGAATTGAATGGTTTTCCCGTCCCCCACTTGCCAGATAAGATCAGAAGCAAACCGGTCTCTAAGACCCATTAGCTTGGACCACTTCCAAGATGTGTTGTGTTTTTTCTTATAGTTTAGGATGTTATCTGTTTTGAGATATTTTTCTGTTATTATTTTAACTCAAATGTTATTTGGTTCCGCTAATATTTTCCAAAGCAATTTCATTTGGAGTGCTTGGTTCATGTCTTCTGCTTTGGCAATTCCAACTCCTCCATGAGCAAGAGAACGACAGATGGAATTCCAACTAATGACAGGTTTGTAGTTGTTTTCTTTGTTCCAAAAGAAGTTTTTGTTGATTTGGTCTAGTTCTTTTAGTGTTGCCTGGGGTAGCATAAATGATTGCATGACATAGTTTGGCTGTGTAGAGAGGTTCGCTTTGATAAGGGTTTTACGTCCCTCTTGAGATAAAGTGTTTGCTTTCCATTTTGATAGTTGGGTTCTGGTTCGCATAATCAGGGGTTTGAATGTGTTTTGTGTTACTTTCCCGTTGATGATTGGACATCCCAAATATTTTTCAAGAGCGATTGTGTTTGTTATTTGGAGAATTTGCTTTATTTGCTCCTTCGTGTTGTTGTTAGTGTTTTTTGTGACTTGGAATGCAGATTTGTGAAAGTTGACTTTCTGACTAGAAATCTGACAGTAGTCATCAATAATTTCTTTGATATTTTTGCATATCTGGCCATTAGCTTTCGCGAAAATGATGATGTCATCAGCAAAAGCTAGGAACGAAATTTTTGTTCCGTGTCTTGAGATTTGGATCCCGATCCCACTTTTTGGGTTGGTGCTCACCAGGTTGAGCTGTCTTGCCAGAATTTCGGCAGCAAGAATGAATAAGTATGATGATAGGGGGTCCCCTTGTCTAAGGCCCCATTGGGGATAGAACTGTTCTGTTGGTCCATTGTTCACTAGTACAGAAAATGATACGGTTTCGACGCATTCACGAATCCAACCCTAGAATTTTTCGTGGAAACCAAACTTGTGTAGTATTGCGGCCAGGAACTTCCAGCTAACCCGGTCGTAGGCTTTTTCCATGTCAAGTTTGATTGCATCCACCCCTCCCGCCCTTGTTTGTGGCGAAAGGAGTGGAAAATCTCATGTGCGATTAGGGTATTGCCATGGATACTGCGGTGTTGGATGAAAGCACCTTGCATTGGGTGGATGAGTTTGTTAAGATGTTTTTTAATCGATTTGTTAGTATCTTTGAGATTACTTTATATATGGTGTTGCATAGGCTGATTGGCCTATAGTGATTGGTGGAGTTGGGGTTTTCACACTTGGGTACTAGGGTAATGAATGTGTGGTTAATTTGTTTAATGATTTTACCATTGTGAAAGAAGCTTTTGACAGCCTTGATAACATCCGGCCCCACAATGTGCCAATATTTTTTTATAGAAAAATGCCGACATTCCGTCCGGGCCGGGGGATTTATCATCCCCAATGTCGAATAGAGCATTCTTGATTTCAGCATTAGAAACTGGTTTGGTGAGTTCTGCGTTGTCGGCATCGGTTATTTCTTTTTGGACGGTTTTTGTCATGCTTTGGAGTTTGCCATGGTTGATTTCTAGAGTTCTGAACCGATTTTGAAAATCCATTTTGATTTCAGTTCTGATATTGCCAACACCAGTAATTTGAGTTCCTTCCATTGTACAGATTTCTTTGATATTTGTTCTATTTCTTCTGCCAGAGGCAATCCGGTGGAAATATTTGGTGTTTTTATCATTTAGTTTTATGTGTGTGTTCTTCGCTCTTTGTTTCCAGTAGGAATTGTGGAAGTCCAAAAGGCACGACCGTTTCCTTAACAACCTTTCTTGTTTTTGTTTTAGTTGCATGTTGGAGTGTTCGAAGATTTTTTTTGCATATGGATAAGTTCATCGTCAAGTTTCTTGATTTGTTCAAAGATGTTTCCAAATGTTTGTTTGTTCCACGCCTTTGCTTTCGTTTTAAGCATTTGAGTTTTTTGATTAGGTTGTACATGTGGGAGCCACCTGCATTGTGGTGCCAAGCTTGTTTGATGATGTTTTGGAAATCCTTCCTAGAGGTCCACATCATCTTAAATTTGAACGATTGCGCTTTGAATTGTGCGCCGGTGGGTAGTTCGCATGATATTGGACAATGATCGGAGGATGAGAATGCGTGGTTTTTTGTTGCAATGGATGGGTACCATTGGATGATTTGATTGTTTACAAGTGTGCGGTCCAGTTTTTCAAGGGTGGTGTTATCAAGGTTTTTTGATTTCCTCCAAGTGAATTTATTTTCAATGGTAGGGATGCCGCACATGTGACATTCATTTTTGAATTGGATGAGCCGTTCAAATTGGGTTTAGGAAGGAATGGCGCCCCCTAGTTTCTCATCTGGGTGTTGAATTTCGTTTAGGTCGCCCATTAGTAGGCATGGTAGGTTATAGTTTTGAATGAAGTCCTTCAACTTCGTCCAGAATTGGTTTTTTTCTTGCGCCCTTGGCGGCGCATAAGAAAATATTAGGATCAGTTCCCTATTGTTTTCGAGGTCCGCGTAGTGGAAGCCAATAAATCGGTTATCTTTATGGATGATTTTGATGGTTTCGTTAGCAAGCGACGTGCCCTTCCAAAGGACGCAAATTCCGCCCAACATCCCATTGGTCGAGATGAATTCAATGGAGTCGAAACCCGCTTTTTGCCATTGATTACAATCGGGTGGTTCTTGGGTTTTTGTTTCCATAAGAGCAATGAGGTTAATATGCTCAAGGCGGCAAAACGCGTTCACTTCAGTCCAAAAAGATTTGCGTTTAGTGCCCCTACAGTTCCATGTGCTGATTTTCATATGCAACCGGTCTTGTTGTGGCTTTTGGCCATTGTGGGGTGGGTGATCATCCGACGTTTTTGTATATTCTTATTTCTTAGTGAAGCATTTTTGACATGAAGACGATTGGTGTCCATGTTTTGTGTAATTTGTTTAATTTTGATTAATTTATTTGTGCTTTTAGCGTCATTTGGACCACAACAAGATGTAGTACAAATGCCATGAACACAGTTGGTATTTGTGAAGTTGTTAAGCATTTTAGCTGTTTTACCGAAGTAGATGCAAGTTGTAAGGTAAGTTTGAAATATAGTGGGTCGATTTTTTCGAAACTTATTGCCTTTGTAGGCCATAGGGGGTCTCCCTGTGGCCTACAAAGGCATAGGGAGACTTATAAGTTCTTGTTAAATATTTGTTGTCAGTTTGTTATTTGATTTATTCTTGTTAAAAATTTAAAATTGATAGGTTAATTTTTTGATTTGTTAGATATTAAATGGAGAAATATTTTCCAAAAAGGCCAAGAGTTTCAATTGATTCGCAAAGTGAGCAACCACCGCATTTTTTTTACTATTATGGTTCTTGAAAGTTCGCCCCCATTATCGTGATCCTAGATCCGCCACTTCAAGTGACCTAACGTGCAGCTACATGGTTGCCTATATAATCTCAATGATCATATCACAAGGATGACATAGGTTGATTTTGTTCGCTTAAATTTTCCTATTCTAAAAAAAATATATTTATAATTAAGAAAATCTATCTGACGATGGCCACCATATCCCCAACTTAAATCTTCCCTTATCCCCACGTTATCTGCTCTTTCCACTTTCTGCCATGGAAGAAGCCCTCTTTCCATTCCCATGGCCATTCTCCTCCCTTTCTCTCCTCACCCGCCAAAACCCACAACAACCCACAATCCCATTTCCCATCCACAACTCCCTCTCTCTCACATCTCCAAAACCCTCGCACCTCCTTCTCGCAGAGATTTCCTATTCGAAACCATCGCTCTTAGCATAACTTCTCTAGCTCTTCAGAACGCCCCGGTCGCATTCTCCGCCCCTGAATCCTCTTCGCCACCGTCGAAATCGATTCTCTCTGGCATTGCAAACACCAAATCATGGTTTCAGTTCTACGGCGACGGGTTCGCCATCCGGATTCCTCCCCAATTCGAAGACTTCACGGAGCCAGAGGTAGGTTTTCTCCCTCTCAAATCTCTCTTAGAGATGATTCAGTTTTGTTTCATCTTTTCGTTTTCACCTTTTACCTGTAGGATTTCAATGCTGGTGCCACATTGTATGGAGATAAGGCAAAGACCAAGACCTTTGCTGCACGTTTTGCGTCTCCTGATGGGTACAACAGCTCTATATTTCACTCATCGCTTTGATTATTATGTTTTGAGTAGGATTGTGTGTGTTGTTCAGACTAATCTTCACTCCAATTGGATATAGAACAAATTTCCCAGTTATATACTAACTTGCTAAGTGATTATGTTGTTAATGGAACAGGTCTGAAGTGGTGAGTGTAATCATTAAGCCTTCCAACCAGCTCAAAATTACCTTCTTAGAGGTATATTTTTGTGCTCTCGCTTTCTTTACTTGCACCAGACAGGCAGACATTATGATGGATCATATTCAATACTGTCTGTAATTTTTCTTGTCATTTGTTCGGTTTGTAACTTGCACAAAGTTGCTTTGGGTGACATTTGTAGTTCCTTATGTTAGTTTGAAGTAATGCTGCTGTTTTGGAAAATAAAAAAAAATCTCAATTAGAACACAAGGACTTAGACATGGTCTTTATGTTGCTGTTATCCAAGAAGCACTGTTCTCTTCTTGTTTTGCACTAAAAAAGGATCATGGAATTATCTATGTTTATTAGCACTACTCACTTAAGCTTGCTAATGAATCTAGCCTCTGAGTAAAGAAGCTCTCTAATCTTTTAAATAATAACATGGTCAAATATAGTAAGTCCCTATGTTCATAAATGTGTGATGAATGTGAAGACCATTTTATACCCGTTAATGTATCCATTGCTAGTGCATTGCCTTAGGGCAGACTTTGGTATAGGCTGCACAAATGCTCAAAACATAGAATCTTTCCATTTCATACCATTTATTTTTATACTCATGAAACAGGCCCAAGATATTACTGATTTGGGCTCCCTCAAGCAGGCTGCAAAAATTTTTGTTCCAGGTTAGATTAGTTCGGTCTTCCTCCATTTCTCACTTCTCATGTGCAGGAGCTTTGACTCATTTATCATTGCAGGTGGGGCGACAATATATACAGCACGGACCATAAAAATCAAAGAAGAAGAAGGCTATAGGTAGTAAGTCGCGCATTACATGGTCTCTATATCTAATAATGCCCCGCAGAAAATATATTTTATATTTATGTTAAAATTCATGCATAATAATCTTTCTGATAAATTCTATGTGACATCTCTCAGGACTTACTACTTCTATGAATTTGGTAGAGATGAGCAGCATGTTGCTCTTGTTGCTGCAATTAACGGTGGAAGGGTAAGAAATGGCAAAATTATATCCAGCTGAATTGGTCCATGTTAAAGTAAAAACATTACAAGTTGTTTGCACATCTACCCGCCAATTGGATTAGATAAATTTTCTGATTTCAAGATTGTGATGGTGTAGACTTTTGTAGCTGGAGCATCTGCCCCCGAATCTAGTTGGGATAGCGATGGTGTGAAGCTTCGTTCTGCTGCTATATCCATGACAGTATTGTAAATCTCATTGACACCCACAAAAAGGTAAAATCTCATTAAACTTTATCTCACACAAACATTAAACCTGACAAATCAATTTAATACTTGAAAGGGATCTGGAACTCACAATCAGTTCCACTTAGCTGCACACACAATGGAAGAGTCTGATGATAGATGTCTTTTTGGGTTTTCAGGATAAGCTTTTTGTGTTTGAAGGATCAAGTTTTGGAGTTAGCGGTTCTTATGTTGTTAGGGTTTAGTTATTGCTTACTGGCATTCATTCAGGTATTCTGATTCTTCTCATGCAATTATGAGATCACTCCTCCCACTCCCACATCTCTCCACAGATACCAAATTTTGTGCGTTGTGTAGAACATGAACTAGCAATATTGTCAATCGTAATCAAACGACGTTTTGTGTAATTTTGTTCATTTGCAATTTAAATTCTGCTGAATATAGCTATATGCCTATATATCGCCGACCAGTTACTGGGCTGGGCTCCTGAGTCCTTGCGTTTATTGAGGCCCATTTTCCTATGCATATGGGATTGTGAGTCCAAAGTTCGAGTTGAGATTTTAAAATGATTTTTAAAGAAGTAAATATCTGCTATCAATAATAGAGAGGTGTGAAATGTTTTTATTGTAATAAAGATATCTACTAAATCTTGGTGAATCAAATTAATAATTACGAAAAGTACATTTGTTGGATCTGAGATTCACAATGCACATGCGAGACTTTGTTTGGTATTCTGACTATGATCTTGTTTTGTGTTATTATTGTAGATTCCCTAGGAGCATGTGCAACCAAGAGTATATACAATCCTTTCTTATTTTTCTCTCTCTTTCTCTCCTTTTGACACCTCATTTTCTCTTTTATTCACATTATTTTTCACTTTTTCTTTCCTCCTTCTCTTCCTCTTTTTCTATTTTACCCCACAACAAAGCGTATCCCCTTTCACTTCCTCTCTCCTACTTTAACATATATATATTTACTATATATTTTATATCATTCAATATTTTTTACAAAGTTAGTTAATCAAATGAATTAATAATAAATTATATTTACTTAAATAATTTGGATTTAAGATAATATAAACTAATTACTAATAAAAAATAATCTTAATTAACATTAAGATAACTTTAAACAACATTATAAAGTACAAAAAAATACAAATTAAAATTAGCGTTACACATAAATAATAAAAACATTGTTGACATAAAAATTTAATCTAAATCTGAATTCGATGTCAAACCCTGAAACTTCTCCCATATGTTATCCACCAAATCGTTCTTTAGAGCCACATGCATTTCTTGATTTCTCTTGGTTGCACATGCACTTATAATTCACGTATGATACTATATAGGTTGAAACTTGATAGACAGTGCCAATGATGTAAGATTAATTTGTTCTAAAAATAGCAAAATTTTGAAACAGAAGTAATCAAAACCACTTGTCATTACCATAACGAGTTTACAAATAATGGTGTAATTCTAAAAATAAATGCAAAAATAAGATAAATTTATTATCAAATATTTTTTTTAAAAAAAAATCAACAACTTAAATAAAGATAATTTCAAAATATTATATTGATCGACAATCATTTTATTTCTAAGCATCCTAATGTAAATTTCATTATAATTGTGATAGAAATTTATTATTTTTTCATCAGGCTTGGTGTTTGAACGTGGCATAAATTTGGATAGATTATGAGAATTGGGCATTTGAAATTCATAATTCCTCTCTACATTTCCCCAAAAGCAGAACAACGTGTACTATGTGAGACAGTATATAAGGATGTAGATTGTAGAAGTAATGTTTGGTGTGGATAGTGTGTTTTAAGTATTTGGGGCTCTCCTGCACAGTAAAGTAGAAATTTGAGGTGAATATGAAACACCAGATCTAGGCGGGTTGGAAAAAATAGAGATGATCATCGGGAGTTTCGTGCATTAGAATAGTAGTGCCTCTCAAACTCAAGGCAAAATTCTACATGGCAGTTGTGTGTTAGCCTTGTTGTACAATGTGATTCTTTGTTGGCTTATTAGAATGTTAGGAGCAATGGGGAATGATGATATAGATGAGGATTTTGTGTTAGATGTGCGAAAACATAAAGCTAGATAAGATCAGAATGAAGTCATTCATAATAAGATTGGAGTAGCATATATTAGAGATAATGTACGTAAATTAAGGCTTTGATGATTCACACACGTGTTGAGGAAACATTCAAGCGTCCCAGTGCGGAGGTATGAGGGTTTGGTTGTCGATGATTTCTTTCATGTCAAAAGACGCCCCGAAAAATGGAATGAAGTAATTAGACAAGATCTCACCTTCTTAACCCTCAACGAGGACTTGCCCAAGATATGTGGAGGATAAAAATATGGTGGATGGAGATTTATAGGGTTTAGGGTGTGGGGTAAAGGGTTTAGGTTTTAAGGCCTAGGTTTGCACTGTACTTTTGTTGTTTTATGCAATGGAGTGTTTATGAAGTGCTTTGTATGCTTTGTGTTGTTAAGATTTCTTTCATCCCTTTTTGAACATTCTTGATTTTAAATGTCTTTTTTTGCTTTTTCTAGTTTTGAGTGGATTTTCATTTGCCCTCTTAGTTTTTGTTATCCTTTGTAGGTTTTTCACTATTATTTTTGTTGTATCATTTTTTTTTTACTCCTTTTGCACTTTGTTTATGGGCTTTTTTGGGTCTTTCAGAAACATCTTTCCAATGGTATAGGAGAATTATGGTAGAGATGAGGATTTTGTGTTAGATGGCTTTTTCTAGCTCCACCCATGCACCCTGAATTCTTCTTGATTGAGAATTGCTGGTAGCTGTACAAAATGCTTGAGGTCGGATGGAAGTTTTCCATGTGCGTCGCTCGGCCAACACCGCTGCTGACTACCTTGCTAATCAATTTCTCAATTTTTCAGTTTCTTATGTTTCTCTATCTCAGCCTCTTGTTGATTTAGTTTCCTTTATGCATTCAGATTTCACTACTTATGTAGCCTCCCTGAGGCATGACTAATCGGTTTTGAGCTTTAATAAATTCCACTAAGGGCTATCAGCCCTCCTTCTAGACCAAAAAAAAAAGAAATATCTTTCCAACTCGCCCGAAGTAAGACTGAGTACATCTTGGCCCCAAAACTCTTAGAATTGTGAAGATGAAGAATCGAAAGAGAGGAAACAGAGAGAATGAAGAAGGATAATGGAATTCACATTTTCATTCTTGTTTAGTCAAAGTTGACTGAGTGTTATTTATACAAAGCTGACCTAGCAGCTAACTAACACTTTGATCCGGTTTTCATATAACCGGATAGTCTACTTCCAAACATCCCCTCTCAAGTTAGAGATTGATTAAGGTATAGGAATCAAACCCAAATTGGTTACAACATGATTATGTAAAGGCTTAGACAAAGGCTTTGTCATTACATTTGCGACTTGTAAAGAACTGGGTACATGAGTTGAAGAAATTAAACCATCAAGAAGTTTTTCTCGAACATAGTGACAATCCAACTCAATGTGCTTTGTTCTCTCATGGAACACCGGGTTTTTCGCTATGTATATGGCAACTTGTGAATCATACTTGATTGGAATTGGTTGAACATTAGGTACTTCCATTTCATGAAGAAGACGACTCAACCAAGCTAATTCAGCTGTGACTCTTCTCAAGGATCTATACTCTGCCTCAGCGGATGATAGAGAGACAATAACATGCTTTTTGGATTTCCAAGATAATGATGCTCCTCCTAATGCAATGTAGTATCCACTGACTGATCTTCTAGTAGTGGGACAGGAAGCCCAATCCGAATCACAAAAGGCTTGAAGAGTAAAATCTGAATCAGAATTCAGTAGAATACCAAGTGCTGTAGTGCCTTTCAAATACTAGAGTGTATGAATTGCAGCATCCCAATGTACAAAAGTAGGAGCTTGCATAAATTGACATAAATGATGAATTGTAAATGCCAAATCTGGTCTTGTATTAACCAATAACTTCAGTTTACCCATAAGCTGTCTATATGATGTTGGATCTGAAAAAGGAATGCCATCACCAACTTTTAACTTCACTAAACTGTCTAGAGGAGTTAATAAACTCTTTGCTGAATCGGGACAGAAATCCTTAAGAACCTCTTTGATGAACTTTCGTTGAGTAACATGCACACCTTGAGCTGTGTGTAAAAATTCCATACCCAGAAAGTAATTGAGACCACCCAAATCTTTGATGCTAAACTGATGATGCAGAAATTGCTTCAATTTTGTTATTTCTGAAACATCATTTCCTGTAACAAGTATATCATCTACATAGATGACCAGAAATATAGAGCTATTTGTTGTCTTTTTGTGGAAAAGGAATAATCCTTGAGAGATTGTTTAAAACCTTGAGAAGAAAGAGCCTCAGAAAGCTTACTGTACCACTGTCTCAAAGCTTGCTTCAATCCATATAAAGATTTATTGAGCCGACATACCTTGTTAGGAAATATGTGAGCTAAACTAAGAGGCATCTTCATGTAGACCTCTGTGTCAATATCTCCATGCAAAAAGGCATTATTAATGTCTAATTGAGACATTATCCAACCTTTCTTAACAGCTGTAGTAACTAATGCTCGAATGGTAGTCAATTTAGCCACATGAGAAAATGTTTCTGTGAAGTCTATCCCAGCCTTTTGAGTACAACCTTTAATCACTAATCTTGCCCTGTGTCTCTCTAAAGAACCATCAGCCTTTAATTTCAATTTGTAGACCCATTTAGAGCTGATAGGCCTTTTACCTTTAGAAAGATCAACAATATCCCATGTATTATTTTTCTCCAAGGCTTGCAATTCTAAATTCATAGCTTTAACCCATTCCTCCGATTGCACAGCTTGCTCATATGAAACAAGCTCTACTAGATTTTCAACAGTGGAAACGCTTTGTTGAGAAGAGGTAGAAAGAGCATAAAAGGGAATACTAGTAGATGGAAAATGGTAAAAGTCAGATGAAATGAAATGACAAAAATAATCCTGAAGGTAGGCTGGAGGATTGGTGTGTCTATTTGACCTTCTAGGAAGTGGTGGGAAATTTTGAGGGTTATTTTGAATATTGGGTTGGTCATTTTCTGGTGGAGGTGGTAAGAAATCCTCAAATAAAGGATCTGAATTATCTTGAGCAGGTAAAGGTAAAGTTGATGTGTGACTGGTTATAGAAGGATTGGAAAAAGGGAAAATTGTTTCATGAAAAGTCACATCACGAGATATAAAGACCTTTTGTGTTTCAAGATGAAGTAACTTGTAGCCTTTTGTCCCATAGGGGTATCCTATGAAGATATAGGTTTGAGCTCTAGGCATTAGCTTTTCTCTTCCTGGTTTTATGGTTGAGGCATATGCTAAGCAACCAAAGGTTTTAAAATGAGAATAGGAAGAAGGCTTGAGATATAGCTTTTCATAAGGAGATTTACCTTGTAAAACTGAGGAAGGGAGTCTATTGATAATATGTATTGCAGTAAGAAAACAATGACCCCAATAACTCAAAGGAACTTGAGATCGAAACATCAATGCTCTCACTACTTCAAGTAAATGTCGATGCTTCCTTTCAGCAACTCCATTTTGCTGAGGAGTGTATACACAAGTTTTCTGATGAATAATACCCTTTGAAGCAAAAGATTGTTCTCCTTCATAATTGTTTCCAAGCTCCATAGCATTATCTGAGCGAACCAATTTCACTGTTCTATTGAACTGAGTTGCAACTAGCTGAATAAAAGATTTCAGCATAGAGAAAGCAGTGATGAAACCTGAAATAAGACGTTCACTAAAAGACAAGAGACGAGATTATTATATTCGATTGTGCAAACACTTGCTTCTTTATTTATGATTTTCTTTATAACGAGGTTACAAGCCAACGAGGCCTACAAACACTTGAGATTTACACCCCAGACCCCCTACGATTATTCGAGATCTCGACCTAACAATGTTCAAGATCTCCTAGTTGCTAGACGATTCTATCTCCTAAGTATCGCTTGCTTGACCTTGGAGCGAGGTTGATCTGAGAAAGCGGTGCTGATGACTTGCGAGATTGGGTTGCAAGGTCTTTGATGTGAACGAGATCTCCGTGTGACTTGAAGTCTTTTTGTGGACTTCACTTGGCTATAGCGAGGCCTTTTGACGATGTTTCGATCACGTCGATCTTCAACGAGCAAGATAGTTCTTGAGTTCAAGATGTTTTTCGACCCCTTTTCCATGTGAGGAATCCCCCTATTTATAAAGGATTGGGGAGTCATGTTTTGATCATGGTCCGATGTGGGACGCCCGAGATCAGGGTCTCTGATTGGTCTAGAGGCGAGGCGGTTGGTGATTGGTTTAGGGGAGCGGCGTTGGCTGAGTGGCTCTGGTGGGCGGGTGTATCAGTGGAGTCGGTTACGAGGTCTAGGCCTCGTTCCAAGGTTTCGGAACCTCGGAGGACCTCGTGAGGGTAGAAACTTTTGTTTAAAATAAATGAGGGATATGGGTGTGGGACCTAGAATCATCCTTGGGAATCCCATCAGGTCTGTTTGTTCCTTGCACCGCGGGCCCACTTCCTACTTTACAATTTTGGACATCATCACAACCCCATGGCTTGGGGATCTCGCCCCGAGGGCCGCAGGGCATAAGCTCCTTGGGGTCGTGGGTTACGAGGTTTTTAGAGGTCGGGAGAGCACTTTGCGAGGTGTGAGGTCATCGAGGTTGGGAAGGCACGTTGCGAGGTTTTTTCCTTTGCGAAGCTCCGTACTTAGGCTTTTTTCTCGCTCGCATGGGTGAAGTTTTTTGGGCCCGCTCTCCATGTCTTGCTTAATGGGCCGTCCAGGTGGGACATGCCCAATAAACCTTTCGGGAGGGGGGGAGGCCCAAGCCTGCTCTTTATAAAGGTGTATCTCACACGCTTCCCCTTCATCTTCTCTTCCAACATTTTCGCCTTCTCTCTTCTTCGTCTTCTTGGTTTCCTGCGAGCGGTTTCTCCAGGCGGTTTCCGACGAGCCTCCGCTACTTTCCGGTCGCACCACCGCTCTTTCCATGCCGACTCTAAGCAAGTAAGTACTCGTCCTTCTTCTTCTCGTCTTTGGGTGTTCTTCGCTTTCGATTTTTCTCTTTCTGTTCTGTGTTTTGGAGGGGCGACGGTGTATCGCCTGGGGTTTCGCGCCGGCGTCACGGCGGCGAAATAGCGGTGGTGAGGTCGGCGTGAGTTTCTGCGCGTCGCCCTCACCATTTTTCTTTGTTCTTTTTTGCTTGGCTTTGTACCCTAGTGGGCAACAATTGTTTCTCGGTGTTCCGTGCCAGCGTCATGGTGCTGGGACGGTGGAGTGAGGGTGGCGAACGCCATGCTCTCGAACCCTTCGCTCACCAACCGACGGCTGGGTCTCTACGCATTCTTTTGGCGGTTTTGAATTTTGAGATCCTTGGAAACCCAAACGTCATGATGGTTGATTGATGGGACATCAGGGTCTCCGCCACTGCTTTCCACCGCTGGCCTCCATTTCACCTTCTCTCTCCTCTTTTTGGCGCTTCGACTTCTCCATCGCCGTCCTATCTTGTCAGGGTAGCCCTAGGGTGCCACGTGGCCTTCCCCCTTTACGACCTCGCGCTTTCTTTCTTTGATTGTTTTGTCCGACGTCTCAACACTTCTTTCTCTTCCAGGTGCTAGCCTTCTACGGCCTGGACGTCGCTCTTTCATGCCTAGGAAAACATCCGTGAGCCCCCCACCTGGCTTTGCGTTCAAGGCTCAAGAGAGATATTGCGAGGAGGTTTCCGAGTCCGTAGGGAGTGCAGAGACTAGCGATTCCCAGAACCCGAGGTCTCCCTCGCTGGTTTTCAGCGACCCCTCTTCGAGTGACTCCGTTGCTTCTATCAACTCTCGTTTCTCCCAACTTCGTGCATCGTCGGGTGTTGAAATGGCCTCGTCCTCCATCTCCGATGAGGTTGTTGCCGAGGTTGTGGCGAGGTCGGGGGTTGAAGTGGCCTTGGCTTCCACCTCCTACGAGCCACCGAGCTTTGCTGCGGCGTATATCACTGACGCCGTGTCCTACGTTCCACCTATTCTTGAGGAGCGGATCCCCATGTCCTCGGATTCAAACGAGGCTTTTCGGTCTGAGGGAGTGCCTACCGAACTGAAGCCTAAAGACATCGTGGACATCGCCAAGCACTTCGCTTGGCCCGAGGGAGTCGAGCTTGCGCTCCCGGAAGAGGGTGGCTCCTCCTTGGCTAACTACGAGAGGTGCGTGGTGGTACACCTATTTAGTCTCCAGGCCGGCTTTAGGTTACCTTTGGCCCAACACTTCGTCGACTTCCTGCGGGCCATGCAGGTTTGCCCCGCACAGTTGTTTCCTAATGCCTGGAGGCTGCTGTGTGCCTATACGATTCGCAGCCACGAGCTTGGGACGAGCCGAGTACCGACAACATGTCGACTCTGTTTCTAGCGATGAGGGTGAAAAAGTCCTGCCTCATCAACCTCATCTTGCCGGGTATCAAGCTTACCACGGCCCCTTCGAACGTCGGGCCGTGGAAACCGAAGTGGTTCTTGGTGCGAGACCTCACCGGGAGGTATCTTAATTTTCCCACGGCGCTGGGCAACTTTATCCGGTCTGTGGGTCTGCACACGGTTGCCGAGCTTAAGGCACTCAAGGCCCGATACGCCCCGGTGGAACAGGCGCCGTACCAGAAGTACCTGCCACAGGACCGGCTTGAGCGGGCCGGCCTGAGTCTCACCCTTCCCCCCGGCGCGGGCAAAGAGGGTATTTACTGTTTCTCTTGCTTGCCTTTGTTACTTGCTCTTTGTTGCTTGGTAGCGAGGTTTAGAAACCTCGCTTGCCTATCTTGTTTTAACGTTGTCTTTAGGCCGCGAGGTTGAAAACCTCGGTAACCTGTATTGTTTCTTTCTTCCTATCTAACTTACTTTTTATGTTCTTTTTTGACAGTGGTTGACCTATTGAGCGCTCTTACCTCGAAGTCGCAGGGCAAGAAGCCTGTGACTTCTTCTTCCAACGCTCCGAAACCTCGAAGCCAACAGGGGGTTGTTACAAAGGAGCAAAGCACGCTGGCAAGGCCTCCCACCTCGCAGCCGAAGGAAACACCCCCGAAGCCGAAGGCGTCCGGGGCGAAGACTGCTGAGGGGGCCCCACCTAAGGGGGACGCCGCGAAGACGTCGTCCCAAACCTCCCGAGGGTCCGGCGATGGAGTCGGGTCCAAGAGGAAAGGCACGGAGTCCCCTCGGGGGGATAAAAAGAAAAAACACAAGGGGGAGGACCAGCGTGGTCCGTCGGGGAAGGAGATCATCCCCTCTTTCAACTTCGAGGGACGAGCTCTTAACGTCGCTGGTCCCTCACCTGCCAAGTTCCACTCCCCTGGGCCGGTCAGGGGTGCCTCTGTGAAATGGGGTCGGGAGGAGTGGAAGGAGGAGGTCGCGTGGGCCAATAACCTCACCGAGACGGCCCTTGACGACGAGGCTGCCCGATATTCGACCATGGTATGCTCTGTTTTTTTTGAACCTCGATTCTGTTTTTGATTTCGTGCCTCTTTTTTTTGTTGAAAATAACTTCGTGAATTTTCAGCATACCTTCTTTGAGAACTCCAACCGCAGCTGCCTCACCCTCCTCCGGACGAGGATGGACAAGATGGAGGCGGCGCTTAAAACCCGCACAGAGGAGTGCGCAAGGCACGAGAAGGAGCTTGCTGATGCTGGGAAGCGGGTTAAGGCCGCAGAGACCGCGGCGAGGCTAAGGCGGCGGCGAGGGCGAGGGACGATGTGGGCAAGGCAAAGGAGGAGGCGAGGAAGGCGAAGGAAGTGGTTGGGGCTTTACAGGGCGAGAACGAGGAGCTTCGGGGCAAGCTCTCCGCAGAGCATAAGTTCTTCAAAGAGAAGGAGGCGGAGCTTTTGAAAGCCGAGGACGAGATTACCAATCTTCGGGGGCGTGTCAACGAGCTCCACAAGGAGGTGATGGCTGCGGGGCCGAAGTATGTGGAATCGGAGGAGTATCAGGCGGAGTTGGTGGAGAGTGTGAGGAAGATGTTCCACCAGGCCGTCCGTATGGGGGTCAAACAGGCGGTTGCGAAGTACAAGCATATCGACCCCCCGTATTTCCTTCTTCATCCCTAATTATGAAGAGACTATGAGGGAGTTAGACGGAGAGGAGCCCGAGGGAGAATGTGAGTTCTTTCTCAACGAGGATGGGACTGTGGCCAGCGAGGTACCACCCGTGGCGGACCTCGTTCGGGAAGGCCCAAAAGTCGTTGTTACGTGCTCTCAGCCTGTGGCAGATGCGCCAAGCTCCCAGCCGTCTGCCATCCCTGCTCTCGACGCCGATGCCCCAAAAGCTCTTATGGACCCTGCCGACCCCGCTGCTGAAACCCCGAAGAATTGAAGGACATCGCCGGTTTTGTAACAATATTTTTTTGTTTTGCTGGTGGCCTTGCGGGGTCTGTAATTCAGACATCTTGGCCCTTGTGGCCTTTATTTTATGCCACTTTTCTTGTCTTATGATTGTGTTTCTTGCTTTAATCTACTTGTATATGTCCATCCATATCCATCCAACCCCATGGTTCGAGTGTCACAACTATTTGGCACTTGGGCCACATCGATGTTTAATTCCGCACCGAGATTGTGAGCTTCGCTCAGATCTTCATAAGATTACGCCGAGGTCACGAGCCTTGCTCAGACCTCGCACAATGATTTTTATGCCGAGGTCGTGAGCCTCGCTCAGACCTCGCATGGTTTAATCGAGATTATCCAACCCCAAACGGGAAGCGAGGGGTGGACTTAACGAGATTCTCCAACCCCTAGCGCGAAGCGAGGGGTGGACTTTAACGAGATTCTCCGATCCCAAGCGGGAAGCGAGGGGTGGACTCAACGAGATTCTCCAACCCCAAGCGGGAAGCGATGGGTGGATTTCACGAGATTCTCCAACCCCAAGCGGGATGCGAGGGGTGGATTTAAACACGAGGTTCTCCAACCCCAAGCGGGAAGCGAGGGATGGACTTAACGAGATTCTCCAACCCCAAGCGGGATGCGAGGGGTGGATTTAAACACGAGGTTCTCCAACCCCAAGCGGGAAGCGAGGGGTGGACTTAACGGGATTCTCCAACCCCAAGAGGGAAGCGAGGGGTGAACTCAACGAGATTCTCCAACCCCAAGCGGGAAGCGAGGGGTGGACTTCAACGAGATTCTCCAACCCCAAGCGGGAAGCGAGGGGTGGACTTCACGAGATTCTCCAACCCCAAGCGGGATGCGAGGGGTGGACTTAAACACGAGGTTCTCCAACCCCAAGCGGGAAGCGAGGGATGGACTTAACGGGATTCTCCAACCCCAAGCGGGAAGCGAGGGGTGGACTTAAACACGAGGTTCTCCAATCCCAAGCGGGAAGCGAGGGATGGACTTAACGAGATTCTCCAATCTCAAGCGGGAAGCGAGGGGTGGACTTCACGAGATTCTCCAACCCCAAGCGGGAAGCGAGGGGTGGACTTAAACACGAGGTTCTCCAACCCCAAGCGGGAAGCGAGGGATGGACTTAACGAGATTCTCCAACCCCAAGCGGGAAGCGAGGGGTGGACTTAAACACGAGGTTCTCCAACGCCAAGCGGGAAGCGAGGGATGGACTTAACGAGATTCTCCAACCCCAAGCGGGAAGCGAGGGGTAGACTTAAACACGAGGTTCTCCAACCCCAAGCAGGAAGCAAGGGATGGACTTAACGAGATTCTCCAACCCCAAGCGGGATGCGAGGGGTGGGACCGAACATACAGAGATTTTCGTTTTTGAGAGAGATTTTGAAAATTCCACAATCCTTTATTCATAAAACTTGCGAGAAGTAACAGAATTTAGAGAGTTTACACAAAATACTTTTTGAGTCGATCGACGTTCCATGTTTTGCTCAGGGTACGCCCCTCGTTATCTTTGAGCTTGAAAGCTCCGGGCGCGACCTCCTCGCCGAGGAGGTATGGCCCCTCCCAGTTGGGGTCCAGTTTGCCACCTTCGGTACGCCTCAAGACGGGGTTACCTGTGACCAGGAATCGAGTTCTTAACTTCTTGTCATGGTATACAGCCACGCTGCGCTTGTATTTCTAGGAGCGCAGGTCGGCTACCTCGCGCAGCTCGTCACGGAAGAGTAACTCGACCCTAAGATTGGCCTCGTTCTCTTTTTCATTGAAATCAAACACTCTCGCCGAAGGGACCAGGGTCTCTACTGGGACTAGTGCTTCCGCCCCATAGGTTAGAGTGAAAGGCGTTTCTCCGGTTGCGCGGCGCGCGATAGTGCGGTATGTCCATAGGACGAGCGGGAGAAGCTCTTCCTAACGACCTTGGGCCATGCCCAGCCGTTTCTTTAGATCGGACAGGATGCAGGCATTAACGTTCTCTACCCGGCCGTTGGACTGAGGATGGGCCACAGAGGAAAACTTGAGGGTTATGACCAGGTCTGAGCAGAATGTCCGGGTCTCTTCGCAATCGAATTGGGGGCCATGCTCGGTCATGATGGTCATGGGGACGCCAAAGCGGCAGACGAGGTTCTTCCATAGGACATCGCAAACCTTAGTCCCCGTGATCTTTGCCATTGCTTGCGCCTCAACCCACTTCGTGAAATAGTCGACAATGACCAAGAAATACCGCACCTGGCCAGCATCCTTGGGGAAGGGGCCGAGGATGTCCATCCCCCACATCGCGAAGGGGCATGGCGCGTGTATGGAGCGAAGCTGCGAGGTCAGGGCGTGCTGGAGATTACTGTGCTTCTGACACCCGTCACATCGCTGGAGATAGGCCCTCGCGTCCCGCCGGAGAGTGGGCCAAAAGTACCCCAAGTGAGCGATCTTATGTGACAGGGTTCGCCACCCCGGGTGGCCGCCACAAACCCCCTCATGGGCCTCATAGAGGATGTGCTCCGTAGCCTCGGTCGGGCACAGTAGGTTGGGCTCAGCATAGCCTCGGCGATAAAGGTAGCCGCCTACGACGCAATACCGCGCCGCCTGCATTTTCAGCTTTCTGGCATATGCGAGGTCCTCTGGGAGGACACCGCTCTCCACATACCGCGTTATCGGGATCCTCCAGTCCCCCATAGTAACAGATAGAACCTCGCTGTTCACACTCCGCGAGAGTTTTCTTTCTACCATCATGCGATTCCCTACTTCCAGGGGTAGGGCGGATCCTAACCTCGCAAGAGCATCTGGTTTTGTGTTCGAGGTTCGCGGGATGGACTCAACCGCGAAGGTTTCTAGGCACGACACCAAGGCTTTGACCTTCTCTCGGTACGCGGGCAGGAACCCCGTTCTGGGTACGCGGACAAAGAAATTATTGTTGTTTCTGTTGTTGTTGTTATTGTTGTTGTTGGCGGGGTTATGGGCCTGCGTCACATACGCATCCCTCGCGGCCGGCGCGGCCACTTTTGCCTTCCTCTTAGCCTCGACAACGATTTCTTTGTCGGTCCTCGGTCGCGAGCTCTGGCTGGCGGCATATCCTCGGCGTATACTTGGGCCGTGATCCGGGCGCACAGGTTGTCGTACGTTGTCGGATTCTTTAGGAAAATGAAATTCTTGAAAGCCCCGATGCTTAGGTTGCCCATGAGGGTGTCGCGTACCGACGACTTGTCGACATGTGCAATTTCTGCCACCGCGGTTGTGAACCTCGTGAAGAAGGCGCCCAAAGACTAGCTCTCCCCCTGTTCAATTCCGCGGAGATCCCGCATGTTCTTCTTGCGCTTCTTAGAGCCGGTTAAATGTGTGACGAAGGACTCACACAACTGGGCGAACGAGGCCACATAGCCGATCTTAACGCTGGAGAACCATGTCATCGCGGCCTTTTCCAGGGTGGTTGGGAAGACTCGACAGAATATTGCGTCGTTATAGGTGTTGACGTTCATTTGGACCGCGAAGTGCTTCACATGCTCCTCCGGGTCCGCTGAGCCGTCATAAAGCCACATTTGTGGCCTTAGGAAGCCCTTGGGTATTGGCGTGTTCCGGATCTCGTCTATGAACGGAGAGGTGCTCTTGGCCTCCACATGGGGTTGGGGCGGTGGCCGCGACTTGTGTGATCGCGATCTTGGGTAGTGCACCGCGCTCCCCGCTGTTTCGGACAACTTTGGGTCCTGCAGCCTCGATCGTCGCGATCGGGACTGCGAGATCTGCATGGGATCTCGGGGGGGCATCTCCGTTGACGAGCCGTTGGTGGAGGACTCGTGCTCCGGCACATGCCCAGGGACATATGCAGGCACGTACTCGGAGTGAGGTTCACCCAGGGGGGAACGGGGACGTACGAAGGGGCGAAGCCCTGTTGGTATTGCCCATAAGCCGGGTAGGGGTATGGGTTCGGGGGTGCGCCGCCCTGCTCATAGCCTTGGAAGGGGAATGGGTTTTGCGGGGCGGCGTACGTCAATCCCGGAGGGACCACGAACGGGCAGCCCGGAGGCCCTGCGGCCGTCCACTGCGCAGTTTCGGGCATGTTGTCGGGGTGTTGAGGGAAGAAATTATTTGGGCAGGCCATTTTGAGGGGATCGAAGCCAAGGTTTGCACGAATCGAGGAACTGCTTAGGATGAAGAGGTTCCCACAGACGGCGCCAATGATGAAACCCGAAATAAGTCGTTCGCTAAAAGACAAGAGACGAGATTATTATATTCGATTGTGCGAACACTTGCCTCTTTATTTATGATTTTCTTTATAATGAGGTTACAAGCCAACGAGGCCTAAAAACACTTGAGATTTACACCCCAGACCCCCTACGATTATTCGAGATCTCGACCTAACAATGTTCGAGATCTCCTAGTTGCTAGACGATTCTATCTCCTAAGTATCGCTTGCTTGACCTTGGAGCGAGGTTGATCTGAGAAAGCGGTGCTGATGACTTGTGAGATTGGGTAGCAATGTCTTTGATGTGAACGAGATCTCCGTGTGACTTGAAGTCTTTTTGTGGACTTCACTTGGCTATAGCGAGGCCTTTTGACGATGTTTCGATCACGTCGATCTTCAACGAGCAAGATAGTTCTTGAGTTCAAGATGTTTTTCGACCCCTTTTCCATGTGAGGAATCCCCCTATTTATAGAGGATTGGGGAGTCAAGTTTTGATCATGGTCCGATGTGGGACGCCCGAGATCAGGGCCTCTGATTGGTCTAGAGGCGATGTTGTTGGTGATTGGTTTAGGGGAGCGGTGTTGGCTGAGTGGCTCTGGTGGGCAGGTGTGTCAGTGGAGTCGGTTACGAGGTCTAGGCCTCGTTCCAAGGTTTCGGAACCTCGGAGGACCTCGTGAGGGTAGGAACTTTTGTTTAAAATATATGAGGGATATGGGTGTGGGACCCAGAATCATCCTTGGGAATCCCATCGGGTCTGTTTGTTCCTTGCACCCCGGGCCCACTTCCTACTTTACTATTTTGGACATGATCAAGCAACACCTTTTGATTTTAGTAAATGAGTCCATGTGATTCTTGTGAAATCATCAACTATTGTTAGAAAGTATTTGTATCCATCTGCAGTAGGAACCTTATAAGGTCCCCATGTGTCTATATGAAGAAGCTCAAATGAATAAGAAGAAGATATTTGACTATGCGAAAATGGCTTTCTTGCCAACCGTGCTTTAGCACAAATGTCACATGAAGCAATTACATCAGTGTAAATTGCAGAAGAAAACAAAGCTTTCATACTAGAAATAGGTAGATGACCTAATCTTTGATGTAAAAGTTGTACATCTTTTGTGTCAGAAATACAAGAGGAAATTTGAAACACATTATTTGGAACATAAACTGGTGAAGACTTAGAACCAGCTGCAACAGTATCAAACACATACAAATTGTGGATGGATAGCAAACTAAACTTGAATTCAGGCACATAAAACACATCTTTGAGAATAACTATATCAGAAACCTGAACTGTCCCAGCCAGCTTAACAATCAAAGAACTACCATTTGTCATAGAAATAGTAACTGGTGTAGATAACGGATGCAACTCAGAGAAGAACTCAACATTAAAAGTCATTATGATCACTTGCTCCTGTATCAATAATCCATGTAGATTTTGAAAATAAAAATCTAGAGGAATTAAATGACAAGGAAAAGCAAGTTATACCCGCCATGTGTGCCACGAAAGAAGAATTCGAAGATCCAACTGAAGTCCTGCTAAGCAAAGACATGAGCTGAGTGTATTGTTCAGAAGATAGGCCTGGAATAGCTGAGGAAGAATTATGTTTATCAATTTCCATGTCAACCACTGAATGAGCATTAGATTGTCTAGATTTAGACTTGGAATTCTTGTCTGGATAACCGATTATCTTATAACATCTTTCAATAGAATGATTAGTCTTCTTGCAATTGGCGCAATAGAAAGACCTATTCCCTTTAGTTTGAGTAGAACTTCCAGAACTTAAAGCACCATTAGCAGATGAATCTGAACCTGAATTACCAGCCATAACATTCAAAGAAGATGACTCCAAGAGAAGCTTGCTAGAAGAATGAATACCACGCTGTTGTTCTTCTTGATTGAGCAATTTGTAAGCCGTGTAAACAGAAGGCAAAGGAGTCATAAGAAGAATGGTACTTCGAACATTGGAGAAAGAATCATTAAGTCCCATCAACAATTGCAACAATCTTTGCTCATCATTTTGTGTACGCACAACATCAGCTAAACCACAAGAACAAGGGGGAAAGTTCCGCATAGAATCTTTCTCATCCCATAAACGCTTAATGCGAGTATAATATCTAGAAATCGAATCAAAAGATTGAGAGATTGAACTTAACTCCTCAATTGAGTACATATGTGCTCCATTTGTTTGCGAAAACCTAGCTACAAGATCACGCCAAATCTGTTGTGCGTCGCCAGAAAGAAGAAAGCTCTCTGCTAATTCTTTGTACATCGCGTTGAGAAGCCACGAGGATACCATAGCATTGCATCTCCCCCATCGCGAAAAATCTTCAAAATCTGGAGCAGGACGAAGAACAATGCCATTGAGAAATCCGAACTTGTTCTTTGTCTTGAGTGCGATGATCATAGAACTCCTCCAAGCGTAGAATCCATGTCCATCAAACACTTTTGTGGCAAGAACCATTCCAGGACTATCAGAAGGATGGATATAAAGTGGATTGTTGGAATCCATCGAAAAATCAATCGAAAGAAAACAATTGAATCAAGAATCGTCGATGAAACGATTGATCAGAAAGCCAAAGAAAAACAGAAATCGATTGATTTTAGGTCAGAAAACGGAAGGAAACGAGATTGTAATCAAGTAATCAAAGATCGAAACCTATTTGATACCATCTTAGAATTGTGAAGATGAAGAATCGAAAGAGAGGAAACAGAGAGAACTAAGAAAAATAGCAGAATTCACATTTTCATACTTGTTCAGTCAAAGTTGACTGAGTGTTATTTATACAAAGCTGACTCAGCAACTAACTAACACTTGATCCGATTTTCATATAACCGGATAGTCTACTTCCTAATAAAAACATACTTTTCATTGATGAGTACATTTGTTATTGGTGATTAAATTTACTAATTTCTCCCAACTTAACTACAACTTATACCATTCAAATTAACTACAACATTTTGTAACCTTTTAGTAAACTTGTCATAATGGCTGGCTGGTGATCTAATTGATTAATTTTGATTCGGTTGGTTTATGACATTGGTTGGTGACTTTCATGTTAGGATATTTATTTTCCTAATAAAGAAGTGTGGTAGTTTTGTGATTGGAAATCTAGAACGACTTGAGTATACGTATATCAACCTATGATTTAAAGGAACTTGTAGTTGGAATTAGTCCCCCCCCTCCCCCCAAAAAAAAACTTGTAGTTGGAAGATGAGACTTTCAGTAGTCCAACAATTCAGATCATTACATAAGAATTTCATTACGGAAAGTAGATTGAAAGTTCAAACTGCACTACAATCACACATGATTAGTCGTTGGAGGCTACCCCAAGATTCTTGAGAATTTCTCCCTTCTCTTGATAAATCACACATTGATTTTTTGGTATTTTTTAAACGGTTTTTCTAACCTATGCCCTTAGGGCATAGGTTAAACATTCTTATTTAAGAAACTAAAACTCTATATGGAAATAAATGAACCCTATTAGAAAAAATTAAATTCGGTTTTTTTATCCTATGCCCTAAGGGCATAGGTTAAGCTTGCTATTGTTAGAAACTAAAACCCTAAAAGGAAATTAATAAACCCTATTGAAAAAATCATTTAAACCAAAATTAATAAAACTCAACAAAATACTTCCATTTTAAGGCTCTTAACCTATGCCCTTAGGGCATAGGTTAGAAAAATCGAATTAAATTACCCCATATAATAAAAATCAACAAAATCTTTCCATTTCAAGTGTCTTAATCTATGCCCTTGGGGCATAGGTTAGAAAAATCGTTTTTTAAATCATAACCTACTCATTATAAAAACTCATAATAATTCTGGTGTTGCTACACTTTACTTATTACAAAGTAATTTTTATACAAAATTATACTTTTTGCATTTTCCAAAGCAAAATTATTACTATCTTTTACATATTCCAATGTAAAAAAGCATTAATAATTAGTAAAAAATACTTATTTACATTAAGTGTAGCAAGGCCTCTGTAAATGCGCACATAAGTATTTTTGTGGACATTATAATTGATAAAAAAACGATCAAATATTTTTGTTCTGTACAAAAAACAACCTTTATTGTTGTTTAAATATAAATATACCATACAAGGAAAACTCCATAGAATTTTAGTACGTTAATGACATTTGAGCTTTTTAAAAAATGGAAAGCAGAAAATAACATCATTAGCTGCCTTCATATATAGTGCTGTCCGATATATAAGATAGACAAGCAACTTGATGATTGACAACAACACCACAACCACCTGATATGCCTCCCTTCCTTCTTATCTACTTTGAGATGACAACAAAATAATTTCCTCCACGTATTATATACACACAACTACGTATCAAGTTTTTCTTTTGGAAAAAGGTTTTTGAACTCTTAAGTGAACCTAGCCAGAATTCCCTTAATAATATACCAATAATTTCATGAATCATCAAAACCAGGGTCCAGAACAGAAAACTTGTAAATTTAAGTTGATATATATTTGTATCGATTTTATTAGGCAAGTAATTCTGCTTGCTGGAGTTGTTTAACTTTTTTTTGGTAGAAAGAGTTGTTTAACTTTAATTACTTGTTTGTATGGCTAATTCCATGTTTAACAAGATAAATTCAAGATATTATATATCTTGCGATAGTAAGCGTGCTAACCTCCTCCTCCAATTTCCCCAAAAATTACGTTTTGAAATTTAAGCGCCAACTAACGGCCAGTCCCCGAGTCAAAACGACCTCCTTCACTCTCTCCCGTGTTCCAATGTTCCATATGTATGTAATCCAATCAGAATTTGACAAGTAGCTACAAAGATCAGCCTATTTTAATTTGACGCTAAGATCTTGCAACACGTCATCATGCTGAAGTTTGTGATGGTAAGCGCGTAACAGAGGATCGAGGTAAAGAAGGCTTCCCACCAACCAGTCTTCCCCGTCCTCTGGTCCATGGAGAAACCTGAAGATTGAAGAGGCGAGCACAGTAGCGACAATGACAAAAGAATCAAATCTGAATAATTACTTGCTTCCAAGCTCCAAAGCCAGTAGCTTTGCGAAATTTTGGCCCTTCTCTTTCTCTCTCTGGAAAAATATCAATTATTTAACTAGAGTGCACTTCGAATCTGTGAATGCCAAGCTTCAAGCTGGGGTGCAGGAGAAGAGATGTCGATCCTCTTCGAATTTTTCCGGAGTAAGCTTCAGAGCTCTTCGGAGTTCAACACCACTACCGTCATAGCCATTACTGTCTTCTTCTCCCTCCTATGCGCTTGCATACTTATTGGCCATTTGCTCGAGGAGCATCGGTGGGCCAACGAATCCATCACCGCTCTCTTTCTGGTACGTAACTTGATACTGAATTGGCTGATTATATGATTGAATTATCATAATTCTACAATTTCAGTTATCTAGGGTTTTGTATGCTCAAGTCTTGTTAGCTGGATGATGTTTCATATAAGTTTAATATGGAAATTGCCATTTTGTACTGATAATGCTCTCTGGTCTCTAATTAGTGAGATATGGATGCCAATGATGTTGATTGATTTGTGAATTTTGGGTTGATTTTGACGCTAATGTCTGACATTTCTGTGTGGTTTGGAGTTTAGGGCCTGATCTCTGGAGCAGTTGTGCTGTTGTTCAGTAAAGGGGAAAGTTCACAGATATTGGTTTTCAATGAAGAGCTATTCTTTATTTATTTGCTCCCTCCTATCATTTTCAATGCTGGGTAAGTCTCTCTTCATGTATGATTGTTGCAAGGATTTCAAAATTTTTAGTCAAATTTTGACACGATTCCACAACTCTTAATGTTTCTGGATATAGGATTGCTGCAAAATATCACAGTTTAGTTTGTTTGCCTGGACCTTATGTGATTTCATGGCTTGACAAGTATGATTGCTTTTATTTCTAATTTCCTTATTCTTTCAGTTTTCAGGTCAAGAAAAAGCAATTCTTCAAGAACTTCACAACAATTGTGTTGTTTGGAGTGCTAGGGACCATAATTTCTTTCTCACTTATCTCAGTCGGTAAGTTTAGAAGTGTTTTGTGATTGCTTATGTTATCAGCTTATCAATTATCATGTATGGACTTTTTTTTTTGCCTCTTGATTTTTCAGGCATTGTAAAGTTGGCAGTGATATACTGCAGCTGCATTAGGCATACTCTAGCTACTTTCTTCATGATGAAGTTTCTATATTGAACTGCTTGCGACATTTTCCTTTCACACCACTGATTAGTGTGTTTTTTAAGAAGATCCATTAGTGTAGTATCATGAGCAATAATAACACACGAAAGAATATAAGTAGATCTGATTTGATAAAAAAAAAACAATCAATGTGAAGAAGTGTTTACTTAGAAAACAAATGGACATCATTTTCACATCAGTTGGCATAAAAATTGATAAGCCTGACCATGGCATGTCCACCTGGAACCTTGCAGGTGCTTTTCTGTTGTTCAAAAGGATTGGTGTGACTGACATGGGTGTCCAAGACTATTTGGGTATTTCATATTTACAGTGTTACAAATTCCTTTCTATTGATCATATCCTCATAATAACATATTTAGTATTCAAAATTGGCAGCGGTTGGTGCTATATTATCTGCGACAGATTCAGTTTGTACCTTGCAGGTATAATCTAAAACTGGAAAGTACTATCTGGCTAACTGAAAGAAGTTGATGCTGGGTTATAATGATGTTTGTTCATGTTGTAGGTCCTCAGTCAGGATGAAACACCATTCCTATACAGTATTGTATTTGGAGAGGGTGTAGTTAATGATGCGACCTCTATAGTGCTTTTCAATGCAGTCCAATCACTTGATTTCAGCGATGTTAATGCCATGACAGTATTAAGTCTGATTGGGACCTTTCTATACCTCTTCTGCACCAGCACTATTCTTGGTGTTGGGGTAAAACTTTTAGTACTTCTACTGCGAAATTAATTATAAGCTTCTTTCTAGTTCAGTTGTTTTCTATATGAGTATGCTTCAAAATTTTAAAACAGTCTTTAGCATATAGTCGCATTGAACTTTACTTTGTAGCTTAAATACCCACTTCACTATATTTAAGGTTTCTTGAAGCTTCATTTTCTAAGTATTCATAGCATATTGCTGTATTTATTTTCTCTTGAACCTCCTTTTAGATATGTTGGTGAGCACATTAGCCCACTATCATTCAATTTATCTTTTCTTTACCTCCAAGGAAAGTCATTTTGTCCTTTTATACTCTTGAAAATTGCAAGCTATTTAAAAGGTTCTTTGACTAGCATTCATATGTTCTAGGATACTCATTATAAACGGATATATGTACTATGAAGCTTCCTATATTTTATGGATTCTATTTATTATAAATAGAAACTATATCATTGTAAAAGCATGTAGATTTTTGGTAAGCTCTATTGTTGGCTCTTGAAGCAAGCTAATTAACTCCAGTTCTTCCCATCTAAGCAACATCATGCTCCCCCAGTATTCCATCTGTGGCATAATTCCAAATTAACGCTTATGTCATACTTTGAAGATCATTCTATCTTTTCTAGTTTCTAGACCCTGGAAATAAAATTTAGTAACCCTTACTGGGTATTTGTGCAAAAAATGCAGGTTGGTCTCTTAAGTGCTTTCATCATAAAGACGCTCTACATTGGAAGGTACTATTCAGTACTACCATGAATATAGTTTCACTTTTATACCTTTTCCTGCATTTATGTAGATATAACTTATAAGAATGATGCTAAAGGGCTTGTGCATTACCACCTAATAAAGCCATATATGCATATTGTTATGTCCTTTGCAACTGATATTTTCCTAAGTGCCAACTCTGTGCCTAATGTTCTTGACATGCTAGCAGGTGGTGGATAAGTAGTTGAGTTTCTGAACAAGGTTATTGAACTGAATTCCTTGCTTTTTTATTATCCTGGCACCTTCCCTTAAATGGTGCACAATGTGTTTCTCATAAATCATATCTTATAGCTATTTGCTTAATATTATACTCGTGTTATTGACATAAAAGTGTGTTAGAAGAATTAACTAATACTACGCAATATTCTGTCTAAAAAGTTCAATGGCGTGAAAAATTATGAAAATTGTTTGCATATCTACAGTTATGCATGATTTAAAGATGATGTAGTACTACTGGTCATATTACCTTAGCTTGTAGATTTGCATAAAGCAGGCTGTGGTTGTCATGAAACTCTTTATTGCTCCTGGTTTAAGTTTCAATCATTAGAGTTGGGGACAGCAGACATGAATGATTTGGTTAAAATAGATGAACCCTGATGTTGCTAGGATGACCTAATGTTACACTGTGTTGTATCATGTAACAGGCATTCAACAGATCGTGAAATCGCAATCATGATGCTTATGGCTTATTTATCGTACATGATAGCTGAGGTATAAATTAGAGGACAGTGCCATTCTCATATGGTGGAAACTTAATTCTCTATTTTGTTATCCCTTTCTGTACAAGTATTCACTTTTTAGATAATCATAGGCCCCTGAAAAACTCAATTTTTTCCCCTGCAGCTTATTAATCTCAGTGGGATTTTGACTGTTTTCTTTTGTGGTGTTGTTATGTCACACTACACATGGCATAACATTACTGAGAGCTCAAGGATAACAACCAAGTGAGACATAACTTCCGTTATTTTTTATGCTTCTTATCTGGGTTAAATATGTCAACAGAGTGTTTTTGGCACTTTCCGAGGATATTACTTCTTTATATGTACCCTTAATGAAGTGATATAAAGGCAAGGAAATTAACTAAGTCGAACAAGTAAATGTATCTCAATATCCTGTAAAATAGTTGGGGGGAAATCTTACTATAGTTGCATCGTTTTTTGGCATTCATGATTGCAGACATGCATTTGCAATGATGTCGTTTATTGCGGAAACATTCATCTTCTTGTATGTTGGCATGGATGCCTTGGATATTGACAAATGGAAAAAAAGCGATGCAAGGTAATGGTGCCACTGATTTATTGTAACTTTCCCTTTTTCCCCCTTCTTTTGGGATGATTTCTTATATTCCTTAGTGAAAGAAGAAGATTAAAAGGTGCAAGGCTTTTCAATTCAGTGCAGGAACATCCATTGCTCTCAGCTCAGCTATGATGGCACTTGTATTGATAGGAAGAGCAGCGTTCGTTTTCTCGCTTGCAAACCTTGCAAACTTCACAAAGAGAAGAGAAACTGAAAAAATCCCATGGCGTAAGCAGGTAATCTGCGCAGATATTGGCTATTCTTAGACTTCGTTTGGATTGCACACATATTGCGTTATCTTGCATTATAATGATAATTAATGCATTATGATGTAAGATAATGCATTATGTGATTTGAGGCAACTAACTGCTAACTGTTTGAAATTTCAGTTCATAATATGGTGGGCAGGGCTGATGAGGGGTGCAGTTACAGTTGCCTTGTCTTATAATCAGGTAAATAGCATAACACATTCTTAATTTAGGTAAGAAAACATCATGGTTATGTATATGTCTTACTGACATGTGCAATGAAATATTGCAGTTTTCAGATGGTGATGAATCAACCTCGCAAGATTGCCTTATGATAACAAGTACCATAATTGTTGTTCTCTTCAGTACTGTGGTAGGTCTCTTCATTTCCATGAAAATTAAATAACAATTTTTTAAACAAGGAGTTTTCAATCTGAGTGTCCTAAAACTTATGGATCACAGGTTTTCGGTTCAATAACAAAACCTTTGATTGAAGCGTTGTTGGGGCGCAATAATCCAGCTATTTCAGATGCCACTGATATTGCCAGCCTTGAAGACCTCAGGATTCTCTTCCTGGAAAATGGAGATGATGGCAACAACAACAATAACAACAATGCAAGGACTCATGACCAGAGTTTAAGGTTGCTAATAAGGCATCCTACATGGACTGCACATTATTTGTGGAGGAAATTTGATGACAAGTTCATGAGACCAGTTTTTGGTGGAAGGGGCTTCGTGCCATATCAGCCCGGCTCTCCAACAGAAGCTCCAACTCAGAATCAAAACTGTGATGAACAGCACGATCAGTGAAGAACTTCACATCAGTAATCAGGAGAGGTTTCTGCATAGGAATCCATTGAAGGAAAGGATTTCTGAGCTTGTAAACACATTTTGTAAAGCAAAACAAAGACTGGTAATCAAATTTTGGGAGATAAGTTCAGACTAGATTTGTACATTGTTCAAATGGTACAAACAGAGAATAATGTAAGATCACTACAGGATAATGTTTTTTGTTTGTTTGTTTGTTTTCTCTGTGAAATGGCTGTGTTGGGTTCCGAACACTTTATACTTGTTCAGTGGAGTATTAGGTTTCTTCTAGTTCAAACACATCCAACAACTATTTGATTTGTATAATGTGGTTGCTTCTTCTGATGCTTGGCTAAAACAAAAATAGTATTGTGCCCAGTAGCAGTAGCTTATGGATTTCGAGTTTTTTTTTTATGAACCAGGTAATTTTGAACTTCAACTGAAGATGTCTGACCCTAATAGTTATAAAATTTTCAGATCGAGTTATGGGTTCGGGCAGTTTCTGTATTTGTAGCTCTTAATTGCTGCCACTTTTAAACTGAAAATAAATAGTATTCCAGTTCATTTGGGTTTATAGTTAAATGGGATTTGAGTAACAATCTTCTTGCAATAAACCAGCAATCTTCAACTGAATCAGTCATTATCGTAGTTCAGTTTCTTAGCTTTATGAATTCGTTTATTATTCCTTACAGAAGAATCAGTAGAGAAGCAAGAAAAGAATATCTTATCCTAGCTTTTGCCTTTACGTCCACGCTAAACGATAAGACTTGCAAGAGTACACTATGTAAATTCTTATATATTAAACTCCAATATTTCATTGAAAAACTTCTCAAACTCTGAAATTGGCACATCTCTCCACCACCATCAATCAATTTCTTGTACTGAACCCAGAAATGGAAAAACTCGAGGAATTGCAGTCCCTTGGATTCTGCAACAGGCTCTTCTTCTTCATCATGAAAGCCCTAGCTGTTCAAGCAACCAAGCCTGTGATATTAGGTGGTGCAAGTCCTTGTAAACTGCATGACAGAGAAATTCCAAAAGGCAAACAATTGTGTCATTCGATGACCCAGATACCGAAAGCCAAGTCT